>PTEX01000059.1:2434751-2450381 GCA_003342815.1 Eudromia elegans
ATATAAATATCTCAAGAAAGGGAGTGAGGAGGAGGGGGCTGGCCTCTTCTCAGTGGTGGCCAGTGATAGAACTAGAGGAAACAGCCACAAATTGAGGAACCAAAAGTTCCACAGGAACTTGAGGAAGAATTTCTTAACAGTGAGGGTGACAGAGCACTGGAACAGGCTGCCAGAGAGGTGGTGGAGTCTCCTTCTCTGGAGATCTTCAAAACCCGCCTGGACACCCTCCTGTGCCACATGCTCTAGGAGATCCTGCATGTGCAGAGGCATTGGACTAGATGACCTCTGGAGGTCCCTTCCAACCTTAAATATTCTATGATTCTACCTTATCAGTCTGTGGTTAGTGGATCAACCCATGAAAAGGCAAGACAAATCTCTGCGACTGAAATCAAATAACAAGAAGAGGGATGGAAAATCTGTAACACTGATAGACTGGACAGTTGGTAGAATTTTACCTTAGTACAGCCTGTTGTTGCAGTTTGCCTCTGGGTTCACCATTGTATGGGACTTCCATTTAAATTTAAAATAGGTGGGAATAACTATGACTCTCTTAAGATGGGATCATAGTTACTGACTGGGCTTTGCTGCGGAGACAACACCTCCTTGATGGTCCCACTGGACCCGTCTTTTTTGGATGATTAAATTGTCTCCAGTGTAGTTACTCTCTCTGTATTGACCAGCATTTGCCAGCTGCTCAATTGTATGACAAGGTGATGACAAATTTTTATTTTCCCAAAATTACTCTTCTTTTGGGCCATAGCCCTTTGCTTTGAGGCTGTAATTTGGCACCCCACTTGAAGTTGGGGGACTGGCTCTTCTGCGTAAATTCAAACCCCCACAGACATGTTGCTTCACCCAGTAAAGCCCTGAGTTGTTCATTTCATGTCAGTGGCCACACAGACTGAGGTATTCCCCATTGATATTTCAAAAAGGTATTCTGCATTTGTAATGGACGAATCCACAGTCTATTTAAACCAAACTTTGACATTCTATAGCTCATATTATGATGGTTGGGAAGGAGTTAGACCAACCAATATGGATTGCAGTAAAGATCTTCCAGATGTTCATGACATGCCAGTCGTCGTAGGAGCTTCACCTCAGAGAGAAGTAGTGGAAATATTCTTGGAGAAAAAAGTGAGACATGGTGTGCCTACATTTTCCCTCCAGACCTGCAATCCTGTCGTCTAATGTTGTCAGTCCCATCCTGGGCCAGTCAGCTGATGTATTGACACCAATGGTCAAGACGACCCAAGATGTCCTTGCCCTGGTACTGGAGTAGGGAAGATTGTGGCCACAACAGAACGTGTAAAGAAGACCCGTAGTCATTGACAAGTCCTCTATCAGTGCTCCCATTCTGGGAGAACTAATGAGAAACATCGTAGTGTCACTTGTCATTTCCCTAGGTGCTAGGGATTCCCAGTTGAATTGGAAGAAGGCCCATCAGAAGCACAAAGATGGCAGCGTGTGGAGTGCAATCCTGAATTTAAGACCAAGAGCAGCCTCTCTCAGCACAAGAGACTTCTGCACACAGTTATAAGGAACCTGGAATGAACTGAGGAATCTCTCACCCAAAGGGACAAAATTTGTGAGGTATGCATAAGGGCTGCTGGGGTAATGAGAAAACTGTACAGTTAACTGAACTTGAACATGTGTTCTACTAATGAACTGAACAGAGAGCTTTTGCCTATGAAAAGAGCAAAACAGATCAGTGATAAGACAACTGACAGCAGTGGCAAAAACATGGTCTCTGACAACAAAGGCAGCTTCAGTACAGGAAGCAGATACTGAGATGGAAAGAGTGAAAGGAGTGAAGAGGGAATATAGGAGGAAACTTGGACAGCATATCATTGCAGGAACCCTTATCTCTCAGGTATCCTCTTCCAGAGGATCCTGGAAGGCTTTGACGACATTCCTAAGATCATCATCAGTCTGGTGGAGGAGCTGACATCCCACATGGCTGACAAGCTTGTTCTGACCAGAAGAAGGTACCACCGAAAACACCCAACCGATTCCATACCTGTGAGAGAGGAGAGGAGATGAATGAAGCACAGGGCAGTGGAAGGCAGCCAATACCTCTGGTACCAGCAGCTTTTTGCATTAGATAATAGAAAGACAGCTGGTATTGTACTGGATAACACTGAAGCACTAAGTGCTCCATTCTGTTTGAGAAGATACGTGAACTCTTTAAAAGGAAAGGGGAATGGGGTGGCCCTCTTTACTAGTTTGGGTGCTTTTCAAAATTGTGGGACCACCACCAGCATTCAAGTGCATTCAAGTCACTCCCTCATGGAGGTCCAGAAAAACACATCAGAAATACCTAAATGTACTGTCCCAAGGCCCAGCAGCCTGACTCTGAGAGATATCTCTAGAGTAGACCCTCAGGGCAGTCAATTGACTGAATTGTTCCACCTGTGACTGCTGACCAGAAGGATCCCCAATGAAGTGAAAGAATGCCAAATTATATAAATACTGAAGCTGGCAAACCCATCAAAGCCAGAGGATGTTAACAACCGGTGGCCAATTACCACTTGGTCAGTAACACTAAGGTTGTTCTCCAGGACTTTAACAGCAAGGCTATGAGGTATGTGCCCAATTAACACGGAGCAATTGACAAAGGGGATTTGTTATGGCCTCCGACTTCTCAGAGAATCTAAAGCTGCTCCAGGTGTTAATGGAACACACAAAGAAAGATCAAAAAACTCTCAGAGCTGTCTCCATTCATTGGGCAAAAGCCTTTGACTCGGTACAACATCACCATATATTCCAGGTCCTCCATCAAAAGGATGTAGATAGCCGTATTATTGACATAATATAAAGTCCATACAAGCACTGTGGAACCTACCTTGAGACAGATGGGATGTGCTCCAAGAAGATAAAGATCCTCAGTAGGGCAAAACAAGGTGATCTAATGTTCCTGCTTCTGAGCAATCTTGCATTAAATCATCCTTTGTGCAGTTTAGAGAGACATAAAGCAGTTTTTAGATATGGTAACCAGCAATAACATCTCTAGCATTTTCAGACAATTTTGTTCTGTTGAGTGACTCCTGGGATTGTATGACAGGAAGTATTGGTGTGGTGAAAGAATTTTGTCAACTCTGTCAACACGCTGAGAGTGCAAACACCTAAGCGCCATGGGTTTCAGATCAGGCCTACAAAGGACTTGCATGCCATCAGCAATTGTGACCCGTGGAAGATTGTTAGGAAACAACTGAACATGGTAGACCCACATAGTTCTGAGAAATATCTAAGCCTGGGAGTAGACCCATGGGCAGGTCTTTCTTAACCAGAATTACAAGAGAAGCTTGCCCTCTGGGTGAAGAATATCAGGGGAGCTCCATTCACGACCACCACCCTTCCCACCCTTAGACTACTCCATTAGTTACCTCCCCTCCTTCGACTTTGCCATTAAGTCAGTGCTAAAATGCTGGTTGCATTTACCATCGAGCACTGTGATGCCATCCTGTATGTCATCTTCAGGGATAGTGGTCTTGGTGTTGTCAAATTCTAAGTATGCAGGCTCATAGGCTTTTGTGGATCACCCACTCTGAGGATGAGGTCACCAGGAACATTGTGCTTCATGAGAGGATCCAGGAGGAGTTTCTGAAGGTGTGGATCTCTACTGGAGGTGACTAGACAGTATCATCAGTCAGGGAAGAACTGTCAGCAATACCAACAGCTCTGATGGGTGGACAGTCCTCATCCAAATGGGAGGCGACAACTCCCAGGACCATCTAGCCAGGAAACTACAGGCCGGTTAGCCTCACCTCCGTCCCTGGAAAGGCGATGGTGCAGTTCATCCTAGAGCCCATCTCCAGGCCTATCAAGCAAAAGACGGTGATCAGGACTATTCAACATGGATTCATCAAGGGGAAGTCATGTTTGACAAACCTGATAGCCTTCTACGATGGGGTGACTGGATGGATGGATGGATGGATGGATGGATGGATGGATGGATGGATGGATGACGGGAGAGCCAGGGATGTGGTCCACCTTGACTTCAGCAAGACTTTCAATGCCATCTCCTATAACATCCTCATGGGGAGCTCGGAAAGTGTTGGTTAGATGTGTGGACAATGAGGTGGATCGAGAACTGGCTGGATGGCAGAGGTCAGAGGGTGACGATAAACAGGGCCGAGTCTAGTTGAAGGCCTGTGGCCAGTGGTGGCCACCAGGGGTCAGTGCTGAGCCCAGTGCTGTTCAACTTGTTCATCAATGACTTGGACGAGGGCACAGAGTTCACCCTGAGCAAGTTTGCAGATGAATACCAAACTGGGTGGAGTGATAGATGCTCCAGAGGGCTGTGCTGCCATGCAGATGGACCTGGACAGGTTGGAGAGTTGGGCAGAGAGGAACCCCATGAGGTTCAACCAGGACAAGTGCAGGGTCCTGCCTCAGGGCAAGAATAATCTCAGGCACCAGTACAGATTAGGGGCTGACTTTCTGGAAAGCAGCTCTGCGGAGAGAGGGATTTGGGAGTCCTGGTAGACAACAAGTTAACCATGAGCCAGCAGCGTACCCTCATGGCCAAGAAGGCCAATGGGATCCTGGCCTGTATCAGGAGGAGCATTGCCAGCAGGTCGAGGGAGGTGATCCTACCCCTCTACTTAGGGGTTGTCCTACAGTGTGGGAATCATGTGCGCATATAATTCAGTACTGCCCTGTTGTCCAAGAGGCACGGATCAAGAGGCATAACATCTTGTGTGGCCTGCTGGCTGAAGAGGCTAAGAAACTGAGATGAAGGGATATTTATGGAACCCCATCTCAGAGATAGTAACAATGAACTCTCCAAGCCAGATTTGATTGTGGTTAAAGGAATCCATGCCAAAGCAGTGGATGTTCCAGTCCACTACGAAAGTGGGGTTACTACCTTGAGTGATGCAGCAGCAGAGAAAGTTAGAAAGTATAAATATCTGGAAGGTGAGATTAGGCAACTTACACCTTACGCCATAGAAACCAAATTCCTGGTGTTCCTTATTGGAGCAAGGAGGAAATGGTGCAGTGGCAATGAGGGTCTCCTTTCTGATCTTGGGTTCTCTTCTGGATGTGTTACAAGGATAGCGAGGGTTTTTTTCTCATCCTTTGTCGATTTAATACATATCACGTCGAGCTGGGTGAAGCAGACTTAATAGTCTTTTTCTAAACAGGGGTTTTTACAATTGGCTACTAATTGGCATCTATCCCCTGAATTAACACCTTCCCACTCCACCTCCGTACTAAATTTTGAATAACCTCTTTCCTGGACCAATAACACCTGGGACGTCAGCAACAGCCAAATTCCCCTTGCAAGAGAACAAACTGATCTTTGATCCCCCACAACCATGGACTTTGGCCTTCGCCCCCTTCTCTAGCTGTGGCAGGCACAACAGGTTGTAGTATCTTGTTCCCATATGATGTGTCCCTTTAACACCAATTGTGACAAGCTGGACAGACCACCTAATAACAAGCTGGAAGAGGTACCTTGTGATTGCAAGGTTCAATAAATAGCCCTGGTGAGGCTGCACATGGAATATTGGGTGCAGTTCCGGGCTCCTCAGTACAACAGGGATGTGGAGCTTCTAGACACGGTCTGGCATCGAGCAACGAGGATGATTAAGGGATTGGAGCACCTATCATAGAAGGAAAGGTTAATCTGGGCCTGTTTAGCCTGCAGAAGAGAAGACTGAGAGGAGATCCTATCAATATGTATGAATACCAGAAGGGTGAATGTAGGGACTAAGGGGCCAAACTCTTCTAAGTGGTGGCCAGTGATAGGACAAGGGTAATGGACAGAAGTTGGAACACAGGAAGTTCCATTTCCATGTGAGGAAGAACTTCTTTCCTGTGAGGGTGACGGAGCCCTGGAACACGCTGCTCAGAGAAGTTGTAGAGTCTCCTTCTCTGGAGATCTTCCAAACCCTCCTGGATGCCAGTCTGTGGCATGTGCTCTAGGGGCCGCTGCTTGAGCAGGAGGGTTGAACTAGATGGTATGTGGAGGTCCCTTCCAACCTTAAACATTGTATGATTCTATGATTCATTTATTGGCAGTAAGATTTTCCAGACATGTTCAACAGGCTCTGGAACTTGAGGTCATGGACCAAGGCCTATCTAGGGGGTTGTCTACAGAGAGACAGTCAAGTCCACGCATTAAGGTTGTTCCCCCTAAGGAGAAAAGGAGCCCCTGGAAGAAGCGGCAAGTGATCGTCGTGGGTGACTCCCTGCTGCAGGGCATGGAGGCACCAATCTGTAGACCCAACCCCTTATCCAGAGAGGTCTGTTGTGTTCCGGGGTCTTAAATACGGGATGTTACAGAGAGACTGCCAAGGCTTGTCCAGGAGTCTGACTATTATCCTCTGCTACTGCTTCATGTGGGCGCTAGTATTGCCATGGGAAAACTGAGAGACATCAAACGAGATTTCAGAGCCTTAGTGATGGCAGTCAAAAGTCTGGGAGCTCAGACTGTGTTCTCTTCCATCCTACAAATGAGGAGAATGGATTCAAAGAGGAGAAGGAAAATATTTCAGGTTAACCTCTGGCTGCACAGCTGGTCTTGGCAACAGGGTTTTGGCTTCTATGACCATGGGACTCTGTTGACCACCAGCTAGTTGGGAATGATGAGAACCACTTCAACAAGAGGGACACACGTGTATTTGTGAAAAGGCTGGCCAACTTGGTTAGGAGCGTGTTGCAGGACACAGTCCTGCCTCTTGATTTTGTGCACGAGAGGATCAGGGCAGGCAGCCTCCATTTGTATATATTTGTAGATAGCGTAAATAGTTATGGGAGGCTATAGGAATGTATGGGTGAGCTGGCCGTCTAATCTCCCAATGACCTTGGCAAGGTGGGGCTGAGTGCTCCTGGGTCTGACCGGCGTTGCCGGGCATCCCGGGAGCCTCTGGCTGATCAAGGCCACAGGACCTCCCGCCGCGGGGATTAGCCAATGACGGGAAGAATCCTGAGGCACCCAATTGTAGCTGGCTGGGGCGCCACCCGCCAGGATGGTTGTGGCACCACCGAGTGGGAGGCTCAGAATGGCTCAGCTCTCCCTATATATTCCGCTCAGCTCCCCCCAATAAACAGGCAGCCTACTGCTGACCCCTGTGTATGTGTCTTCTGTGTATGTGTAAGGATTGGGCCCATGAGTGGTGTGTGCGTGTGACGGGGGGTCGTAAGCGAGCATCCTCCGCTCCCACCTGAAACCTCCTCGGAGTGGCGCCTTGGCCAGGCTCGTGCCACGTGGCGCCCCACGAGCCTCTTCCAGGCTATTTGGAGGAGGGCCAGTGTTGATGGACCGGCTGCGAGCTGCAGCGGCGACTGGCATCCAGCCGCTGCGGCGGAGCAAACTCCGTCAGGAGGGCTTTAAACTAAGCAAGAAGGGGGAAGGGTAGTGTCGCACACAAGGCAATCAGTACCATGGAGCCAAAGTCAGATGGCGTCCAGCAGGATTATGGTAGTGGAGAAGTGGGGACAGGATATGATTATAAAGAGTCCTCTTTCACCTCTCCTGGGAAACCTTCAGACTTCAATTTCCTCATAGGTAACGGCTCCAGAGCAGAGACTCGCGCCGTTAGGCCCTTCCGAGAGGAGCTAGATTGGTGGCCAGCAGCTGCGTAGTGAAGTGCCCGCCCTTAAGCAGGTACAGAGAGGCACCTCCAGCCCCGAATGGTGCTGACGCAGTGGGCACCAAGCCGGCTGGGTAAGGCGGCCCAAGCCCGCACGCCTACAAGAGCCACCCCCTGGGAGAGCGGGCGACCAGGAGCATGCTGAGCAGAGCGGGCAAACAGAGTGTGGCATGGCAATTAGTTCGGCAGGGTGTGCGGGCAGGGCGCGCAGCAGCAGCGAGCTCCCCGGTGCAGCCACCATGGCAGTCACTCGTCGGCGTGCTGCCACCACACTCACTAAAAAGGAGACGGGCACCCAGACTGAAGCACCAGTAAAGCACGCAGCAGTCCAGGTGTCCAGCTGCAGGGAGTGCCATAGCCTGACACTCCCAATGAACAGCCCGGGGGAGAGCGGATGTGTGAGGTGAGAGCAGGTGGAAGATCTGCTCAGCATGGTAGTGGAGCTAAAGGAGGAGGTGGAAAGGCTAAGGAGTCTGTGTAAGGAAGAGAGAGGGAAACGGGACCAGGCAATGGGAAGAGCCCAGCAACGAGTTAACACCTATTCTATTCCTCAGCCAGCACGAGGGAAGGAATCCAGCACAACAATGGATGGATACGAGTCCAAGCTTAAGGTGGCAAGAGAAAATCTTCTCCGATCTCCTCTTACCAGGTACACCTAGCTAACAGGTATGAGGTCCTGGAGAGGGAAGGCAAATCAAGAGACAGTGAGGGCAAGAGCCCCTCTCCTTCTAAGGTAGCAAAGCAGTCTGGAAGGTAACCTCCTTGCATTGTGACCACAGGCAGGAGAGAGAAAAGGCATGTTATTGTTGTTGATGATTCCTCAATTCAGGGGCCGATATGTAGACACAACCCTTCCCAAAGAGAAGTCTGCTGCCTTCCTGGGGCCCGGATTAAGGACGTTACCAGGAGGCTTCCCGCTCTGGTCCGACCCACGGACTACTATCTGTTGATGGTCCTACAGGTGGGTGGGTGCCCTGGTTACAAAAAAACACAGCAAAAGCAGAGTTGCCGAATGCCTTATTTACTTCAGTGGAACGTCTGTCCTGTGAGCAAAGACTGAGAGAGCTGGGCCTGTTCAGCCTGAAGAAAAGAAGGCTGAGAGGGGATCTAATCAGTGTCTATAAGTACCTTAACAGAGGAAGTGAGGAGGATGGTGCTGACCTTTTTTCAGTGGTGGCCAGCAATAGGACTAAAGGAAACAGCAACAAAGAAAATCATCAAAAATTCCACAGGAACTTAAGAAAAAATTTCTTAACAGTGAGGGTGACAGAATACTGGAACAGGTTGCCATGAAAAGTTGTGGAAATCTTCTCTGGAAATCTTCAAAACTCTCTTGTAGGCCAACCTGTGCCACATGGTCTAGGTGACTGTGTGTGTAGGGGAGCTTGATGGGATGATCTCTAGGGTTCCCTTCAAACTTTAAACATTCTATGATTCTATGAAAACATATTACTATTTCTTTAAGAGTGAAGTGCTTTGCCTCACTGGCACCTCCCCTGCACCACTCCTCCCCCTGCTCCCCACCACCCCAGCCACTCGCTCTGCGACAATCAATTAAGCAGACTTGACATCCACAAATGCATGGGCCTCAATGGGATTTTCTGTACTCGTGGACGTTATGGCTCCGCAATTCTCCATCATCTTTGAATGGTCATGCAAAACAGGAGAGGTGCCTGAGAATGGGAAAAAAAGCAAGGATGACTCCAATCTTCAGAAAAATTGAGGAGGGCTCAGGGAACTACAGGCTGATCAGCTTCACATTGATCCCTGGAAAAGTGAAGGAGCAGCTCATCCTGCACACCATTTCCAAACACATTGAAGACATGAAGGTGATCAGTAGAAGTTTGTATGGATCCACAAAAGGAAAATCATACTTAGCCAACCTGAAAGCCTTCAATGATGTGTTGACTGTCAGGGTAGATGAGGTAAGAGCAGTGGATGTTGTCCATCTTGACTTCTCTGAGGCTTTTGCCATTGTCTCTCGTAGCAACCTCAAAGGCAGGCTCAGAAAGCGTAGGCTAGATGAGGTGAACTGAGAACTGGCTGAACAGCAGAGCTCAATGGGTTATGCTTGACACAAAGTACAGTTGGATGTCTGTAGATAGTCATGTCCTGCAGGAGTAAATACTGGGTCCCATCTTGTTCAACTAATTCAGTGACCTAGATGACAGTACTGAATGCACCCTTAGATGATCACCAGAGGTTCCTTCTAATGCCAAATATTCTGTGAAAACATATTCATTATTTTTATTCTCATGTGTGGGAGTGTGCAGTCCGGAGACCTGGCTGGCAGCGGATACACCTCCCACAGGGATGATCCCCTGACTCTCCGCCCAACCCCTAGGCTATATAGCTAATTGTAGCTGCACAATAAAGTGGACCTGAGCCATCAGCCTCGTCCCCGGAGTCTTCCTCCGTCGCCACCCTCACCGGGGTGCAGGCCGCCCCACACTCATGCAAAAGGATGTTCACATGAGAACATGCTGCTTCACTTCTAGGCAAAAATGAGGACATGTAGGTGGAACAATCAATGGTGCCTAGTCAGATCTGCCTACAGACTTCTCTGTTACATTCTGCCAGCTAAGTTTACTCTATGGCCAAAGGATATGTGCAATATAGTACAAGTCTGCGTCTACTTGGGTTAACTGTTGTGTGGATCACTAACTCCTCGATATACAATAGTCTTCCGGTTAGGATCACTAACTCCACCCTTTGATCCACACACAGTTGAACTTTCCTAAAATTAGTGTAATTTGCTGATTACATCAGTAAGCTTTTTGTCTACAAAACCAAATTAAAGTAACAACAACAATTACTAATACAAGGGCAGTGAGAAGTGAAAAAAAATTGAATGTTTTACTTAATTACCTATTTGGGTTTTTTTGCCTGTTGTAGTGCAAATGCCTGCAGAAGATCTGGTATGGAATCAGTGACTGGCAGAGCACTTGGTAGCTGGCCCAGCATGTAAAACTACATAGCCTGACTACATAGCCTGCCATGAACAGCCTGGGGGAGAGCAACTGTGTGAGTTGTGAGCAGGTGGAAGATCGGAGAAGGTAGAGAGAACAACTCAAATGTTTGGAGCTCGACATAGGGGAGTAAGAAGCACAAGTCGAGAGCCTCTGGGTGAGGATTAAAGGGCAGGCCAACAGGGGTGACACTGTCATGGGAGGTTACCACGGGCATCCTGCCCAGGATGACGAAGTGGATGAGGCTTTCTACAGGCAGCTGCAAGAAGCCACGTGATCACAGACCCTGGTCTTATGGGGGACTTAAACCAACCTGATTTCTGCTAGGATCAGACAGTCCAGGAGGATACTGCAGAACATTACAGATAACTTCCTGGCTGGTCCCCAGGAACTACAGAGCCCAGATAGGGCTGACAACTGTCAAGGACAGCCCTTTAGTATCCCAGACCCTAGGGAAACAAGAAGGGACTGGAGAGAGGAAGACTTGCCCTGAATAGAGAAAGATTGGGTCAGATAGCACCTGACGAAACTCAGCACCCACAAATCCATCGGCCCCGATGGGATGCACCCCAGAGTGCTGCGTGAGCTGGCAGATGTCGTAGCCGAGCCGCTCTCCATCATCTTTGAAAGGTCCTGGAGAACGGGGGAGGTGCCGGAGGACTGGAGGAAAGCCAATGTCACCCCAGTCTTCAAAAAACGCAAGAAGGAGGAGCCGGGCAACTACAGGCCGGTGAGCCTGACCTCTGTCCCTGGGAAGGTGATGGAGCAGCTCATCCTGACTGCTGTCTCCAGGCACATGGAGAAGAAGAAGGTGCTCAGGAGTAGCCAGCATTGATTCACCAAGAGGAGATCACGCTTGACTAACCTGATAGCCTTCTATGATGGGGTGACTGGCTGGATAGATGAGGGCAGAGCAGTAGATGTCATCTATCTGGATTTCAGCAAGGCTTTTGACACTATCCCTCATACCATCCTCCCAGGCAAGCTCCAGAAGTGTGGGTTAGGTGGGTGGACAGTGAGGTGGATTAGGAATTCGCTGGATGACAGGGCTCAGAGGGTGGTAATCAGTGGTGCCAGGTCCAGTTGGAGGCCTGTGGTTAGCGGTGTCCCCCAGGGGTCAGTCCTTGGTCTAGTCCTGTTAAAATTATTCATTAACGACTTGGATGAAGGGATGGAGTGCTCCCTCAGCAAGTTTGCTGACGATACCAAACTGGGAGGAGTAGTTGATGGTCCTGAGGGCTGCGCTGCCATCCAGAGGGACCTGGACAGACTGGACAACTGGACAGTGAGAAACCTCATGAAATTCAACAAGGGCAAGTGTAGAGTCCTGCCCCTGGGGAGGAATAACCCCAGCTGGCGACTGAGCTTCTGGAGAGCAGCCCTGCAGAAAGAGACCTGGGCGCCATAGTAGACGACAGGTTGACCATGAAAAATCAGTGTGCCCTTGTGGCCAAGAAGACCAATGGAATCCTGGGGTGCATTAAGAAGAGCATTTCCATCAAATCGAGGGAGGTGATTCTAACGCTCTAGCTCTACTCAGCCCTGGTGAGGCCGCATCTCGAGTACTGTGTGCAGTTCTGGGCTCCCCAGTACAAGATGAATGTGGAGCTGTGGTAGTGTGCTGTCAGGAGGCCTGGCTGGCAGCAGATATGCCTCCCACTGGGATGGTCCTCTGGCTTTGGGATGAACCTCCTGGCTATATAACAAATTGTACCTGCGTAATAAAGTGGGACCTGCGCCACCAGCCTTGTCCTGGGAGTTTCTCTCCATTGCCACCCTCACTAGAGTGCAGACCACCCCACATAATGGCGCCTGGACAGGAACCCCCTACATGGAGCTACTGGAGAAAGTCCAGCGCATGGCTACAAAGATGATTAAGGGCCTGGAACATCTGCCCTATGAGCAAAGGCTGAGAGAGCTGGGCCTCTTCAGCCTGGAGAAGACTGAGAGGGGACCTGATTAATGTATATAAATATCTCAAGACAGGGAATGAGGAGGAGGGGGCTAGCCTCTTCTCAGTGGTGGCCAGCGACAGGAGGAGAGGAAACAGCTACAAACTGAAGCAAAAGTTCCACAGGAACTTGAGATAGAATTTCTTAACAGTGAGGGTGACAGAGCACTGGAACAGGTTGTTGAGTGAGGTTGTAGAGTCTCCTTCTCTGGAGATCTTCAAAACCCACTTGGACACCATTCTGTGCCACATGCTCTAGGAGACCCTGCGTGTGCAGGGGGGTTGGAGTAGATGACCTCTAGAAGTCCCTTCCAATCTTAAGTATTTTATGATTCTATGATTCTTCTCACTCGAGAGAAGTTCATTGTGTCACTCCTCCCCATCACCACACGTTCTGTGACATCCTCCCCCTCTACTAACTCCTGGCAAGGTAACATCTGCAGTGTTTTGTCCAGTTCTGCGCTCTCCAGTACAGCAAGGGCATGGAGCTACGGGGGAGAGTCCAGTAGTCCAGCATAGGGCTACGAAGATGACAGGGAGACTGGGGCACCTCTCATATCCTTGAGGAGAGGCTGAGAGAGCTGGGGCTGCTCAGCCTAGAAAAGACCAAGAGGAGATCTTATCAGTGTGTATAAATGAATATCTAAGGGAGAGTATCTAGAGAATGGGGCGACACTATATTCAGTGGTGGCCAGTGATAGCACAAGAGGCAACAATCACAAACTGAAACATAGCAAGTTCCGTCTGAACATAAGCAAAAACTTGGTTGGAGTAGATGACCTCCAGAGGTCACTTCCAGTCTCAATTATTCTGTGATATAATCTGGAGCTTGGCATAGGGCAGGACGGAACGCAAGTCGGGCGCCTATGGGTGAGGATCAAAGGGCAAGGCAACAGGGGCGACATGGTCGTGGGAGTTTATTACAGGCCTCCCGACCAGGATGAGGAGGTGGATGAGGCCTTCTACAGGCAGCTACAAGAAGCCTCGTGATCGCAGGCCCTGGTCCTTGTGGGGGACTTTAACCACCCTGATGTCTGCTGGGCCGATCACACAGCTGGGAGCAGACAGTCCAGGAGGTTCCTGCAGAGCGTTACGGATAACTTCCTAATGCAAGTGATTGAAGAGCGGACAAGGGCGGGGGCGCTGCTGAACCTGATACTAACCAACAGAGATGGTCTAGTGGGAAACGTGAGGGTCGGGGGCAGTCTTGGATGTAGTGACCATGAGATGTTGGAATTCACAATCCTGCATGGAGGGAGCTGGGCAAGAAGTAGGATTACAACCCTGGACTTCAAGAGAGCCAACTTTGACCTCCTCAGGAAGCTCCTTGGAGAAATCCCCTGGACCAGGGTCCTAGCAGGAAAGGAGGTCCAGGAGAGCTGGCTTACCTTCAAGCACCACTTTCTCCAAACCCAGGATTGGTGTATTCCTACCTGTAAGAAGTAAAGTAAGAGGGGCAAGAGACTTCTGTGGATGGGAAAGAGCTGCTAGGCAAACTTAATGAGAAGAAGAAAACATATGTTAGGTGGAAGAAGCGCCAGGCCACGTGGGAACAATATAGGAACATTGACACAGAATGCAGGGGTGCGATGAGGAAAGCCAAGGCCCGCTTGGAATTAGAACTAGCGACGGACATCAAGGATAACAGGAAGGGCTTCTACAAGTACATCAGCAGCAAGAGGAAGACTAGAGAAAATGTCGGTCCGTTGCTGAATGGGGAGGGTGCATTGGTAACAGAGGATGTAGAGGAGGCAGAGTTACTAAACGCCTTCTTTGCCTCAGTCTTCTCTGCTAGGGCTGGTCCCCAGGAACTACAGAGCCTAGACAGGGCTGACAACTCTCAAGGACAGCCCCTTAGTGTCCCAGACCCTAGGGAAACAAGAAGGGACTGGAGAGAGGAAGACTTGCCCCGAGTAGAGGAAGACTTGGTTAGAGAGCACCTGAGAAAACTCAACACCCACAAATCCATGGGCCCCAAAGGGATGCACCCCAGASTGCTGCGTGAGCTGGCAGATGTCATAGCCAAGCCGCTCTCCATCATCTTTGAAAGGTCCTGGAGAACAGAGGAGGCGCCGGAGGACTGGAGGAAAGCCAATGTCACCCCAGTCTTCAAAAAACGCAAGAATGAAGACCCAGGCAACTACAGGCTGGTGAGCCTGACCTCCGTCCCTGGAAAGGTGATGGAGCAGCTCATCCTAGCTGCTGTCTCCAGGCACATGGAGGAGAAGAAGGTGCTCAGGAGTAGCCAGCATGGGTTCAGCAAGGGGAAATCATGCTTGACTAACCTGATAGCCTTCTGCGATGGAGTGACTAGATGGATAGATGAGGGCAGAGCGGTGGATGTCATCTATCTGGACTTCAGCAAAGCTTTTTACACTGTCCCTCACAGCATCCTCCTGGGTATGCTCCATAAGAGTGGCATAGATGAGTGGACAGTGAGGTGGATTAGGAACTGGCTAAATGACAGGGCCCAGAGAGTGGTAATCAGTGGTGCCGAGTCCAGCTGGAGGCCTGTGGTTAGTGGTATCCCCCAGGGATCAGTCCTCGGTCCGGTCCTGTTCAATTTATTCATTAATGACCTAGATGACGGGATGGAGCGCTCCCTCAGCAAGTTTGCTGATGATACCAAACTGGGAGGAATAGCTGACAGCCCTGAGGGCTGCGCTGCCATCCAGAGGGACCTGGACAGACTGGTTAACTGTGTCATGAGTAACCTCATGAAGTTCAACAAGGGCAAGTGTAGGGTCCTGCAGCTGGGGAGGAATAACCCTAGACACACCCGCACAGGCTTGGGACCAACCTCCTGGAGAGCAGCCCCGCAGACAGGGACCTGGGCGTGAGGCAGGGACCTTGACCATGAGGCAGCAGTGTGCCGTTGTGGCCAAGAGGGCCAATGGAATCCTGGGGTGCATTAAGCAGAGCATCGCTAGCAGGTCGAGGGAGGTGATTCTGCCCCTCTACTCAGCCCTGGTGAGGCCGCATCTCAAGTACTGTGTCCGGTTCTGGGCAAGAGGGATGTGGAGCTGCTAGAGAGAGTCCAGCGCAGGGCTACAAAGATGATTAGGGGCCTGGAACATCTGCCCTATGAGCAAAGGCTGAGAGAGCTGGGCCT
>PTEX01000059.1:2454867-2745587 GCA_003342815.1 Eudromia elegans
CCCTGGACTTCAAGAGAGCCAACTTTGACCTCCTCAGGGAGCTCCTTGGAGAAATCCCCTGGACCAGGGTCCTAGCAGGAAAGGAGGTCCAGGAGAGCTGGCTTATCTTCAAGCACCACTTTCTCCAAGCCCAGGATCGGTGTATTCCAACCAGTAGAAAGTCAAGTAAGAGGGGGCAAGAGACCTGTGTGGATGGGAAAGGAACTCCTAGGGAAACTTAATGAGAAGAAGAAAACATACGTTAGGTGGAAGAAGCGCCAGGCCACGTGGGAACAATATAGGAAAGTTGTCAGGGAATGCAGGAGTGTGACGAGGAAGGCCAAGGCCCTCTTGGAATTAGAACTAGCGAGAGATGTCAAGGATAACAGGAAGGGCTTCTACAAATACATCAGCAGCAAGAGGAAGACTAGAGAAAATGTCGGTCCGCTGCTGAATGGGGAAGGTGCATTAGTAACGGGGGATGTGGAGAAGGCAGAGTTACTAAATGCCTTCTTTGCCTCAGTCTTCTCTGCTAGGGCTGGTCCCCAGGAACTACAGAGCCTAGACAGGGCTGACAACTCTCAAGGACAGCCCCTTAGTGTCCCAGACCCTAGGGAAACAAGAAGGGACTGGAGAGAGGAAAACTTGCCCTGAGTAGAGGAAGACTTGGTTAGAGAGCACCTGAGAAAACTCAACACCCACAAATCCATCGGCCCCGATGGGATGCACCCCAGAGTGCTGCGTGAGCTGGCGGATGTCGTAGCCGAGCTGCTCTCCATCATCGTTGAAAGGTCCTGGAGAACGGGGGAGGTACCGGAGGACTGGAGGAAAGCTAATGTCACCCCAGTCTTCAAAAAAGGCAAGAAGGAGGAGCCGGGCAACTACAGGCCGGTGAGCCTGACCTCTGTCCCTGGGAAGGTGATGGAGCAGGTCATCCTGACTGCTGTCTCCAGGCACATGGAGGAGAAGAAGGTGCTCAGGAGTAGCCAGCATGGGTTCACCAAGGGGAGATCATGCTTGACTAACCTGATAGACTTCTACGATGGGGTCACTAGATGGATAGATGAGAGCAGAGTGGTGGATGTCATCTATCTGGACTTCAGTAAGGCTTTTGACACCGTCCCTCACGGCATCCTCCTGGGCAAGCTCCAGAAGAGTGGGTTAGATGAGTGGACAGTGAGGTGGATTAGGAACTGGCTAAATGACAGGGCCCAGAGAGTAGTAATCAGTGGTGCCGAGTCCAGCTGGAGACCTGTGGTTAGTGGTGTCCTCCAGGGGTCAGTCCTTGGTCTGGTCCTGTTCAATTTATTCATTAACGACCTAGATGAAGGGATGGAGTGCTCCCTCAGCAAGTTTGCTGATGATACCAAACTGGGAGGAATAGCTGATAGGCCTGAGGGCTGCGCTGCCATCCAGAGGGACCTGGACAGACTGGACAGCTGGGTGGCGAGTAACCTCATGAAGTTCAACAAGGGCAAGTGTAGGGTCCTGCACCTGGGGAGGAATAACCCCAGACATGCCTACAGGCTGGGGACCGACCTCCTGGAGAGCAGCCCCGCAGACAGGGACCTGGGCGTCATGGTGGAYGACAAGTTGACCATGAGGCRGCAGTGTGCCCTCGTGGCCAAGAAGGCCAATGGAATCCTGGGGTGCATTAAGCAGAGCGTCTCCAGCAGGTCGAGGGAGGTGATTCTGCCCCTCTACTCAGCCCTGGTGAGGCCGCACCTCAAGTCCTGTGTGCAGTTCTGGGCTCCCCAGTGCAGGAGGGATGTGGAGCTGCTAGAGAGAGTCCAGCGCAGGGCCACGAAGATGATTAGGGGCCTGGAACATCTGCCCTATGAGCAAAGGCTGAGAGAGCTGGGCCTCTTCAGCCTGGAGAAGACTGAGAGGGGACCTGATTAATGTATATAAATATCTCAAGAAAGGGAGTGAGGAGGAGGGGGCTGGCCTCTTCTCAGTGGTGGCCAGTGATAGAACTAGAGGAAACGGCCGCAAATTGAGGAACCAAAAGTTCCACAGGAACTTGAGGAAGAATTTCTTAACAGTGCGGGTGACAGAGCACTGGAACAGGCTGCCCAGAGAGGTGGTGGAGTCTCCTTCTCTGGAGATCTTCAAAACCCGCCTGGACACCACCCTGTGCCACATGCTCTAGGGGACCCTGCATATGCAGGGGGGTTTGACTAGATGACCTCTACAGGTCCCTTCCAACCCTAGCCATTCTATGATTCTATGATTCTATGATAAACAGGACGGAATCTAGTTGGAGGCCTGTGGCTAGTGGTTTCCACCAGGGGTCAGTGCTGAGCGCAGTGCTCTTCAACTTGTTCATCAAAAAGTTGGACATGGGCACAGAGTGCACCCTGAGCAAGTTTGCTGATGACACCAAGCTGAGTGGAGTGGCCAACACTCCAGAGGGCTGTGCTGCCATGCAGCTGGACCTGGACACGTTGGAGAGTTGGCCAGAGAGGAACCTCATGAGGTACAACAAGGACAAATGCAGGGTCCTGCACCTGGGGAGGAATAACGCCAGACACCAGTAAAGGTTAGGAGCTGACTTTCTGGAAAGCAGCTCCACAGAGAGGGACTTGGGAGTTCTGGTTGACAACAAGTTAAACATGAGCCAGCAGTGTGCCCTCATGGCTAAGAAGGCCAATGGAATCCTTCTCACTTTTCACATTATAGGTATTTTCCTTTTCATAGCTGCGCTCCTGGGGCTCTTATCTGTTTCTTACATTAGCCTCTGCAGCAGAACAGCATGCAACAGTTATCACTTCTCTGGGAGCTTTGTCTTCCACACCTCAAACATTTAACTCTTCCATCTCTGTTCATTATTCCAGTAAGCAAATCTTTATCATTTCATTTCATTTCTACACTCACCCCATGACTGATGGATATTATTTGCTTTCATACAGTGATGAGAGTTACCCTTTGTACTTTTTTCCTCTCAAAGATACAGTTTTCAACACATCTGGGATTTTGATTTCCTCACTTAAAAGAAAAAGCCATCCAATATGGTACAAGATATTCTTTTGAAATTGTGTAATTGTTGTGTAACTCTTTATCCAATTTCCAGCAAGCAAAGTATAAAGGACTTTAATTTAGCCTGTGTTCTTCAGCCCTTGTCTCCTCTGTGGCCTATACAGTTTGCTGGTTCAGTAGTTGAGATGTTTCTGAATATACTCGTTAAGAGAATACACTCCTTAAGTGTGCATTTTGGGTACATTTGCAAAAGGATGACTCCCCTATGCCATCACTCTGGAGCAATCTCTGGGATGCTCCCAGTTGTGCTTTCACAGCAAAAGCAGAGCAGATTTCAGAGCCAGGGAATCCCCCTCCCCTCACAGCCCACTGCTGCCTTGCATTTAAATACTGGTCCAAGCTGATTTATAAGTTGGCTAAGAGTTGGACCTGGCTGTGATGTGAGATTTAAGCATAATGATTACACTTACACATGTGCTAGATTCCTGCCCACACAAAAGCTACAGCCATGGCTACAGGCACACAAAACACCTAGCAAAGCCCCAAAGGATCCTGACCAGCCGTTAGAGCCATGCTCTTGCTCTCTGGAGGTACAAGGATTTTAAGCATGCTGGATCTCTGATGAGGACCCCACCAACCCTGGAGACCTTCACTAGCTGATCTTTGCATCTGCTGCCCTGAAGCGCAGCAGTTATCAGCATTATAGTCCAGCACACTGACACACACACTCACACACTCTCCTCTGGAGAGACTGCTTTTATCCTATTCGATTTTTATGCATACTTACTCACTTATTCAGTCACTTCAGCCATTGCCATAGTGTCTCCCCTCTTTTTTGGCAGTAAGCTTCGGCAATGGTCTGCAATTCACCAGGGGTGCAATCTCACACGGTCATCCTACACCGAGGCTGACCTTTACCATATTCAAAACTGATGGTCCCACAGTCCAGGATTGCAGCCTTTGCCTTGTACCCCCCGCCCACGGACCACACGTTGCCCACCTTGGTCCTGGACAGCACAGCCAGGAGCAGGTCAATTTGCCAGCATTTTCTGTTGCACAGACACTGGCACTAGTTCTTCCCAGATGGTGCTGGTCTTTTGTAATGCTTCTCTCTGGTCAAAACATTCCCACACTCATTTTAGACATGTTAAAAACAAACAGCTACAACACAAATCCAGCTTTTCTCTTTTCCTATCCCTTGCTTTTGGGGACAAGTTAATATATCTGCTGGAGGTGGACATCCGGATAACTCCTTCTCATTTTCCCAGCTCACTGGAAAGGTCACCTGAGCCAAAAAATGAGCAGCAGCCCCCACATCTGTGTGTGGGGCCAGCCTGGCACCCATTCAGACTGTTCCACATTGCTCTCCTTTTTTCAAAAAAGCATTTTATTATTAAGATTGCGCTGACTATGCCTGTGCAGATGCCAGGTCATTCTGGATCTCAGTAAGAAAGAATGCCTGCTGTAATCTTTACATCTAATACAATGTTTCATCAGAATTTTCAAAGACAGGTGTAGAATAAAAGTTTAGGAATTTAAATCTTACGTCCCTTCTGATGCTGGGAACCCCAAGATGATGCAGCTTCGGACAGACATCTCAGTCGGGACGCACGGCATGCTGCGCAGATCCTGCCCATGGTGACGTTCACCAGGATTTTGGTCTGTAGAGCTCTTATAGCATTTCCTTAGAGGAAAACAATTTATTCATCATCCTCCTGTCAAGTAAAAGGATGTTCACATGAGAACGTGTTTCTTCTCCTTTAGATAAAGAATAGGACCTGCAGGTGGTATAATCGCTAGTGCCTGGTGGGAGCTGCCTACAGGCTCCTCTGTTCTGATTAGCTGGCTCACCCTGTGGCCATGGGAAACAGGCAGCGGAGCACAGGCCTGCACCTACTCAGATTAACTCTTCTGTGGATACTAATTTCTTGATGCATAATAGTCTTCTGATTAGGATCCCTGTAACGATTAATTCTGAATCTCAAATTCAGAATCCCAACTTCTTACTACTGAAAGGAGAGTGTTTTTCTTCATTACGAATAGTATTCATACAGAACAAGCATTCTGGTTTAGAAGTCCTATTTTCTTTTTTTTTTTTTTTTTCTGACAGACAATCTAAGTATTACAGTATTACTGAGTTTATTCCTGGATCCCTTTGGCTCAGTGATCTTTTTTTTTTTTTCTGTACAAAAAGCCACCCTTATATAGTCCATATTTGCTGTTTTCCCAGGTTAATATACTTTGCTGCAAGTCAGCATCATGACAATTAATGATGTTAGCTAGGAAAAATATGCAGTATGCCAGGAAGTCTTCCTCATTTTCTCTTACGTTGATTTAAGAAGACAATGATGATTCCTTGGTTTTGTTGGTATACAATTTTTCAAAAATATTTCCCATACATGATAAAAGATTAGAAAATAAATATGATTATTAATTTCATTTCATAAGAAAATCCACACAACCTCTTCAATAAAAAATGGACTATAATCTACCTATCAGTGAGAAAGCATAACACATGTTAAGGAAATGCAGGGCTCCCTTTCTGCAAGGCTGGCACTCTGCCAGGGCTCCTTGCAGAAAAGGGCGTGAAAGCTTTTGGGAAGCCGTGAGGGGCATGGACACCCAGGGAGCAGGACACACAGCATTGAGGAGGCTCTCAGATGAACGGGAGTATTGGCTCCAACTCCTCCTGGGGGAATGGAGTAGCTGAGGTTGACTTGGAGCAAAGGGTGTTGCAGAATCCCATCTCCAGGTGTATGAGGGTCATCTTTATTTATTTGTCTATTTTTTTACTCATGCAATATTGCAATGATCTTTGAGTCAAACAGTTCTAAACATGCATTATAATTAAAATAAAGTTAAATTCTCAGCATTTTCTTAGCCAAAGAGAGTGAGCTTCTCCAAACATATATAATCACAGAGCAGGGAAGATTTGATTCAGAGAGGTCAAGCTTCAGTGTTCTGCCAGCACTTCTGAATCTGAACATTTTTTTTACTTAAGGGAAGTACACCTACCCTCTACCATCCAGAAGGATACATGCTTAGCTTCCTTTGTCAATCCAGCTGCCTCTGCAGCCAGCTGAGAAAGACGAGCTTGGGCTATTTGTTGTAGGATGGGATGAAAAGTAGTCAGTTTGTAGGTGAGTAGTTTATAACTGGGCCTACGTTTTAGGTGAGTGGGATGAATCCCATCTAAATTGTCAACAGCTAGATCTACAGCCCAGAGGAGATCTGTGACCATCAGTGGGCTCTGCTCTGATTCTCAAATGTGTAAAGATCATATGTATGATTATTCTTAAAGTACCAGTGTGATTCAATTTTATTCTTATAAATTGAAGGGTTGATGTTAAAACTGTGGCTTGTCAGGAAATGTCTGTAATGGCACACAAAAGAGTAAGTTAGGTTAATCAGATATCATTCCATAAGTGGAATAAAAAAATCCTTTACCAGAGCTACTCTGGGGTCAAATCTGTTCCTCGAGAGATTCCACAAACTAGCTAAATTTTGGAACTGAGAAGGTAAGGTATTCACTGAAGAGGTTAAAACCTCTGCTGAGCTTGATCTCTCCTGTACTAGACATCCATGGTGTCCTGCTTCCTCACAGGCATCCTCTGCAGTCATAATGTCCCTGGTCTGAGTGTTGGTGTTCCCCATAAAACAGTGCTTTAACATCTGGAGAAGATACCTCCAAATATAGCACTGAGATATCTCCAAGGAGAGGGGAAGATTTACTAGAATGAGATTCTCTGTAGAAATGTGGTTTTGATTCAGAGGTCTGCTAGTAAATGAGAGCAAGGCACTCCTTTTAATTGAATTAACTTTTTGTTGGCTAATTAAAAGAAAAAAATTGCAATCCAAGCTTCTGCACTGAAAGTGTTTGAAAATTAAATATGATAAACTAGGCCAAAATAGTTTGGGTAAGTACAGCAAAGATGTTTGCTGATATGGAGACGTAGAGAGACATCAAAATAGTTCCTGTTAAATATTCCTCTTCTGTGTTTTCTTACTGTGATTTCTTACACAATCTGTGCAGTTTACAAGAAAAAATGCCTTCTAACTGCCAACACTAAAAACTCAGCGTGGGATTGGAAAGTCAATTTGTGTTTTTTTCAGCCTGAATGCTATCATGACTAAAATGATTATAATTAAATTAATATTGCAAATTGTTACACGTATCAGCCACAATAAAATCCAGCATGCCTTTCTGGATCTGCTTTGTCACTTTCTTGGCAATAGTAATGGACTAAAATGGCTTTCTTGATGCTGCACTTTATATTCCCTAAGGAGTACTGAGAATTTCTACTTATCCTTTCTCGCAGTTTTTTAAAATTATTCTGTTATTGACGGGCAAATTGCTTTTCTTATATCAAGTATTGCTCCTGCAAACAGATGCCCACCGCACTGACAAAGCATGCCGTCAGTCCTGCTGAGACACAGGCAAATAGCTCCATACCCATCCAGGCCCTCTGCTCCCACTGGGAAGATGCAGGCAAATATTTCTGGTGGGTCAGAGGGGGCCTCTCCTGCCTCCTGCCCGCTCTCCGAGCTGTGTCCATCCTCGGGGGCTCCGAGCAGTGTCCGTCCCCATAGGCTCCTCACCGCGCAGCTCCGTGACCTGGCACAGGGAGCGGGGATGCCGTCCCTGGCACGACTGGACCTGAGCGAGGAAGGCTAAGGACACAGAGGGCTGAGGCTTCCCCTGAGGTTATAGGGCATTTACAGGAAGCCATTTTGCATCCAACAGAGTGGGTTGAAGCTGCTTCTGTTATTTGGCTGGCACATGGAAGCTGGCTTGACTTGGGTTTTGCTCTCGTGTGTCATAATCTGTAACCAAGTGAAGTATTCTGCCCTGTGTTTTGCTTTCCCTTACTGATTCACAAGGCACACAGATTGTTATGGCTTCCAACCTGCATGTTTAGGCATTTTTCTGAACTATCACTGACTTGCAATTTCTGTACTCAAGCCTGGGAATCCACAGTACCACGAAAATTACACAGGCTTTATGAGCTGGAAGACTGCATGATGAGGCTACTGGCTTGTTATTTATTCAAAAATGGTAACAAACTGCATTTACTTCTTTTAAAATTCTTTTTTGTTATTCATCCTAGACTGGATTTAAAAAAGACATTCAGAAGTTTACTTGAAGAGACATAGCCTTTTGTGTAATTCAGGACTAAATGGTAGTATTTGTCTTTGCTGTGGTCAAAATTTGTAATTCTGCCTAGCAAACATTGAGCTAATTTATCGAGTTTTTAAAACTGCCTTGTGTAAGTGATCTGCACCTCTGACAACTGTCCACCTTCTGTGATTTGCACCTTTGCCACTATAATTTCTCTTTTCTTTTATTGCTATATGTCCTATACAGAGATAGCTAACCTAAAGCAATTAACTTGAAACATGTTCTTTAAAATCCTACTTACCAATTCATCTCCTGCACACTTATTCAAGTCATAAGTTTTGAATGAGTTTGACATAGCTATTTCCAAAGCTACAAAATGTACAAGAAAGATGTGCTGTGTTCAAAAACCACTGATGTGGCTTTTAAAAGAAAATGACATCAGCTCCTCTGCTGGCACCTACCCAAGTTTCCCAGCTGCTGCTGTATTATTCATAATTAGGACTACATGTTTTTTTCACTGACTTTGTTCAGCAATTCACACACGCGCTGACATAAACACAAAGGCAAATTAATTCTTAAGTAGCACTTCATTTATCAATACAAATTTGTAAGTGGATTTTTCATCCTCATTTACAATTGTTATCTAAAAGATTGAGAGAGGGCTAGAGATTTCTGGATTTATTTTTTTCTCCTCACAAAAACATGTAACGATGAATTCCCCCAGCAACTGCAGGACTAACATTGCACGTTCTGTGCAATTGTCGAATCATTGACTGTACCCCCACATGCACACTGTATATATGGTCAAAATATATACTCTCTCTCTCCGTATATGTGTGTGTATATATATTTATAGGTATGGCCATATTAGATATTTGAGTGCCTAATGGCTGAATATGCACACTAGCTGCTTCCTCTCAAGTGTAAGCAAGAGATTAGCAAAACATTAAATTAGGGGGCAATTTTATCCTTCAAATTATCCACAACTGGAGGGAAGAGCAAGTGAGCTGTGACTAATGCTCACACCAATATGATAGTATAGTTGGTTCTGCAAGCTTAGTCTGTTTAGATGGAGAAAATTTCTCCTATAATTTATGTAGGAGCCATATAAATAGGTGTGAATTGAAACCTAAAAGATGAAGGCTTGTGAGGATATGAAAGCTGTCATAATAAAAGTTGTTCTGTCCCATTAACTATAGTCACATTCAAAACTAGAGCTTGCTATATTACTTCCAGCCCTTCCTTAGCCTGCACCCTCATTGCTCTTATGCTGTCATTATCCCTTCAACTGCCTTCTTTTGGGAACTTTCATTTCATTTAGCATACTATTTCATGCTGACCTGAAAACATTTACTGTTCTGGAAGGACACAAAAACATTCCTTATCATCATTCCTGCAAACAGAAAAGGAGTCTTAGCTGCACAGAAAGAACTGAAAACTCTTGTGATTCAGTTTTAACCAAGTCACCTTAGCCCCTGCTAGGACTGAAGTCTCTTCGGTGCAGGTTTAGCAGGTAAGTAAGTCTGCAGGGCATCAGGCTCACAGCCCTATGGCTAGCCCTGCCAGGCAGTGCTAGCTGTATTAAAAATACCCCCAGGACCTGTTTCTGGGCAGCGGTGACAGCCTGTGCTGCTGCGTGGAGCACCCCTGGGAACCTGGGCTGCGAGCCCCCTCGGTGCTCACGCTAGGATGCCTCATAGGGAGTTGGGTGTGCAGTTACTGTGGCAGGCACAGCCCGGCAGCCCAAATAGACTTAGTAAAAGTGCTGCAGCTGTGATCCCCTGAGCATGTTCACTGCTGCCCACCAACTGAACTGCTGCTGCTGCTCACTCCTTCACAGCCCCATGGCACCTCCTGTCTGTGCTGTGTGATAAACCACAGCAGGAGAACCAAGTGGCTGGACAAAAGCACCATAAGTCCCTTGTCCCACAACTCAAACTGTTGTGCCAGCACAGACCCAGGGCCATCGCAGAGGCTAGACTGGCTAAGGGAGAGAGGTCGATGGCTGAGAGTACACGAGGGCCTCGGGGTGTCCAAGGAGCTCTTCACAGGGTTTTAACAGAAGAAGTGGAGAAGTACCAGTAATCATGAAGCAGGAACTCCAATGGCCACCTCTGCACAGTGCATGGGCATCTGTCCCACACGGGTGTCTTCCCCAGGTGAGTGAACACACAGTCCCCCAGTGACAGACCCCCCCACCTCCAGCACCCTGGCAGAAAGCCTGGGGTCCAGCTGCTGGAAACATCTGGCTAAACCCCATAATGGGCATGCCTGTGCCAACAGGAGTGATCACAGCTTGCTTCCCAAGGCCCTTGCCTGCAAGCCCCTGGCCTACCGGATTTGTTATTGTGCTCAGTACCCAGCTCTCTGCCCCTTCTCTGGCTATTCCTCATCATGGCTGATCCAGTCTGAAAACACCATCTCTAGCTGAACCACAGCTCTCCCAAAGACTGGGACTGGAGGCAAGAGTTGAGAAAGGTATTTCTGAAGGCGAGCTCCGTAATCCTATTTTTACCTCACTAGAGTCAACTGTGCAATTCATGGAAATCACAGTGGTGTCTCTTCACATGCTCACTAGCTACTGTCATACCATACCGAGTGCACTGGGCAAACCATCTCCCCTCTTCTATAAGAGATGCTGGAGAAGGGCCAGGAGATTGTTTCAGCATCAGTGGCGAAACCCAGAGAAGAGGCCCTCTCTTCCTGAATGCCAGAAGCCTTGTGGAGAGTTCACAGGCTTTTCAAGACAGAAAATCTTTGCCCTTTCCAAGATAAATGTCCATTAATTACCATGTGTCTCTCATGCTTTCATTATCATCTTATGAATGCAATAATAATTCAACTGGATGCAATTCTTCATATTATTAGGAAAGGAAGGTAAAAAACATACATCTACGGGGTAAGCAGAAAACTCAGTCTTGCAGAAAATTCAGTCTTTTTTTTTTTAAATCAGAGCTTCACAAAATTACCTTTATCAGGATTTATCACTGTGGCTTAGATCTTCCAGCACTTGTGGTTTTTTATGTGTGTTGTGAATTGCCAGCTGGAGGAAATAATTTTAGATAAGAATATATAAAGACTATGAACTACACTGTGGGGCTTCTTTCAGGTGTCTGTGGTTGGCACGCATATGGGTGGGGACACAGTAAGTGGAGACCAGACAATTAAATCCATAGGTAATAGAAATTTCATGCTTCAAACACCAATATAGGACAAACAATGAAAAGTGGAGATCTTGAACCACAACACAGAACATATTCCATGGGCCTCTTGTCTGAAAGCCTGTGTCTACCTGTCCCTTCTGCTTGTGCTGAGAATTGTCAGCTTGTGCACTGTAGGTGATTGCTTGGTCTGGCAGTATGTTTACCAAATAACAGGGGCATTATCTAAAACACTGAAGATTTTCTTTAGATGTAAAAGAAGTGGCATGCTGAATTTTAGCTCCCAGCAGAAAGCATGAGTCTCACATGCTCCTGCTGAGAGATTACTTGTCCTTAGTCAGGCTGCCATGTTCCAATGTGAGTGATCCTCCATGGTTTCTCACTTAATTTAAGAGCAGTGGAGTGTGAAGGCAAAGGAGAAGGAGGGGATGAAATTCTTTACCTAGGAAGAAAAGACGTCAAAACACCCTGTTCTCTCGCTGCAACCTTCCCAAATTCCATTATGCCTCCCATCTACTGCATGTTCCCTTCCCAGACCCTCTCCCAAACAGCTTCACTGCAGAATGACTCTGATTTCTGGTAGAGTCCTGGGTACAAAGAGTCCATTCTGCTGCAACTGCAAGTGCTTTGGAAAGCGATTGCAAGAATGCACCAGCCAGAGCCGTCTGCCTCTGAAGGCTTCACCACACACGAGCTCTGATTCCTGGATACAATACACTTTCCTTGTTTTCATTAAAAGACATATATCTCTGCACATTTATTCTTGTTATAAGCAATTCATGGAAAGGCTGGAATTAGTCAAATGTAGTGTTTGTAAGTTGCTGCATTATATAGCATAGCATTTACACAATGTGTTCTGGGCAGGAAAGAACTTGTTCTGTTTAATTGTGAGCTTTGCATTCAAATTTTGGATTTAGTAAACCCCATGCTTGCTAAAAATATACCATGCAATTACATCCTTAAGGACAAATAGAAATGCCATGAAGTTGAGTTTAAGACCTCCTCTCACTTACCTGAAACCATATATTTATAGATTCCTTCGGCATTTGCCCCCTTTTTTTTTCCTTTCTTATTTTGATATGACCCCCCTTACTGTCTTCTTGAAAACCTGGTGAATTGATGACCTCAGATAGGTCTGGTTTTCAAGTGAGCACCTTTCAGTTCCCATGTTGATGTAACGTACAGAATTGCATTACATAAAGAAGACTCAAAATACATATACATATCTTGGAAGTATACTCTTGTGCTAAAAAGTAGATAAGATACAAGAAATGAGTAAGATATAAGAACTTAATCTAGATCAGAGAATGTTTTCCTTCCTTATGGCTGGAATTAAATATGGAATGATGTATAGATTTAACTGCTGTTGTGAGAAATACACAACATGTATTCCTCATTGCCTTGGATGCTGCTGTGATAACTTCTTCTGTGATAACATTTTTGTGATAATGTTCTGTAAATTTTGCTTTACATCATGGTCTTTAGATTTCTGGAAATTGATTTTGTCTTCTCCTCATTTAAGTACATTTCCAGAGACAGAACCTCTGAGCCACTCTCAAGCTTCCAGCAGGAAATGTTGCCATGATAGACACATGTGGAATGACGTGCTATCCTTGGAAAGATCTCTTTTACATTAAATAAGTTACACTGGGGCTGAATTTTTCCCACAAGAATGAGAATTGAAAATGTGTATTAGCAAGCAATACAAGCATAGAAATGATGCTGCAGAGCATTTCAATGTAGGTTTTTAAAGTTAGACATTTTTAAGATTTTGATGTTTTCCCTACATTCAGAAAGCTGTGTAATGTAGTGGAAAAATAATCATGGATTCTACAAGGATATACATTTTTATTATGCACATTACATTAAATTATGATCCTTGTCAGTATTCTTTACAGTTCCCTTTCCCCTTTCCATTTACCTTCAAGAAATTTTAAGAAATTTGCAAGCTTATACTGCCAAGAACATTTTCTTCCACTGAAAAGTTGCTTTTTGTGAGTGTGGTTGTTCATAGTTGTTTCCAGTCGTCCCTGCACCAGCCATGTGAACTAAGTCCAGTCAAGTAAAGAAAGCTCCCTGAGACGGACTGTCAGATTATAAAATGTAGTATTTTTCTGATGAACCATGACATTACTCATGTATCTCACGGAAGTTAAATCAATCTGAAGGTAAATTTGAGAAATATCTTGTCATGAAGAGGATGAGAAGCGTGAAAATCTGGTCCTTAGACATTCTGGACAGTTCATGAAATGTCAGTACTTTTAGCTGAGGATGTGCTGAGCAAACTTGGCTTCAGGATCTGAAGGTCAGAATCTGCTTCTACTTGTGAAGTATTGTTTTGTTTAGTGTATGGATTAATGTATGGATGTGTGTGAATAAAAAACAAGAGGACGTTTACATTCTTGTAGTTTTCCACAGCATAATGGTTGCACAGAGTAGGTGGATACTTTGGGGAATCTACATATATTGGGTCCATGGATTTTGGTAACTCTGGTTAGACAGTTTTTTTAACTGTGCAGACTATTTTCCCAGTTTGGTTTGGCAAGACTTGCTTATGTTTGGTGTCTGTTGGTTCAGCGGAAGTTTCTGGTGGTGGTGAGCTTTTTGAGAGAAAGGAGATTATTTCTGTGAACACTTATTTTAGGCTGTGCTCATCAAGAAAGATTTATGATCTTTAGCTGCTAGGTGTCACTGAAAAGATAAATTTTGGAGCTAAAACCTATAATGTCATTGGACACTAAAAATTGTAGACTAAATGGAGACACTTTTTATTGTCTATTGCATTTTTCCCATTGCATTTTGTCTTTTCCTTAACCTTTTTTGTTCTAAAAATACTACCCACTTGTACTTGTGTGTGTTGTTCATAGGCAAATCTATCATTCTCCTTTCGCTAACATATTCACTTGTTTCAGTAGGAGTAAACTGCCCTTTCTTCTTAAATGAAAGCTGTTTCTGTGTGAATAAAGGTTATTTTCCTATAACTAACTTGATTTTTTTTTCTGTCTTTTGGCAAATAAAGAGAAGAGAGCTTGCCCCGAAACAAAATATTTTGGGGAAAAGTAAGATTAAATTACTTTACTTTTTCTTCTTAGTCTATAGTCTTCCATCTTCCCTAACGTAAAACATTCTTTCTAAAACTTGCTACTGTTGAACTGACCTCTGCCCTTCTACCTCTATGATCCTCTGCTTCTCTCTGCAGAAATGCACTTTTAAAAGGAAAAAAAATAGTCTCTCCTACATACAAGAAGCTGGAGCATGAACTTTCTAGATGGTTTTGCCCTGAGGTATTTATAACTTGCAGTTCTTCCTGTCACTGAAAACAGGTGTGCTGACTTACTACTGTACTTTCTACTTACTGTTGAAAGGTTTTTCAATAACATTCCATTTTTTCTCTCTCTTTTTACCTTAGTTGTGCAAACATCTCTAGCAGCTTTATATTCTTAAAAGAGCTCATTCTTGCTCTTCGCTTCCCTTCGCTTCCCTTCCCTTCCCTTCCCTTCCCTTCCGTCCCCTCCACTTTCTCTTTCCCTTTCCCTTTCTTTCTTTTGTTTGTTTGGTCTAACTTCTTCCAGACATGTGTCTCTGTTTTGTTTTTTTATTTTTGTATTTTAAATTCACAGAAATCTCAGGAAGTCAGTGATCTTCTCTCTATATAGTTTCAATGCTGGGCATTTGATTTTCATTTGACCTTTGTTATACTCCTGCTCTGTCTAGCTTTGACATTGTATTGATTCTCTTCCTTGTTGAACTTCATACAAAGCTGAAAAGGCAGGGATATTGCAAAGAAACTGGAATAATGGATGAAAATGGAAAAAAGACACTTTCAGATTTTCACATTTTAAGTTTTCTTATTCACCTCAACCATCACTACTTCACTTTATTTAGGTACAGTGTTTTGAATGTGGGTATTTAGCTTCCATGTTTTCTAAATCCACCAGAGAGTGGTCTTTACAGCTTATCTATGGTTATTAGAATAATATTTACATTATTTGAAGATCTTTGCCTTCTCTTCCGCACAGGTTGATAGTTTTCTGTGAATTGTGGAGAGCAAACACACTTTCTTTTGCTTGAAAAGTGCGTAGCAACCTATGGGCACAACCACAAGCACAGAAGTACTAATGATCTCTCGCCCTTCTCTCCAGAGGTTCAGTCTGACATGTTTTCTCCTCCTGATACCCCGCTGATTCTTACAAACTAAAGAAACATTCGTGCTTTGCTTTTTATGTAGCTGATATTGGAAAGTTTTATTTCCTAAGTGAACAAAGGATGTTGCCTGGCTGAACATCTGAAAGAAGGGAGCAAACTCAAAAACCTATTCAGCATCGTCCACACTGGCCATGAGACAACTATAGGCTGACATTCACATTGGAAGACTTCTGAGTGCTTAAGTTTATGGTATCTCATAATTCTTACCAGATTATACCAATAGATGGTATTCTTCTCATAAGGCTTTTACGACTTTGAAATTACACGTGTAAACTGATCTACTTAGCTAGAGTTAACAGGGACAGAAAAATTCCTCCAAGAACTGTTCATTCCATGGTAAGGTAGTGCCTAAACTGAGTGGGTTCAATCACCCTCCAGAGATGCCCTAACTTGCAGCACTAAGTCCAACTTTAAAAAGCTCTGCCAAGTTAAAAGACAAATATTTTTTAAATGTCTTTAAAAGAAGTTTTGTTTCATGCTGAACATTAAAGAATAGCTTTGTTCTGTTCCAGAAGAAAGAGTTCCAAATCACAGACTACCCTCAGAAATGGAAATTAATTGTTCCCAGCAAGCCCCATTTATTCACACAACTTCCAAATGAAAACCTGCAAAACTGTTGTCTAGTATTGCATTAATCAGGGACCTTGATGGCAAGGCCAGAAAAGGACTCCCGCCTGTGTTCCTCTGCTGTTTTTCTCACCGCGAGAAACTTTTGTTCAGTTGTGGTGCCTTGCTGTAAAGCAGATACGGGCACCTCTGTGCAGACATCAAGCTGCCTGTGGGAGAGCAAAGGAGCAGGAATCACGGCGGTGGTATCAAGCCCAAACCCCCATTAAGTTAAACGATAGCCTGAGTCTTCTTTATAGCTTTAGTGCCTGGTGTTTGAAAAACTTTGGGATAACACATATCACCGGAATCTAAGGGGGAAAGTATAAATGATACAATATATTGTGTTTTCAAAGGTCTCAGTAATTCTGCTCAACTTGAGCATGCAAATATATGTTCAGGTATTCAAGATACAAGTAGAATACTTAGATCACCCGTTGATGACATATATATCATTTCCAGGAAAAAACATGACAATATGGAATCGTCTTTACCTACAAATTATGATTCATTAATATTGTTGATACTGTTTAGATTTTGTTACTATTTGGATTTTGTGAATCCCAACTGAAAAAACAGGAGAAAGGAGGTGACAGAAGCTCCATGAGCTTCCAGAATTGATATTGAGAGAGAGAGCATGGATTAAAACTTACTATTATTTAGATCAGATGGAGGAGAAAATAAAAAAAGCAAAAGGAACCCTGCCTACAGGGCTGGATAATCCAACTTCTCTTTTTGTGCTCATTGCTGTAGACTCTTCATGAACTGCAGAGTTAGAGACAGGCTATACTCTGTACATTGCAACCATATGGCTCTTGCCAAAATGCCAACTGTCTTTCTTACTTTTTCTTTCTTTATACAGGAAGTGAAACTGGTTCTAATAATGCCAGGTATATATAAAGTACATATAAAATATATTCACCACCCTAAGCCGGTGGTGTTAGCTTTGTTTATGCAAAGAGAGAATTTTACTTTTGCAATGAACATTGTTGGTCTGGGTCAGCATTTATGTCAGTCAAGACGCTCTCAGTCAGCACAAGGATTGAGGCTATTTTTCCTCTCAGAATAGAAAAAGGAAAGCAGAGACAAAAAACAGAGGTCTTGAAGACCTCCTTTTCAAAATGAAACATGAGGAGCAAAGCAAGTTTTGTGCTTAATACCATTAACATCACTGTGCCAAAAATACTCCTCCACAGGCAACTTCACTCACACTCTCAAAGAATTTGCCTCCAAGTACAACCTTCTCAGCATCTTCTGGATACAGTGATATTTGTAGTCACATAAACCATTCCCTCATGTCCTGGTTAAACACTTAACAGTCTGTTATGAATATGCACTGACAAAACCTTTACAGGTCATAATTTGCACACACTTAGCTTCAAAAAGTCATACAGATCGTGTTCAAGATGCACTGAGTCCAGAAGAAATGTACCAAAGTCATAAAAAAACAAAGAAAATTCATTCAAATCTGTGCTGCACAAGCTGTTCTTCTATCTCTTCTCCAACATCTCTGCTGCCACAGGGAGCTCGGGAAGTTCGCAAGAATAAAGCAGCACAAAACCTTGCAGGGCACTTAGTGGTCTCAGAGGCCACGAGTCACCATACAGCTGAGGAATTTTGTCACATGTCACTAATTTTGTATCAACTTTTGCAGAGGTCTCATCTGAGAAGCCTGAAGACCAGAAGAGCCCAGGAGAGCGAGGGCAGACTGTTGTGTGACGCAGCGGGCCCAGGAGAGAGCCCTAAAGCCAGAACCTGAGGATTCAGTTTACCAACCAAGGTGTGACACTGGGTGCTGTTAGATTGCAAACCGACCGTGCTGCACAGTGCTGGGCTACCAGGCTGAGCTCATGGCCAGGAATGGAGACACAGCTTCTTTGAGTTCTTAAAGAACCAATCCACTTTGGTTCCTATTTACACCTGTGCTTGAGAGGTACTTTTAATGTTAAGGGTCCTATCTTACACTGGCAGAGAAGTGGTACTTTTTGTCCTTGTTGCACATTTCATATTGCTCAATATCTCTGAATTGCTACCATTTTGAGGCTTGCTGCAAGAGGAGCAATTCTGAATGCTCATTCTGAATCCCAGTAAGAGCTTAGTTGGCAGAAGACTTTTCTCTGAGACTTGCCACAGAGCATCCTTTGCCATCCCTTTTTCCTAATCTATTTTGTATTTCAAGCTTTATGGAGCTTATGAATCTTTCTTATGAATTGGCCTCATCTTCTGCCTTAAACTTCTACAAGTTCTGGTCAGGTAGAATAGAGTTCACAACATTAACGAATACCTCCCTTGGGTGAGCATTTGAGTGATTTTTTTTAAAGCTATGCACTGCATAATGGTAGGTATGAAAAGATTGTTAATCTTTCTCAGTGAATGGATAATTTTTCCACAGAGGTATGCTGCAATTTGAGATGAAATTAGAATGCATCTTGCCTAATAACATTATGATTTGTACTATAATTTTATTCCAATGGCCATATTGGTTGTCATGTAGAGAAGAACCACTTGTAACAGGTAACATTTAATTATTTTTTTCTTGGAACAACATGGTCATTCGGTGCCTGACATTATCTCGCCTATTTGACAGAAGGAAATGAGTAACACTGATAAGATCCTAGGCACTTAGGTTTATGAGCTGTGTAGATATTAGCTCTTTAGTAACACATTACAACTTCTAGTCTACTGTTTAAAGCTTATCAGTTTTATTATTTCACTGTCTGTAAAAGATAACAACTACATGGAACTTAAGACTCTTCAAAGAAGAGAAGCTGAGTGCACTTTTACATCTCTTTTAATAGCTCCCCGTCTACCTGCATGGGAATAACTCAAATTCAAGAAAACTTCCTCTCAGAAATGAACAGTGTCTACAGTGTAAATTTTAATACCTGATTTAAAACTCTTTGTCTAATGTGGTAATGATTTACTTATTTGTAATTCCTTTGAAGAAGCAGGGCCATGCAGAGATAAAATAATTCAGGTTTTATCCCTAACTACATATAGTGAGCTCCTTCTTTCCTTTATAGATGGATTTGAGACATGTACCTCTTCTTTCTACTAACATTTTGGAAATTACTGAGTATGTCTCCCTGAGGGTTTTGTCTACCCTTCTCCTCTTACTTCTTATCAGGTCTGCAGGCTCAGCCTCTCACTCCTTGTCTCTTTTCTGTGTTAGTTAAAAGGCTCTTTTGAAGATGCTAATTTTCTTTCTGAGGGTATTTTTTGATCTTAATAAGTCCAGTTCAGTACAAAAAATAATCGTATGAACCAGCATTAGCAGGCAATCATATAGCAGAAAATACAGCTTAGAACAACTTCACAGTCATAACTTTAAGTCATTTGTCTCCATTCTACTTATTTGAAACTAAACCTGAGTGGAAAAGTTCTCATCCAGATAAGGGCTTCAGACACGCCTTGCAGCCGGTGGGGATGGGTGAGAGGAGCATGGGCCATTCCTCTTCACAGGGTGGAAGGTCCAAATTGAACCCTATGAAAAGCAGTGCAGTCCTGGAACATGCTGCCATATTCACATAGTACTCTATAGTACATAACCCATCATGACTTATCCAGATCACAGGTTTGAGCCATCTGGACCAAAAAATGTCCCTTGGATATTTGTATGTGATTTACCACAATGGGTCCCAGGCCCCTCATCAGAATTCTTACTTTTTTCCTTTTTTCCCCACTTGAAATAACGACACAAAGCACAAATAAGCACCAAGTTTCACACTGCATCCCACTAGTCTTTTCCCAGATACCATAACAGGCTTTCATTATTTAGCTGCTATATCTTTGTTGCCAACTTTTCTCCTTGAAGCAATTTGCCCTAAGAATACAATCATAGCTGGCATACCACATATGAAAGTGTAAAATTTTAATATGCTTTTCATTTCCATTCCTGGCTGTATATTTTTTAATTTTCCTAGTAGAAATACTACAGTCAACCCTTTGTTTTTCCTCTCCTATAGGAAGTTTTATACGTATTTAGAGATTAATGAGTCAAGTTAAACACTGAGAGAGAAATAACAGTATTCAAGCACACTGAGTACAGGATGAGTATATTTATCCAAACTGCGATGATTAATATTAGTACTGGGACAGCTAAAGGAAAACACCCTCGTTTAAACAGATAAATAAATAAATAAAACCATACAAATAGTAGGGATCTTTTCGAGCAAATATTTGCGTAGCAAGATGGTCATTTGCTGTTCTCTTCAATTTGACAGGGATTTCCAGGAGCATCCTGCCCTGCCGCTGGCAACTAACGCGGTCCTTGTCTGACCCCTACTGGGAGGAAGCCGGGGCTACACGGGACAGTTATTAACGAAAAGGTGAGAGAATAAGAGCAAAAAGAATTTGTTGTTGTTGTTGTTGTTGTCGTTGGAGTGCAGAGAATCTTCCACTGTTCTGGAAGAGAGGACACAAATGACTAAAAAGTGTTAGTTAAAAAATCTTCCATAATTCCCAGACACATTTTATCATGAGTGGAAGAAGCCTCTGCCACCGCAGTTGTGCACTGTCTTTGCCCTAGGAGCTTAGTTTAATCTTACCAATTTTGGTATTTCACTGTCTGTAATGGTTGTGTTTTATCCTCAGAGTGGCTGAGTCATTGACCTGACTTGTCCTTTTCAAAACTCCAGCGTTTCCCAGTTTAGGGAAATCCGATACGACATAGAATTGAGGAGCCCTGTGCCAGAAAATCCTAACTTTACTACTGCCAGAGGGAGGCGATGCTAGAAGTAAAGACTGGCAGAGGGTATCACCAAAGATATGACTGCCCAGGAGAGCCCCAGATGCTGGGGCAGATCTTTGGGTGCACTCAATGACATTCAGAAAGCTGGAGGAAGGTCTGTCTTCGTCTTCTGGAGAGAACAGCACTTCGACACCTCTGTTTTTCTCTGCTTCTAGGTCTATACTCACTATTACTACACATTAGGCTTATACACGCTACATGCTTTCTGTAAGCAAACAGGTGACTCCTCAGAAAGGTGGTTGTAGAGGATGACTCCTGACGATGCAAACGTATGCCTGGAAACTGCACCCTTTTATGGCAAGCAAAGGGGTTGGAAGCATTGTAAGGTTTGCCTTTGGCTACGCGTTTCATCAACTCTTGAATATTGTTCTGACAAGGTTCCTGTGACCTTCTCACAAGGTAAATATTTCTGCATCTTAAACACAGAGGCAAATATTTTGCAGACTTGGGTGCTTTCAGGCGAGGATTACTAGTGACTATTATCAGTGTAACTTTTGGCACTGAAATTCTTAAGTATTTTAGTCAAGAGAAACAAGCAATCAGAAATTGTTGATTTTTAATCAAAACTAAGAAGAAAGTTGAATTCAGGAAGCATTCACAGGAGAGGTTTGGCTGGTCACCCTAATCAGGTAGAAGCAGATTCACTTATAGAGCAATTTTATAGAGCAACTATTCTAACAATCTTTTTACTAATGGAACTATCATTCTAGGTCTAAAATACCCCAGAATAGTTAAAATAAATTTGAAAAGCATGTGTATTGCTGGACAGAAAGAAGCCAAGAGCTGAGGTGAGCAAGACAGGACTCAGCCTCCCCCACACACACACCAGAAGGCAATTTGTGACTTCTCTGTGTGCCCTTATGACAATGTGGAGGGGTCACAAGCAACACATAATATGGACACAGGTGACCTTAAAAGCACTGTGACAGAAAGCAGCCAGCCATGGTTTTCTTTTGTCTCTTTTCACACTTTGCACATTATGGTTTTACAAATGCATCAACCCTTTTAGCTGTTTTTGATGTTTTTAGCACTTTTCCGATCACAACATTTCATGTTGCCACTCCAAATCAATTCCACTCTTGGAATACACTGCATTCTCTCCCTGTCTGACCTTTCCTTTTCAGACTGAATTAAGCTAAACACAAATGGGCATTTTACTGTGGGAAAGTGTGCCTCCACATACAGCTAATCAGCAACAGCTGCAGTACATTGAATTCACACTTGAAAGTTAATTTAACTTAGCTTTCAAGTACAGATATGCTGGAGAGCATTTGAGTTCTGCATGCCAGGGTATGATAAAAAGCAAGTATTCACAACAGCAAGTCTTTTCTTGTCCTTTCTCTCCCCCTCCCACGCCACCCCACACTCCCCCCCCCCCAAAAAAAAAGAACAAAAACAAACAACAAAAACATGAAAACCACGTGCACTGAAACACCTCTTGGCATATCCACCCCCTTGCTGGGTCTCCATTTCCCTGCACACTCCTGGTTCTCCTGCTGTCCGTACTGCATCCACATAAGCTCTTCCATTCCACTTGCTCCCTCCAAGGACACTGCCTGCAACAAGCTCTCCTGCAGCTCAGACCTGGTGCACAGGGCCGAGATGTGGCCCTACCAGTGCTGAGCAGATGGGAAGGATTCCCTCACTCAACTTGCTTGCGTTTTTTTTTCTAGTGCAGCTACCATATAGCTTTCTAATATCTACAGGATTTCTAGTATTTGCAGTATTAGCATTCTGTAGGAACTGTTTAAAAAGTCAATGTGCATTCTATATATCTCTTAATATACAGAAAAATAAACTGCTTATGTGTGTTTCAGTTTCGTAACAGAATCTAAATAAAAGGAGACCCCCTCAGCTAAAGAATGAACAGCATAAGGGAAAAATAGTCTTTGTTCAATAACAAAAAATCTTTGCCTTCAAGCAGCAGAGAAAACTGCCAAGTCCCAGGTATCTTTATATATCAACATCTCGAAAAATCCAACCTGATAAGCTACTTATAGTACATGAGAGAGATTATACAACTTAAGAACAAAAAAAAAAAAAAAAAAAAAAAAAAAAAAAAAAAAAAAAAAAAAAAAAAAAAACCTCTGTTTGGTTTCCATGGTAAAAAACAGAGTTCTTTCATCTAGATAAGCTAAATAATTCAAAATTAGTCCAAATGAAATAAAACTTTAAATATGATTAGAAGTACCCTAGTTTTTCTGGGACCTTGAAACTCGATACACCAGATATGGTACAGCAGGTAATAAAAGAAATAATCACTTCGACAAATAGCACACAGTTGTTGTGTGCTTTATTGGATGTTCCTACTGAATTTGGCAATGAAGCAATACCCTAAAGGGGTTTTCAGGGCCTGGCGTTACTGAGCCCTAAGAAACCTGGTCTGATCTGATGACTCTGCTTTCAGCAGCAAGTTGGACTAAAGACCCCAGAGGTTTCTTCCAGTCTGAACGATTCCGTGCTCCTGTGGTTCAGCTGGTTACACTGCAATATGCAAACTGGTTGGAAAACTGAAGGTTTATGCATTCCCGTATTAAAAGCAGCTCTTTTTACAGCTTTATTACATATTTCTCACTTTATCAAAAACTCTTCTATGGAAGGCACCTTAGAATACAGTCACTTTCTTGAAAATACTGTTTTTCTGCATGATAATTTGAAAACATTTTACGAAGCAAACACAACTAAAACACTTTTAAGAACTGTGAGGAATAGTAAGCTATTCTCTATGAAGAAGAAGGTGTTACAGGAAAAGAAAAATCCAACTCCCCCAAAAATTCATATCACTTCATATCCAGTTTCCTTTCCCAAGTGTTTTACTGAATTTTATAAGCAGAAAAAAATAAGCTTAATATGGGGTAACCTTGGGGTGAATACCACAGGACTTTTATATTACAGTTTGGACTCAAAATATCACCATTTTAATTAGCTTTCTGATTAAATCTGTCAAAATTTAATTTTGGGAAGCAATTTGCTCTGCAATTTTCTATTTCCAATAAGCTGTTTTTTAATTTAAATGGTTTATGTAAGGAAAAAAAAAAAATCACAAAATTCTAGCTAAGTGAAAATGCTAAACTTCACATAGTTTAGTCTGTAAAGTCAATTTGACCTTGTATCCTTAGAGATACTGTTTTTGTTAAGATTTCCTAAGCAGCTGCTCTCAGGGAGAAAAAAAAGAAAACAGAAGGGATTTTTTTTTTCCTTTAGCTATGTCTGCACACTCAAATGGTCCTTACGTCCTGTAACACTCTCCATTTACAGCTCTCTTCATTTTCCTCTCACACTCTCTCCTTCTCTAGATCAGAATCCAAATCTTTGACTCCTGTGCACCTCATTTCCCAGGTGTTTCCTCACAGCCCTTGCACCAGCTGAAGTGTGCTGTTTTCTCATCAAAATCAGACCATGTCCACATAGTCTTTTCACAGCAGTTTAATAACAGCTACGATAAAAGCCAATTTTCTAATGTTCAAGCCTTCACAAACAACAATGCAAATGTAAATTAGCAGAGGGCAGGTACAGCCATGCTGAGCTCTGTATTTATTTCCTCTCTTCAAGCTATCAATCTACATGAGTCCTTGTGATCTTAGCCATAATGAAGGGGTTCATCTTTACTTAGTCTAACGTAACAGGCAACTGTACTGCCTAGTGCTCACCAGCTACTGCATCAGCAATCCTGGGCAAATAAAAGAAACCCATATATGTCACTTAGCCCTTTACAGATTTATCTGTGGACGAGCAGTTGAAGACATAGTACATGTCCTTACTTGGCACGTCATTGCCGGGTCTCTGAATAAAAAAAGCACAGGATGCCTAAGTGAAATGGCTCCTCTTGTACTTGCTGTTTCCTGACATAACTGATGAGCAAGGAGGGATTAAGGCTTCCACTCTTCCTCAGGGCTCTAGTTTCTATTTCTGAGCATGCAGATATTCGTATCACCCTGTATGGCCTTCAGTCCATGTGGCAGCCTGTGCATAAGTCTCAGACAGAGTCTATATGTATATGCCATGGCCAGGGAGGAACCAAGAGAAGGATGCCTGTCCCAAGAAGATAGCTGAAGAGGGTAAGTGTATTTATGGAACAAAACCTTCTTTCTTATTATCTGTTTGCCCAAGGGGCTATACAGGCAGGATTCTCCATCTCACCTTCCAGCGAACACGAACTTCCTTTCAAATGAGCTTATTGGGACAAAATTGTCACCCTGCCCCAGGCACCACATTGCCTCTGTACTGGAGTCCGTGTATGTGCCGGGGGTATTAACACAGCTGCTGACCTAAGACATGTCCTGCTTGGAAGGAGAAGCTGGGTCAGCACCAGGCTAGAAGAAGCTGCTACAGGGACCAAGTCTCTGGGTTTCCTCTGCTGGAGAAGCAAACAAGTGCCATGGGGAGAGTGTGAAGAAGCAGCTTCTAAAAGCTCTTTGCCAACCGTCTCTCTTCTTATTTATTTATATGTGGAATGACAGAGGGCAAAGATTGAAAGAGGGAAGTGTCGTCATGGGGTGGCTGGGGACCCATAATATTCCGGATTAGAAAGCAAACAAGGCAAAGCAGGGTGCTTTTTGCTCTGCAGAGATTCCCCGTAGGTCTCATTAACTGACAGAAATTAGACCAAGCTACCAACCCTTTCCCGGCGGCTCTTGCTGCCGGGAGCGCTCACTCTGACACCACCGTTAACTCCGCTCCCTGTGCGGCAGCCGTGCTCAGCCCACGGGAAGTGTCAGCGGAGCGTCCGTTTCCCATGAGATCTCACAGCGACCTGGCTTGCCCTGGGGAGAAATAGTCCAGACGTTGCCCTGTGTTGTTATCGCTCTTTAAACTCTATCTCGGTTAGCAGCTTTGGGAACCCGGAGATATACGGGTCGTCGCTTTTAGGAGTGCGCCACGCTCTCCTCCAGCTGGCTCTTGTGACATTGAGGCAAGAGTTATGCTAGAATGCTTCTTTCATTTCATATTTCATGCCTCTGAGGCTTGACTGCCCAAAAGCACATGAGTACCTAACACAGCCCACACAGACACTCCAGCAGTCCCAGGTGGTGCCCAAACATTTAAAAAAATCCAGCTGAGCTACAGAGGGTCAACATACATGGGTCAGCTTGAACACAGCCCTGAGTAAAGGAATCTGCCCCCAGTAAATACAGTCCTTCTGGGCTTAAGACAGGAATCCTCTCAACAAAAACAGGGGGCTGCCAGCACAGTCAAGAAAGAGCTCTACAAATATGTGGTGTATGGCATTAGTCCTTCTGCTTCTTACTGTACCTGGCATTCTTACTCCATAGGGAGTCTGGCTGTGAATAGTTTGCATCAGCAAAATGAGACCAGGAGGAACAGGAAGGAGAATAACAGAATCTAGGGCACCGAGTCACTGAGCCTAAGATGAAACAACAAAAAAAAAAACCTAACTGCTGATTTGCCACCTCTTGACTTGCTTCAGAAAACAAGAGGATTGTTGAGCTTTGTTTTTTAATAGAAAGCAAAATGTATACACTGAATTACGTCCGTGTGGCACTAGCCCAATTAATATATAAGCTCTGCTGACATCTACAATAAGCAATTGAAAAACTTTATCTCTCTGAAAAGTATTAAGCTTATCAGAACAAATTTTCATTACAATGCTCAAAGAATCTGTTGGGCAAGATGAAAACCAAGTTTAGACTGGTCTGTTCTTCCCTTGATATTTGCACCTCGCTCTCATCAATCCTAATGAGAACTGCGACACCTCTCATAGCTTGGATTCACTTTGAATTTATCATTAAAAGTCATATAGCCAGGATCAGGATTTTCTCATTTTCATATATTCTGTGTAATGAGCTTTTAACTTGAAAGAGAGGACCTGAATATAGCTCTAGTTATGAGTTTAGAGCAAATACTCAAGGAAACCAGTAGCTTTTCCTAGAATGTCCATTAGCCGCCAAGGGATTTGTCTTATTTTTGTCTGTTTGAAGTAAAGAAGATGCAAGCAATTAAGAGTTTTATTACTATTCTTTAAAATCTAAAACAATTCTTTTAAGTCCTATTTTCTTCGCAGAATACAAGCCAGAGCTTTATAAAACCCTATTCTATTCTGTTCTAAGGCTTTATAAATAATGGATCTTTAAAAGTCTGATAAGCTTTATTCTGAAATACCCCGGAGCAATTTCCGTCAGAACTGAACCTAATTGGTTATACTAGATGTTCTCTGAGCATTTTCTAAAGCACAGTTTAACTAGGTAAGAAAAAAACCTACAGCCAGCACCAGCTTTACAGTTGAAACAGATATTAGAGTCAGGCAGGAAATCCAGGGCAGTGGTTAGTAGAAATCCAGGCACATGGGATTGACCTATGTATAATTTGTGTAAAATAGAATTGAACATGTTCTTTTTGTCCAGCCTTGCATATACCAACAGATCACTTATAACATATCATATATCATCTGTGAGGAAGATACCAGCTGGCAACCCTGTCCAATATGACTGTATATAGCTCCTTCGTTCTCACCACACGCGCAGTCATCTCAAGGGGGCCAGTTTGATTCACGTCAGCCCGTGCAGTGCCATTTTACTGAGCAAAAGAGCAGCAGCTGATGTTTGAGCACAAAGAGAAAAGATTCTTCTAGCAGCACACAAGAGCAAGTAGGTCATGCTGGAGAACATTTTATCTAAGGCATTGAGTCATGATAGGCATCGTTTAGGATATAGAATGAGAAAAACTGCTAAAAAGGACTTTAGTAGTCCTTATCTTTTTGCACCCTACCCTGAAGTAAGTCATAATTTTCCTGCACACCTCTGAACAAGGATAAATTATATGTAGGAGACATTTAAAAACATGATATCTAATAAAGAAAGCAGAACTGAGGTGCTTCTTGCAGTAGCTGTTCTATGCCACTTTGTAAGATATGGAGAGAATGTCCTGAAATGTCAATTTGCAATTACACCAAACAGTCAGGACTTTGAGGGATTCAGTCAGGATGGAGGTTTCCATGCATGGTGACATATCTGGAAGTTCAGCAGAAAACCTCTTCAGGTACTAGCTGTTATGATAATCATCTGTTCTGTTTAAGTCAGTAGACAGATCATAAATCTGATTACAGGATCCTTTCCCATGGACTTCAGTACACTTTGGCACAGGTCCTGTCTTTGCAAGGAAAGTTCAGAGGCCAGTGTAAAAATACCAGCTTTTGAACTGAAATGTAATAACAGCAAAGTGTGACCCTTGCTTTCTTATAGACATCTGAGAGGTTGGGGATGATATCAAAGCAAGAAATCAGCAGATGTTATTGTCCTGTTTGGACATAATAGTGTGAGTTTATGTTGAAGTCCTACGAGTCTGAAAAAGCATTGAAACTATCTTATCTCTTCCGCCTCAAGCTGCCTACACTGATATTTTTCTAATGCAGAGGAGTAACCGCTAGATGTTAAGAAGGTGTTTTTCAAATTTGTTACAGAAACTAGATGCCAAACTCCCACGGTATTTCAGAGCATTCAGCATGCAATTCCCTTGGGAACCCTTGAAAATTCCAGCATGATTTTTGGAAATTCTACATGGTTCATGGAAAAACAAACCAAACCAAACTAAAGGCAGAGTTTAGAACGCCTCCTACCATAAAAGTGACCCAGCTCCTTCAGTGGCTACGTGATGCATCCCAGAGATGCTGGGAATGGAGAAGAAACAAGAAAGTTATTTCAAATTAAAATTTTTGCACATAATAGAAATCCTATGAATTGGAAGAATTTCTAAAAGCAATAGCAAAAATATCTGTGCTTTTTTTTGCTTAACCTACTGCCAGAAATTTCTGTATTTATGTCCAGCCATTGCTGAGATTAATCAACTCTAACTAAAAAAGTCTTCTCTTTTGCATTTATGGTCAAATGATGAAGTCTAGGAAAACCAAGGAAAAAATAATATACTTGATGACAGAAAGAGATAATTAATTTATAGGTCAGCAGAATCTTCATGTGTTGAGCCCTGTGTGTGATGACAGCTGTTCAGTTCCAGGAGATACTGTATTGGAAAAATACTGTTACATAAACCAGTTAGAAATACAGGTTTTCCCACTACCTTCCTGTCACCTCACTGTGAATTATCCTTTCACGGAGTGCAGTGGTATCTGAGACGCTACGTTTTCTCTCTTATATTAAATGCTTCTTTGCTGTTGTTGTTTTTTAAGTTGGGGACAGATTCAGAGAAAAGACAGTTTGAGATCTAGTGGAGAAAGCAGCTGATGCAGGAACCTTCAATGGGAGCTGAAAAGAGGCATAGCATTTGAGCTGCTATGCAGCTTAGCTTGAGCTTGCTCCCTTGTCTGTGACCCAGTGAAAGGTAAAACAATGTGTTTTAAAAGCCATGATCTTGCTTATCTTAGCTGCTCTTCTCCTTGGTCATTCCTTGGCGTGCTCAAGAAGACCTGTGAAGATAACAGTGACGGCAAACCCAGACATTTGCAGGCATGGGCAAGTGCAGAGGGGGTCTCAGAAGTTGAGAGTTCATTTGATAAAAAAAGCAGTTCAGGGAGTAAAAAAAGGTGAAGTAGTTGAAGTAACCTAATGGGAAGACATTAGAATAATTAGAATAAGTTAGTGGGCTGTCACCAAACTTCCTCATCTAAAAACCTGGTATCAGTCTGAACTGCCAGTCTAGACACTTTCTTTAGACAGGAGAGAGAGACTGGCCTCTCCACAGGAAAACTCCTGCTAGTTGTTTTAGATACTTTTCTTAAAATGATTAGAATTGCTGTGATGATTGGCTAAGTTTTGTTGCCTACACCGAGCTGAGATGAATCCTTCCCTTATTCATGTGCAAAAGCAGGAGAGGCAGCTTTGTGTTCACGTTCTGCAGTACATGTTGGCAGGGCAGTCTTTCCAGACAGCTTCTCAGCAAAATTCAGAGCTTCCTGCCAAACATTTTTTTAATAAGATAACATTTTTATGCAGGTCTTACTGCCTCAGAAAAGAAAATGACAAGCAGCTTCCCCAAATGTGTGGTCTCCTCTGCAAAAATCACTCTGACAAACAGACCACCTGTTGGAGTGAAAACTCCGCCTTGACAGCGAGCACTTTACAGCGTTGCTGGCTTTTCAACAGACTGTGAGAAGAGCATTAGATGAATATGCAAAGCAAATGTTGCTCAGGCTGCCTGTCAACAAGTCAGAAGGGCCTAACTGGGAGGAGAGGGATAGACGGGAAATCCTTCACATGGAATGCCAAGCACCTGCCAGCCCATGCAGATAAAAAACTGTGCTTGTTGTGTTACTGTTCTCAGCAGAAAGACCAGCCCTAGCACAGTGAGGCTACCCTCTGTGAACACAGGCAGGACGGATTCTTTGCAGTTACACAGATAACTTGATGACCTTGTGCTTTTTTCTTGGGAAAGGAAGTTCAGCGTGTGTAACTGGATCAGGGCCAGCATCTGCCTGGAAGACCCTGGGAACAGTGGTCAGAGCAACTGAGCAAATTCCGATTTTGTTACTTGAATCATTCTGTTCTTCCAAATGAGATCTCTTTTTTTTCTCTTAAATGGAAATTCCTGAACTTCCATTTTGAGCACTTGGACAGCATCAGGAAGCAGTGAGGCTGCCTGCTCCGCAAGGGAAGGTGAGCCAAGGGCTGAGTGTGATAGCCAGGCCAGCAGGATCCAGGACCTCACTAGCATGGATCCAAGGTATGCAGGCTGATGGAACTGGAAGTGAAGCTAGAAAACTAGAAAAAAAAAGGTAGCTTACCCAGCCTTGCATCATTACAATTTGTATCAACAACCTTTTCCATCCTTTCTAGGGACCTCTGAAGTTTGGCTCAAAATGTTTTTAGAGGAATTACCTTACAAGCTTTCTGGCTGATTCCGCAGGGGCCCTAATGTTCCACATCTCTACACATGCAAATGCCTCTTTATTCTATTATTTATTTGACTAGTCTTATTAAAAGTTTTAATATTTCTTCCTCTCTGAAACCTGAGTACAGCCAGCCTGAAAATTGTAGCACAGTTAGCAAAATGGATTAATTGAGAATATCCAACATCTTCCCCACTCCAAAGAACAACAGGTATAATGGACTGAAACAGCATGAAAGCCACAATCTGATCCAAATCTTGCCAGCTTCTTCAGGCCTAAAGTGTCTCTATCCTTATTTGACTGTAATGAGTGGGATGTTTTTTCTATAATAATTATTCTATAACCATTATTTTTCAAATCCCCTTTTGAGCATACTTTATAGATCGTTATTATACTGTAACTGACTTTTTGCTATAGGAAAGTCTAATATTAAAACAAACAAAAGTCTTCCTGTCACTTCCACTCTAGTGCAGTTTTTCAGTCAGTCTAGGACATGCAGCAAAGTGAAGCAAATTAAACTGCCCCTGTTTTAAATACTGGTCCAGGAAGATGACACTCTATCATGTAAGGGTAAAGGCTAGATCACCCAAAAAAAGGAATTAATCTGATATGGAATAGGTGCTTTTGATTCAGCACAAAAGCAGGATTGCATTTACTCTTGAAATTTGGGGAACTGCAAGCAAGCAGGCCAAACCATTATAAAGGCCGAGACGTTTATTTCCTAGTTATAAGAGAGAGTCTTATACAATGCAAATACATTCAGTTTTATTCTTAGACAAGAAAAAGATGACTCAAAAATTCTTGGATTCAGTTGCTGAAGACTGACATGCATTTCACTAAACCCTAATTGCTGCCTTATTGGCATTCAATAGGAGTACAAATGTGATGAGCCATATGCTGAGCTGATAAAAACGAGGAACAGATCCACTGAGTTGACTGCAACCATTTACACTCAAAGATTTGGACCACTTTCTTCTTGTTATTTATAAAAATATTAAGTCTTAGAGCTCTTACTACAGCAAGCCTTTCTGTTACTAGTACATATGGCAGCTGAATAACTTTAAATAACAGCCTTTGCTAGCTTAATTATGCAAAATATAGTGCTGGGTACTGCTAGCTGAAGATGAGAATCATGATTATGTAGGTCTTAATATAGGATGATGATGCTATGCATTTTGAATCAAGCTTTTTATACATCTTACTCCCTGCAAGTAATTCTACTCCCTGCAATATTCTGCTTTGACTGTAAAATCCATTAAGCTTAACTGTTCACATTAACCCTTTGTGTTAGATAGATAGATCATTAGTTTATGTTATTACCCTAACAATCATTCAAGAGAGAAATGACACAGGTGTTTTATTCTGTATTATAATAATTGTACCATTCCAGATGTCAAAATCAATCATTCATGTGTACTCTGGGTGATTGCAGCTGATTGACTCAGGTAGGGATGCTGAAAATGTTGCTCAAGAGCTCAGGCAAAAATAGATTTTGATGTCACGTTACTGACTTATAAAGTTCTTTCACATCATTTGGGATGCTGTGCAAAATACCTTAGAATAATACATACTCAAATCAAGTGCAAATACTCAAGCAATACTTAAGTTCTACTCATCAGATCACAAGCAGATTCATTTGAAAATGTAAATAAACTAGAAATTATTATTTGGAGGAAACGAAATCTTTAGACAGAGTTTAGGCTGGCAGCAGAATTCATAAGACCCTTTCAAGCAGCTAGAGGACAACGTGAATTGCTCTGTGCATCAGGGAATTTTTGGTGGAGAATACTGAGTAGCTTGTACAGGGCTTACATCTCTCATTCCTCCCCCTTCTATCTCTCCCCTCCTCTCCTCTCCACATCCTTCTTCTCCTTTTTGACCCTTGTCTGGCATTAGATTCAATATAACGTTTGCAATATATGATACACAGAACCTGCTAAGCAAACTGCAGTTCAGTGAAGCACTCAGAATTTTAAACTATTAAATTATGTGAAGAATATCAGATGGAAAACAAAACAAAATATTTTAGCACCCTGATGGGTTTATGCATTTCATTTCTGATTGCTGCTGTGAAGTGTTGAATTGCAAATTCTGCTTATTTGTCTTCACATTTAGATCGCTCTGTGGTTTCCCTACACATCAGGTTTTGCACAGATTGAGAAAAATACTGCACTTACATCTTTTAACAGCTTAAATTTTGTATTTTGGGTTGTTGTGACACAGTTCTAAGGCCAATGAGATGACTTATTGCATTAGAAAGTTAAAATTTTGCAACCAAGTCCGTGTGAGCAGGGGTCTGTTTATTTCACTCTCCCCATGGACATTAGGTTTAGCACCTAACTACTTCATCTCAGTAAGATCTGGAGTCAAACAAGATGAAAACACAATGGCTTAATCTGTATGGTATTAGGCAGGTAAACTGTCATTCTAAAGTCATCTCAGATACCCAAAGATTGATGTTTTCACAGTATTTCCTGACCCATGTCCTCATTGGTAATAGCTTGTAAACTACTATACAAACTAGAAAAGTGTCTACATTATGCTAGTGGTTTTTTTCATGGGGAAATAAGACTTACGGAGTCATATTTTGAGTCTGGAGCTCCCATTAAAGGACCATTTTGCTATTATATAAAGAGCTATTAAACACCAAAAATTCTCCTAGGAATGTGTGAGAAGCAGGGAAGGGATGAGAAGAACCACTGGAAACCAGGCTACTGTAAGTCTTGTTTCTTATGTGTTCATTACAGAGGGTTTCCTCAGCCAGCAGTGTCCATGCTAAATGAGATGACTATCAGGCTTGTGCCTTTGAAGAGTTAATGAGAGAAAAAAAAAAAAAAACAACAACTTGTGTCCTTTTGGGAACCGAATTATTAAAAATGCTCTGGGACCATAGCCACATGTTTCTCTCCCCCTCTTGCTTCCTCCATCTCCAAATGAAACTGGAGTTATCAAGTTCTCTAGAAATTACAAGCTGAGGTGAAAAAAGAGTCACCACAGACCAGGTCAGAGCACGACTGCCTAGACTCTTAAAGTCATTTTCTGATGCCTCAGGAGAGCAAATTGTCCTGTTCAATTTAGAGGTAAGTAACTGCCTTTCTGTCAAGCTGTTATGTTGGAAATCTTCCTGGCATAGTTGTCCCAGGAAAGCTTGAAGCTACCAAAGTAAATTATCCAAACCTTGCATTGCATTTCAGTATTTATCTTTTCATAGTCAGTCACTTTGTTTTCAGGCTAAGTATAGTTCACTGAGGAATGGCACACACCTTTTTCCCCTTCGTACTCACTCCCATGATCCAGACCTTCTGGAGTCTCCTCAAAAGGCTGTAGCATCGCACAACCTGTGTTTATCTGTCGGTATGGTACAAGGGTACTTAGCACAGTCAATAACATTTAACAGTTTTCTATATTACTTAGCACTTACATGCCACAGGGCCCTACTCACAGCTTTGCTGCTGCCAGTCATTGGCAGAAAACACACACTCTGGTAGCATATACTTATTCCTTTGTGAACAGTATGGGAAAGTTTATTTCTTTGCTGATTTGTATGACAGCTGTCACTGCCTAAAACACAGTTACAACAATATCCCCAGCCTAAGGTAGATTTAGGTTTCTTTCTTTTGCAATGGCTTGTCTGTGTGCCTACAGAGAGGCACAGCTACTTACCTTGAAAACATTGACTACTCACACTACTGCACCCCATCCCCTGCCTGCAGAGGAGGCCCCGAGCTGAGGAAGTGTGCAGGACACCAGCTGCAATAAAGAGCTTCCCTTGGGTGACTCTCCAGGCAGTACAGAAAGGGGCTACTGAGCAGGAGACATGGAGGCTTTTCCCTCCTGTGCTGCATAGGGACGGAGTGCTGATGTAGGTGGGCAGCGCAGTGCTCCTGCTCCCTCACCCAGTGAGCCTCACAAAGCTGCTCAGTGGATGCTCTGGTTTGTCCTCTAACACATCACCCTATTCTCTGACTAGGAACTAACCATGCTCCCAGCCAGCTGACCAGATCTGTGAGGCTTTCAGCTGGTCATTTGTAGACCACATGAGATCTACTCAACTAGTATCCTTGAGCAAAGGATGGTTCCTTAACGTCTCAAAAAGTCGCTTTCTCTTTTTCTTTGCTCTAGATGCATGCTGCCTCCCTTAGAAGACCAGCATTAGTAAGGGAAAGGACTCATTGTATTTGATTTTAGAAAAGCATTTGTGCAGCTTTCCTGCCAATGGAATTGCGAGGAAAACTTGCTTCCAATTTCATAGCGGTTCTCCTTAATGTTTGTAAGTACCAATGAATCCTCATTCAAAAACTTGAGAGATACTCAGATCCACTTCAGGGTACTCTTTCCAGGCAGTAATTCCCTGTCTACAAGTACCAAATCTGTACAGAGAAAGACAAGGGGGAACAGTGCCAATAAGAGCAAAGCAATTCTATATATAAGGGAGCAACAAATAACACCCTCCCTCCCCTTTATGGCAACTTTAACACAGTTCTTTGCCTTCTGCACTGAAAGAAAACATTCTTGAAATGCATCACATATGCCCATCTTGCTCACCTGTCTGCTGTTTTCACCTGAGTGGCATGAGCTAGAGAGCTGCCTCCGCATCCAAGCTGCTGGGTGGGCTCACATCCTCTCTCCCCTCCCCGTCCCTCCCCTCTCCTCTCTTCCCCTCACCTCCCTTCTTTCCCCACCAGGACAAAATGTTCCCTCGCCAACCTTCGTGCAGCTGTTTGAGCAAAGAGAGGTTTGAGCAAATTGTCGCAAAGATCCCATGCATAGAGGACCCCCTTCCGTGGACGCACAGTGCCTCGGCCACCAGGAGATGGTGGCAGAGAGCCCTTCCCTGAAGAGCAAGTTGCTGATCTGTGTTCTGTCAAAAGCAGAAATCAGCCCAGCACCAAGCTGCCATTTCTTAGTCTTTCTGGTTGCAATTGCACCCCATTTCTGTCCCACCTGTAATGCCAAGACATTGAATTTCTGGGCAAAATGGTCCTAGCTGCCATAGGCCACTCAAACTCATGGCCAAAGCTGCTGGAGCTCTGAGACACAGCAGTTTGTGGATGTGAGAGAGAAAATACATTTAATACATGTGTTGTATTTTAATGTATAAACACCTTTCTGATTGACTGATTCTGTATGACAGTTTGAAAGATAAAAGCAATTAATTTTAAGTGACTGGCCCATTAATTTCTTGTTATCCTTGGTATGCTAAATGAAATGTAGATGTTAATATTTGCTAGTGAATGCACATTCAAAAATTATTCTCAGCAGGATTTTGCAGATCCCTGTTGGGATCTGCCACTGTTAAATTACAGTTGCCAGATAAAGCATTTATTTGTTCATGATGCAGAAATGTCTGAAAGTGCAGGCATGGGTATGTGTGCATTTTTTAATATGCATATAAGTAAATAAAATATTCAAATGAACTTCATTGTTCATTTTAGTCACAATTATTGAACTTGTCTTATTGCAAAAAGCATGAAAGTTCACAATCTAAACAGAGCGAACAATTAACAATAGCAGCAGTTCAAAATAATAAAGCAAAGCATTCTCTATATCTTAAAAATGCTGAAGCCAAAGTGAGCATTTCACAGCTTTCAGTTACGACTAGCTCAAAATCTCTGTCACTTGCACTGCAAGGAGATTACTAGTTGAATGGATACAAAAATCTCCTTTTCAGAAAAAAAAAAAAATTTAGATTAGCCCAAGTAGCAAAGCTGTGTACCTAAGAAAATCCAGATGTATTATCATGAAAACAATACATAAAGTGTGGCAACATTCTGCTTTTCATAAAATAGTATCAAAAACTTTGCTAACCAGATACTTATCACTTAGGTTTTTCCTGAAGTGTTTTCTCACTCATGTTGTCCATTCTTTCTTTTTAAGCTACTACGCTAAATCCATTCAATCATGACTGAATTTTTAAAATATGTAGTAATGAAGTTGGCATTAAAGGGAAAATTGTGTTCAGAACAAAAGTTTTAATTATATCTAAGACCAGAATTGTACTGCACACTGGTTACTTCAAATGGATTTCGAGTCATTAAAGGTTCATTGTCAACATAACTCATGTGATTAAAAGGAATAAAAATTGTACTTCACATTGTCACAGTGTACTTTGCTCAGTAGCAGCCCACTAAATAAATCCTGAACTACTGCAGTACCTCTAAACCAGCCTGATTTCTGAAAACAGATGTTAAAACACCCTCTATGATAAAATTACCCACTTCTGCTCCAGCGATAATAGTAATATTGCTCTAGATAACTGGAATACCAGCTCCAAACAAGCTATCAATAAATGAAGATGTTGCACGGGTTCAGAAAAGCACTTACAAGGTTGGGAAGTTGCACAGCATTAAGTTAATCTCATTCTCAGCCATTTAGCTTACATGGGGACAAGTTACTCAATCCCTTTCAGGCTTGATCCCTGAAACTCTTAGCCAGGCTTAATGGGGACATAGATTTTTGTATTACTGACCTCAATTATTTCTCCAAAGAAATCCTGGAATTATGCCTGGCGCTAGAGATGACAGAAGTCGCCAGTGTCCAACTGCTCACACCAGCAGCTCATTCCCTTCGGGCAGATCCAGGGCCCGGCAGTGCTGGGCAGCAGAAAGCCCAGTGGGTCTTGCTCTTTGACACGGGCACCGCTGTAGCTGCTCGGGGGGAAGAGGCACCCGCAGGGGCTTGTGCTGAGGGGGAACATGTCACCAGCTGGAGTGCGGTGTCTCATTCCCTACACTACAAGGGGAACTGCAGCAGGCATTTTTAGGTAGGCCCTACACTTAAAAATACTGAGGTGTTTGTTTTGCTTTCCAGATGTTGCTGTACTCCACTACAGAAACAAGGAGGAGTTTTCTTCTAATCTCAGGATTCTTCTAAACATCCAAATCGGGGGGGGTCAAGAATGTTTGTAAATATTCTGCTCCCTTTTCAGCTATTGCTGCAAGAGCAGCACCAGACTTGCAAAGCAAGCTTAACAGTATCGGGTGCAACAACCTGTCTGCCAGGGGGCTGCATCAGTACCTGGCCATGCCCTGCCTGGTACCTCTAGGACTCCACAAAATAAAAGGCTAAGAGTGTCTGAGGAAAGATGGTCATGACAGATAAAAAGCACCCACACAGGATGTAAATTAATAATTCTGGTATTCACTGCTAGATGAAGGTCCTTTGCTCCTCCTCAGGGAATACCTCTTCTGAGGAAAAGCACTCAATGGCTTCTGAAAAAAATGGGGAAAAGGGCATGAAGCTTTTTCTAGAGATACTCAGAAGACTGGAAGAAGAACAACAAGTCACTAGCCGGTTTTGTGAGGAAGGTCAAGCCTGGAGGGACAGATTTGCAGCTCATAGGCACTGGTAGAGCCTGCTGCTGTCATGGGAACTAGTAAATCCATCACAGGATAAAGGTGGCTGAAGTGATCCCGAGTGACCAGAAGCAGACATGCAGAAAGTGTGCAAGAGGAGAGTGAGCAGATGCAGTTCCTCTCTTGTGTATCACCTTATATCCAGCATTTTTTATTTATCTTCTGGTAATTTGATCGTCTTTGCCTTGGATCCATGTGAATTTTTATCAGATAACTCCACTGTCTGATAATCTAAAAAAAAGTGTGGGAGGGAGACTGAAAGCAAAACTTGTACAATAGGTCTGAGAATAATCTGTGTGTGCAAACTGTAGCTATATAAAGATGATGTAGAAACATAAAACACTCAAGGTCATAGATGAAGGCATGCTGCAGTTTTACTCCAAGCATATCAACATTTAATAACATTTCTTCAATTATACCTTTGCTATACTGTAATATATACTGTGCTAAAACGCCATGAGTAACCAATCCAGTGAGAGTCCCTTGCAATAGTGTTCCCAAAGAACTTCTGAAAAGCAGCTACTGCAAAAGTCATTAGAAATGTAAGACAAAGGAGGAATCTAATTTATACAGAAGCACCTTCTCCATCTTCATCCAATTCCACAAGAGAATAGTTATTTTACAGATGAGAAAATGATAAGGAAAATGTTCCAGAAAAGACAAAAAGAAAAGATAGAAAGTCATAACTTACATTTAGACACATCAGCTGGAACAGGAGAACATGTTCAGGTCACTGGTTTGTTTCCAAGAACAAAACAGAAAAAAAAAATCCCATTATGGTAAGGGTCAGGAGTCTATATTGCTAAAATCAAAAGCAAGAGGAGCGTAAGAGATTTAAGTGAAGGAAGTTATTTAAGATACTTCGTAGAAACCGAAGACTCAATGGCAATGTCAACTTTAGCAAGTACTTTGGTGTACAAGGAGGGGCTCAATGCAAGGAAGGAGTTACCGCTTGTATCTACACACCTGCTGCTTGTATCTGTATCTACAGCAGGTGGTGCAGGGCTCTTCCTTCAGCTCCCCTGGCTAGAGACTGAAGTTGTCCAAAGGATCAGTCATTAATTCAGGCTCTTATGTCCTTGATAACGCTTGGAGTGCACTTCATGTGCACTTGGAAAACAACTTCAGGTTTAATTTTTTTCAAAAGGAGTCTAGTTTACACATACCCGGTCACTCTACAGTCCAAATCAATCAATGCACACCTGGGGACAGATATGAGAACTTGCTACAAAACCTCACTATTATATTAAGGCAGAGCAAAGCATAAATCCAGCCATAGACCCCCTGTCACTGGTTTCAGCAAAGGTTAAACAATGTCTCATACTCTCTGCTTGTCTTTAGATCAGGAGAATTAGTATGGAGCCTGTTGATTACTTGGAGATTGAAATATAACTTGTGTGAGCTCAGTCTTTCTTCATATTCTGTGGGAATGGAAATTATTCATGTGAAAATGGAGAGTTTGGTGGAGGGACTACAGAAATGCTTCTTTCTATTTCTGTCACTACTGCATTCAATTAAAATCCACAATAAAACTAATTAAACTGTATGATTTCACACTGATTTGTGGACAGACATGAAATTATACATAAGTCACTTTGGATAAAAACCTGCTCTGCTAGAAAGTTTCTTTAAAAGCAGAATAAATGGAATCTGCAAGGATTGCATAAATCTGTAGTCATTGTTCTCCTTGCTGAGAAGATTTAGTGGTTATTCCCTGCATATGTCATCCATTTTGTCTGTCACATTAAAAAAGAAATAAATCACTTTTCAGTCACATGAGAACTCTCTAGGCTGAGCTTTCCATCTCTACAAAGTAGAACTTTTCATAGCTTGCAAGTGAAACCCAGACTAATCCATTCTTCCGGGCACTGAGTCCACAGAGCAGGTTTTATTTCGCTTCCTTTGGAACACCTCAGGAGAGCTGTTGTTTATTATTAAGAAATCGATTGAATAAAATGCCAAATTTTAAGTAGAGTTTGCTGAATTTCAGTTTCTTTGTTGGAGACAGCACATTGAAATCCAACTTTGTAACTTCCTTGTTCTTCTGTATGAGTTTGGGATCAGAGTGTATTATTAGACTTGTGGAATCAATTTGTCTGTTGTGTTCAAGGTGTGTTTTTCTTTAGCTTATATAAAACATTTAATCAATTTTGCTCTTAACTAGTCTACAGCACTGGTCTACAATGAGGATTAAAATTCATATCTCTCTGTCTTCATAATTGCTGCTATTGCTAATTTCTTCCTTGTTATCTGCAAAGCACCAGCAATAAAACTAATTTATAAGCAGCACATGAGAACACTGCCTAGAAAACAGCAGGATATGAAAGATGCATCAGCAAATGGAATTCATTGCTTTGTCTCCTCTCTGATTGAGGATGGTAGAATGTGCTGAAAAAATGAAGTGGAAATTAATAACAAAGCAGCAAGATTTTACTTCAATATTATTTTTTATTATCACTTACTATATGTAAAAGCAGGCGTTTTCAAATTTTAAAGCTCATTCTTAGCATGTTCTCTATTTATGGATGGAAGATAACCTTTCATACTACACCACTATCCCTTCCCATCTGATATTAAGAAATAGAAATTAATAGATAAGTAAGGAAGAAAATATTTTAGGAAAAAATAAAAAGTTAATGAAATCTTTCAGCAACCAGAAAGGCTTTTTTTTCACAAACACTAATGTAAAGCCTTATAGGAATTCCTCTGTTACAAGTGTCATTCTGTTCCTTCAATCAGAATTCCAAGTGTGATCCCACTTCCAGCACGTATCTCAAATGGGTACTTCCAGGGTAACTTGAGAATATTCATCAAAATGGGACACCTTAGTTCACCACTGTGGTTTTATTTCAATCAAGGAGTGCCACCTTGTTCTCGAATGCTTCAAGACCTGGCTTTTGTATACGTGTACACTACAAATCTTCCCATCAGTTGTGGTCAGGATGGAGAAGACATTGTTTTGGGATATGACTCATTGTGGAGGAAGAGAGACGGGACATTGGTAAAAGGATGTGACTATAAGATCTTAGAATATCAAATATTATCCTCTCCATCACTTTTGACTGACCCCATACATTCCCTCATACTCATACAGTTCAAGAACTTCTGAAAAACAAGCAGAGCCGCAGCCTGTGGCAAGATATGTGTTTCTCTGTAGAATTTGGTACAGAGTAATCTCTGTTCACTTTTTAAATAAATGGTAAATACACAGTAAATACTTCTAGTAGTAGAGTTCCAATATCAAACTCACAGAAACTTGCTGTACATCAATCATCACATCAATCTGCAAAAGACAAGAAGTATTCAAAAGCTACTCATCTCTGAGTCTTTCACCAGACTCATGTCTGGGAAAAAAATAAAATAAATGAAGACTAATTGACAAACGCAACAATATCCAACAGTATTGCTGGATGTCCTAGAGAGAGAGAGTTTGATCAAAGGCACGTAAGAGAGAGAAACAGAATGGTAATTTTTTCATGGGCACAGGTATCTCTATGCCCACCTTTCTGGGCTTCTCTGATGCTTTTATCTCAGCAATTGGGTACTCCCAACTTGTCCATAAAACAAAGCAAGAACAGAGGACCCAGAAGACAGAAGCTCTGCTTTCTCCACAGAAGCACTCAGTGGGGTTTGAAAGAGAGCTTATCCTCCATGCAGAAACTTTTGCAGGCAGGAACCTGTTGGGATTTTTATTTTCTCTTCTTTGATACAGTAACACAAGACTATGAAGTTCTGTGAGACTGCTGAAGTGCTATTATCGACACTCAGTATTGCATCCCATACTATGTTAATGGAATTAACACAGACCTTGTTAAAGTTTCTGAATCCAAAAGGGATCTTGAATGGAAAATATTTGGTTCAAAGGAAACCAAAGAAAGACTGAGGTGTTCGAGGCTTGAAAGAAAAAGTGTTATGCAGAACTGAATACACTGGTGAGAGTTTTCATCTTCCATTGATGATGCACGGTCTGCATCACCTAAAAGTGTAAAGTATTTCAGGCCCCTCTCAGGATCAGTCAGAGAGCATGGCATTCATATCTAAAATCCCCTTTATCATCTTCATATTGTTTGGAAATCATGCTCTCTTCCACATATGGACCTGATTACAGTGAGCAGTCATAAAGATCATCAAACCAATTAAATACGCCTATATCCAGTAGATATCTAGTAAAACATCTATTAAACACAAAAGTTATTTAGATAATCCTGTGATGTGGCAATATAATACTTTTTTCCCCCTTTCATTTGAATTTTTTTTTTTTTTTTTGCACAAACCTATGTCATTTTAGTTGTTTAAAGATAGGAGCAGAAAATAAGAAAAATAATCACAAGTCTGTAATAAAAACTTGAGAAAAAGATTAAAAGAACTGAGAATTTTTAGTCTACAAGGGAGAAGACTGAGAGCATGATGCTTGTTTATACATATGTGAAACCTGTTGCCAAGATGAAAAGAATAAAGTGCTCTCCACATTTCTAGTGAATGATGAAAGATGTAGTGGGATTAAGCAAGCAAGACTCATTGAGACAGTAGGGATGAATGGCTAATAGTAAGGCAGGTGGAACACCTGAACAGATTGCCTAGAATTCAAAGAATCTCCATCAGTTATTAGGCAAATAACTCTGAGAAATACAGAGTAGGAGAAGGAAGTAGATGAATTTTCAAAGTTCCTTCCAACCACTTTGGCCAGGCTACAATGATGGCAATCTACCTTTCTCCACAACGGAATAGACCTGAAGATTTTGGCCACCCTTGGCAGACTACTCCTCCATATTTGTTTGTCATCAGCACTTCCACTGCTGACATTAACACTACTTCAAAAAATTATGTTATTCCAAAATTTTCATCTGTTTCTATGCCAGAGCTCTGGAATGCTTCAGCAACTGAAGAGTTGTCATTATCATAAGCAGCAACATCATATTAGCAACAGGAATCAGCTTGCTCAGTTAGCCTTGATGTGCTGTATTTGCTTTCCTAATTCAATAGCTTTGCAACCTTTCCTGCAGCAGTCATCAGCTGCAGTAAGTTCGTCAGCTCCTTCATTAGTGCTGAATGGCAGCGAGCTGGCAACATGCAGTGTCTGCTCAAAGGACCCAATTTCCTAAGTGTCTCTAATGCTTATTAGTATAGATAGCATTGCTTCCCTGCAAAGTCTCTCTGCTCTTTGGGGGAATGGGGACTGGGTTAGAAAATGACAGTTGTTCCAACTGCCATAATTCCACAGATGGGAAATACAGTGAAGGAAGGACTATAGAGAAAGGAAAAAAAAAAAATCCAGTTTAATAATATGTAGCTCTCTTCCAAAGCAATAAAAAAAAATCTTGGAATATGTATAAATCCTCAAAATCCCAAAGGGAATGCTGATAGTCAGTTTTGAAGATTCTGATTAGCATTACTCCTCATAATAAACACTTATAAAATATACTGCTTTGTTAAAGCAACAGCACGGGCAAGATTAATCTGGAAGAAAGCACTCATCATCTTCTCTGGACCAAATTGGTCATCTGAAATGAGGCTTCCCATGGTTGACTGCTGCTTTATTAATCCTAATTTTTCAACACATAAGTATTAAAGAATATATAGAACTAAAACCATGGAGCTGTGGAAGGTCACAACTCTAATGTGCTCATAGGTTTGTTAAAAATATGTTCTATAAACAAAGACTATATGTTGAAATGGTCTGTAGAAGAAAAAAATAGAAATCAGATGAATTGTCGTATTTATACTGAGCTAGCTGTAGTTACGCCAGGAGGATGTATGAAGTTCATAGGGCCAGTACCCTGAAACTAAGACTGTAGTTTGACAAGTGAAGCCTGCATATTGCAGCTCCTCCGGCAAAATAATCACTCCAGCTGTCCACCACCTCCAGCTATTCCATACAGCATTTCTCAACTCTTAAAAAAATTAATTTTCAACCAGATCAGTTCCCCATCTGGTACACTGCAACTCCATAAAGGGCAGGATTAATTCTTTCAGTGCATATGCAACAGCTTAACAACAGCCTATCTCTTCACAACAAGCTAAGCCACTTAACTCCATGTTACACCTCACTTATTTGAGCTGAAAATCTTATGAGTAGCCAAGGAGAGAGCAATCATGGACAGAAGGACTTGTAGGCTGAAGAGAAGAAGGAGAGCATGGCCTTCTTTGCTCTTTTTGCTTCAATCCTTAGGCTTGAAGAAATAGTTCTCTATGCAGTGGGGGGTTCTGTGTGTTTGTGTGGCTGTGAAATCATCAGTCCCAGTGCAAAATAATTGCAGTCAAACCTAACAGCTTCATAAAATGAAATCAGTAGGACAAACCTGAATGGAGTTTGGATATTGTTTTAAGAGGAACTCACTGCACCACAATCAACTCAAAATACGTGCCAACTAATAGGATTCCTGTGCATTCTAGACCTAGTTAAGGATCTTTACACCAGACATTGGCCTGAGAAAAAGCATATTCTGTGCTTGTCTGAAAATATCTTCAGCCAGGACAGTTCACTTTTCAAAATGTACTTCCTGTGGTGTAAGTATGGAGGTTGACTCTGCTGTATGAAGGTTGACTCTGCTGTCTAGTAAAATCTGCATACACCCAAGCATGAATGCACATACACACCATGTTGCAGATGAGTGATGCAGTTTACTCTTAACAGAGAAGCAGCAAAATGTTTTGTTGAGTTAGACAGTGATTTAACAAATTTTGATGACCGATAAATCACTTTTTTAACAAGATTTGATGGAAAGGTGCACTTGGATATTTACTATATGGAGGGCAGGTTGGACAAATTTTCAAGATCCTCCCGTAGAGTTGTGAGGTTCAATATGCACCCCATTGCTTTCCAACCTCCCTCCTAGAGGAGTTTGGAGTGGCTGGATTCAGCCTTAGTCCCTGACTTGGTCAATGATTTATGTCTAAAGGATTATGTGCACAATTAATCAGAGATGCAACTTGGCAAAGTCTGCAAAGCTTCAGTGTGCTATTAGTCACTTCCCAAGGACTTAAGAGACATCTGTACTCAAGAGGAGACCCTGTCAGGCAGCAAGTGCAGAGCAGGAGAGCTCAGCATCTCCGGGCTGCCTCTTATTCATGGGGTAAGAGGGTTGACTTGTGCTCATATTTGCATACCAGATATGTGGGAGCGGGAGCATGCTTAGTTAGCCTCGGCTATAAAGCGTTTACAGAGAAATCAGGTTGGGGTGAGCGGAAGAAAATACAGAGGTGAGAAAATGAGCACACTGTCCCACATCACCACTACCAAAGCCAGAAAGCCAGAACTATCTCAGGATCAATATATTCCTCTCTGTAATTACGGAAGGAAAAAAAAATACTCTCAAGAGAGAACCCAAGATATAATAGCAGCAATTGCATAGCCACTGTTCAAGAATACCCTGAGAGACACTCAAACTCTGGATACTGTTGCTGCCTATTTTTTTCTGTCATGTTTATTCATCTTAGTTCCTTTACCTTGATGTATATGGGTGTCCATATATTGACCAAAAAGAGCAATTATGAAAAAAGTTACCTATTTCTGCTCTTGCAAATTATTTTTATGTACTTCAAATAAGCATAGTTGGTGCTGAACCTATAAACACAAATTGTAAGATCATACTAACGCTCTGACTAGCCATTTACAAATTTTATTTGAACTCTAGGAAAAGATGTGTTTATATGCATATTGAAGTAGCTTGTACAGAACTGAAAAATTGGAGATAATGGTTAAATCATAGTGAGGATGATGGTCTGAAAAACTTTTCCACAAGAAGGATTTTTATTTTTAACTAGTCAGGTAAAAAAGAAGCACTTTCAGGTCTTGTTTTCCCTTACAGTCTCAAAGGAGAGTTGGAGAAATGGCAGGGCTATGACATACCACAAAGCAAGGAACTCAAACTGATCCAATACAAGAAATGAGATACACTTTAGTTGTACAATTTGTTGTTGTTTGATTAGAGTTTGTTGAAATTTATTTAATTAAATTACCCACAAAGAATACAATTTGTGTGAATCACTCAACACTCCTACTCTTTTCACAAAACATTTGATAAATCTTTCACTAAAGCTACAAAAGACAAGATTTCTGCTCCAGATATTTCTAAGATTAAAAAGTGAAGCATGAAAAAAAGCTGAGAAGTGCTCCTCATTCTCCAAGCATAGTTCTCTTTCTTTTCTTTTGTGTGAACTTTGTTCTTTTGGTGGGTTTTTTTTGGTTGTTTTTTTTTTTTTTTTTTGGTGGGGTGTTTGTTTTTTTTTAAAAGCTTACGGCGACCACCCTTTAAATGAAAGACGTCCTCAATTTGTAGGAAACTTCAGATTATATGCCTTTTTTTTTTTTTGAAGAGTCCTGATAAACATTGTTCTGCTTTGCAGATCACCTCTCATGAAATAGTAGGTACATGCTGACTTGCTAATCCAAAGCCAGATGAGTTTGGATGAAGACGAAAGTACTATGTTGCTTTACATCTCTGTGCAGCCACACAGGATGGTATTCTGCCTTTTCAGACTGAGTGCCAGATGCCAATGTTATTTTGTCAATTAATCCTTCTCAAGCAATAGATATAGAAATTCTATTTGAATATCTGATTAAAAAAAAGTTTTACTGTCTCAGGCTCAAGCTAAAGCTATGGGGCTCAAATACATTTCAGTTTTGTAACAGGGTAAGTGGGAGTGAAAAAAATAACAGGAGATTCCATCACGGATCATGTTTAGACTATCCTTTGCCATCTGCTAATAACCTGCAAAGTATTTACACAAGTCACTGCTTCTAAATACATGAAGAAACTATTTTTGTTGCAGTTGTGGTACAAGACATGACATGAATACAACTCACCTCCACTCACTTCGGGGTATTTCATAAGAACAGGACCAAACCCATTTCTGTGTTACAGCTCTCCGGGTTAGGGTAAGTTCACAAAGTCAAGCTTTTCTGTATTATTCTGAAAGAAAAGTGATGTTAACTTGTGCTGTCCATGTGCAAAGTACACTGCTACTAAGTGAAAATGTACCTAAAAATACCTTTCAACGCATCCATATTTTTGGTGTTTGACCAAAATGGTGACTTCAGCTTGGAGACTTCAGCAAGAACTGGGATGGGAGGTAAAAGAACTAAGTCAAAAGTGATGCAGCCAATCCACGCAAAACCAGGATCTATCCAGGAGCATGCCATAAGGCCCGTCAGACAGGCGTGTCTGAGAGGCTCTGATCATGCAGGTTCTCATGCTCTTATGATGCATCTTATGATGCATTTCCTGAAGATGCAGGCAAACTAAATGCTGATGTAGCTAATCTTCCATTATCAACCTGTGTATTAGCCAGCTTGTACTTCCTTGCTTAACCTTTCTCACATTCTATATTTTTCACATTTTTCTGTTCTTTCTTAATGGTACTGACATAGAATATAGATTGCTAGAAGCTGACATCAATCTTCTGATAAGCTGTGATATGATACTAGTAAGATGCATCAAGAGGGGAAATAAATTCACGATGACATTTTTATGTTTAGCAGCCAAAAAAAAAAAAGAGGCAGAGAGGCAGAGAAGTCAGTTCAGTGCACTGCAGAGTACTTGCTGGTTGGCAGACTGAATTCTTTAATGAGATTCTTATTAAGTTCTTTCTGCCAAATGCTGTTGGCTTGTGCTGTCAAAACTGTCTGCATTAATAATGAGTAACTACTCAGAAGCTACTTATGTAAAGCATTGTTTTCATATCACTACCATAGACCACATCTCCTGCCTCTAGCAGGGGAGAGCACCTTATGAATGAATTCATGGAACAATCCTTAATGCACCTAGGCTGGGACTACCTCTTTATGGACACAGTCACGTTGATTTGGCTCACAGCATCCCCCAGACAAAGGCTTCTAGATCTAATGCACTTTTCCTTTGAGTTGTCTCGTATCATATTTCACTATGTTTGCAATTGAATTAACTCTGCTGTCAAGACAGACTATTAGCAGCACTTACGAGAGGAGTGAGCTGAGGTAGTCATGGGAGGTGGTCCAGACAAATGGAAACATGCTGTATGAGCTAAAGAGCTACTATAATATGGTCCCAGAGGTAAAAGCCTCTAGGAAAATCGGGAAAGCTCACAAAACATGGAGTGAAGCTTCTGGGTAGTTTTGTAAAAAGTGCACTTTTACCAGCCAAATAAAGAAAGGAAAATGCTTACTTCTTTTTGTGCACTGCATTTTGTCTCTTCCTGCTTTTGTCTCAAATACATTGCTGCTTTTATTCCCCCCAGTCAATACTAGCTCCATAGGCAGAACATAGACACGAAGTTTAAACTGAATGCATGAGAGAGAAATTTCTGCCCATGAAGATCTGCTTGCAAAAGCTTGTTACTCTGGTGATTTTCTCTGTGTGAGTTTTGGCTAACTATAGAAAGTTACTATCACTAAAATTCTCTACTGGTGAATACTCTTCTATGCCAGTCTAATCGAGTAACTGTTCATGAATCACTAAAATATCTAACCCAGACAAGGTCAGATGCAGATTTAGCTCTAGGTGGTTAAATTTTTCTTGAAAACAGCAATCAAGAGTCTTAGGAAGGCTGAGCAGTACAAAGCATGGTTATTGTCCTTCCCAACTGGAACAAGGAAGAGAGTCTCTGCTTAAGAGCAGCTTCCAAGAGAAGGAATGGGGAGCCTTACCTGCGGCCTTTCTTCATACGAGCTTTCCTCAGCAAGATGGCCTAGAATGTCCTCTTAGCCATATGCCCCGGCAGGTAAACTTGGAGGCTGTGAGGGAAATGTGCCTTGGACACTCCTTTGGACTTCCTACATCAGCATGTTGTTCTTCTTCCATATGGTGATGAACTTTTGAAAGAAATAAGAGCAAAGCTGTGCTTAGAAACAAGGTTGAAAGATACTCTAAAATTAATGATGAATCCGTGTGTTTCATTTGCAGTATGATAAAAAACAAAAAGGCATGTATCTGCAAGCAGCCTTGTAAACCACACAGGGTACTCCATCTAAGAAAAATGGGAAAATAAGTTGTCATCTGGTTGTGTTTAAAAATGAATAGAGGTTGTTTCAGTTCAGGTAACATCTGAAAGTTATGTCCATCCCATTTCTCGTTGGTAGATGGAAAAAAAACAAAGAATATTCATTCACACAGTCAAAACAAGACAAGCCTTTTTTCTTTATTTTGAAATCAGATAGACCCCTTTTAAATGAAAAACGTTGATCAGAATGTTAGACAGACATGCAGACAGACAGATAAATACGCTTTCTGTAAATAGAGAATAACAGCCAAACTAGCAAATTAGTCCAGAGGCAATAATTCATGAAAGACTGAGATAATAGACTTGTTACGAAATCTTTTATAAAGACTGTATAACCATAGGAAGTAGTCAACACTTCAGGCTTATAGAGACAACCTCTGCTATTTAAATTATGTCATGCTGATTTTGCTAGCTGTTGTACAACCACATACAAAAATAGTCCTTACATCAAAGAAGTCACTAGGACTCCAAACTACAGCATGAGGGTATTTTAGATTAATTCTTTGTTTTCTCTGTTTCATGAAACAAGAGAGAAGATACTTTTGATATAGTCCCATGACAATGATCGGTGCAAGAGAGGAAGGGAGGCAGAATGAAAGATGTTCTTCTGATAGGCACTTTGAGTTAGCGCTGGAGGGACCCCTAAAATTGCCTAAAAATTCAGCTCCACTGAAACTAATAGACATTTGCCCTCCAAAGCTGAATCTATACTCCTGTGCCTACATGTCTTTACATAATGCACATGGATAATCAGCTAGCTCAGGGTAAAATCCGTCTGAACCATAAGCTATTAGCCATTTCCTAGTTTTTGCATGAGGCAAATCATGCTCTCAGCAGACTGAGGACTCTCAAGGGATCCCCTTACATCACACCAACTCATTTACTGTAATGCTATAGAAGATCCACTGGCAGTTCTCAACTCATTAGGTCTCATTCAATTTCACAGCAGAATAATAGCTAAAGTAGGGGATATATAGTCACGGAATATAAGAAGGTTGCCAGACATACTTACATACCGATTGCAGATACAGCTGTTACCAAATAGGACAAAACTTACATTCAGCTTACACGATTTTCAATTGAATGTCCAGAAGACTACGAAATTCTGAACTTAGAGAGTGATTTTTTTAATGTTTGTTTTGAACAACAGGAGAAAGTCCTGCATAGAAGTGATGCAGTTTCCCTTAGAACAGCTAGAGAAGAATCTACATTGACATTCATGTCCCCTCTGTTTCCAACTCAGATTAGCCACTGTCAACAGTTCATCTGGTTAATCATCATAGGGGTTAGCACTGCATTTATAACACATCACTCTTACGAATTTAGTCTTTTGAAACTCACTTTCCTTGCTTTTAACTTGTACCTCAAGCTATGCATTTGATTTCTTGTGTAAGGCTCCTTACCGCCTTGGCAACGACCCACACTCATAAAAGGCATGTTTTATATGTGCAGCTCCTACTAACCTCACAAGAAATGGAAAGAATGCTGAAAAATGTACTCTGGAAGAGTCAGTAAAAGTATTAAATATTGAAACTTCTGACTCTGGATTGCAGCTCTTCAGCTCATGTCTTCCTTCTCTCTGCAGGATTGGATGGAGGTTTTAGTAGGTTTCAGTAGAATTAGACAAATTATATGATCACTTCTGCTAATGGATGTTTTAAAAAACATTACACTAAGTCTTATTTAGAAAAATAGATGGCCAGATGATCACTATCCTATTTTCATTTCTACATTACTGCCAGAGGAGGTTCAGCTATTTTAATCTAGAAGAGATGAACACCTCATCTGGCTCAAGACAAATTCAACTAGTAGAGTCCAAAAAAAATCTGGCAAGAACACATTTTCAGTGACTTGTACTAACTTGTTCCAAAGGTATTGCTCACATTCTAGTAATTGTAAACTAGGGAGATCTCCTTTTTCCATTCAGCTAATGAAAACACCATACACATCAAAAGGATTAAAATAAAAAGTCCTGCCTTATTTCTAGACATTAATTTCAAATGATAAAACTGAACAGGTCAAATGTGAAGTATTTAAATGGGTAAGTAAATATCTGAGCTGTAGAGTCTGCTTGCTTTGGCTTTGTTGCAGGAATACATAAAATTTGTCACTGGCTACTTCACCGTATATTCTGAACTCTTCCCTCCCAGACTATCTTATAGTATAAAAAGAAAAAATGTTTGAGGAAGCAAGTCCATGTTTCTCTGGGGAAAATAAACTCCTGAACTGCTGAAGAATATGGTAACAGCCATTAAAAAAAAAAGGGAAGAAAAAAGCCCATCATCTGAGGTGGAAAAAATACCTGAGGACAGACTCAATCCTGCAAATAGAAAACTGTGTACTAAGGCATTGTGAATATAAATCAGACAGTACAAATATCCATACCCTCATGAGTTTCCAAGCCAAGAGATGGGAAAGATCCATTTACAAGAGCCTCATCTTTTAGGCATACAGCAAGGCTATCCAGACTCCTTTCCCTGGCACATACTGTAGACATCTCCACAGTACATGTCTGCATACGGCCTCTAGCAGGAACACCTCATCCAAGACCACAGTGCAAATTTTACCAGCTCCTCTAAGAGGTTTCCTTAATCCACTACACATATGGTGCTGGGGTGTGATGCCTACCTTAAAAACCCAACCCATCTCAAATTTTCCTAGTGTTCTCTCTCTCACTTGTTTGCATGTATGGGCTCTGTGCATCATTCTTGACACAAATAGCCCTGGTTTATTCTCACATTTACCCAAGATCTTAGCTTAGCAAAGTGTGGGGAGGAAGAAAACCTGAGCCAGCTGCCAAACACAAATCTGTAGGTTATTGACCTTCCTGTCTGTCTACGGCATCCTCATCACCTGCATCTAGCAGCCCCAAGCTGGAGCTTTGAGCACTTGAACCCAGAGGATTTATCAAGACTGTCTGTGGGATGTACTAGATAGCTTGGGAAAGCTGGGAAACAGCAAGGGTTTTGTGCTGTTGCGTCAGTTATTTCACTCTCAGAGTAATTCTTTGTGTGATCTGAGATCAAAACAGTCAGGAAGGTCAGGAATTTAATTTTAGGAGTTCTTCAGCTCCCAGTGAAGAACAATTGTCCTATAGATAGCTAAACAGAGAGCACAAGAGATATAGCAACCTCCTCTGAAAGATGTTTCTTTGTCCCCGGTAGTAAAACCTAACTTTTTCCTTAACGTGCATCACCATGTGCATCATTTCAGAAGTCCTTGACAGCTGGATTTTGAATACAGTTTTTGTTTAGCCATAGCTATTTCTATTCAGAGACCACACAGAGTACTTTAGACCATAAACATATAAACATAGCCTACACTAAAACTAGACCAATATGAAGAGTGTTTACAGGGCAGCCTGTAAATGTTTCACAGATTTTAATAGTGTCTCAAGATTAATTCAGTTGTTAAAAGCCCTAGTCTACATTGCTTTACAGATTGAAATAAATAACCAAGATTCTCAGGAATTTCCTTAGAACAGGACTCCAATTTCTAGACATGGTCATTTTGTTCTTAAAAAAAAGGAAAATGGCAAGTAATGCCTTTTGAATTCTTTGCACTGCTTTGAAATGTCTGAGGACGTGCAGTAATGCCACACAGAGGTCAAACGAACGGCCTGACAGATGTTCTTTACCTGCACTTTCCCTCTGGTTGACTGGCTTTTGGAAATGAAGACTGCATGATGTGCAGGCATAAGCAGAGTCTCTAGTTCATTTTGTGTGAGAGCAGCGGCTGCAGAACCAGAACCACAGAGCCACTGGATGCACCCAGAATGTCATGCAGGTGGACGACACCCTTCCTTCCCTGCTCCTACAGAGAGTACCGGGTGTGGAAGCAGAAAAAATGGCTCTCAGTTTTACTTTAGATCTCTTATCACCTGGCATTGTTCTCTCACTTTTTAAGACAAGCATGGATAATTAAAACTTTTGCTTCAAGATATTTGGACACAGCTTTCTAGTTTCAACACACTGGGTTTTTTACCATTCCCCTTTCCATATAACTCATTTTCTCCTGTACACTTTTCTGCTTCTAGGGCCACAATTAGTTGTTTCCCAAGAAGTTGGCACTGCCTGCTTTCCTCTCAAGTTTTGCCAGAACCATTAGTAACTCCAGGAAGAGCAGAACTAATGAAGCCTTTTTTCTCAAAGAATTTGTGTCTTATGGTTGGATTGTTTCATACCTAATAAATTGTGAGCTATGATTAAAATTTTTCTCACAGTCACAATGTTCATATATCTTTCTCCCACAAATTCTTTGTTGCTTAATAAGACTTGAGCATAACCTATACCTTTTTCATGTATTTATTTCCAATAAATATATAGGCAACATAATAATCCTGAGACCTGAGATGAAACAAGACAGTGATTAAAAAACTACTGGGGACCAGACAGATAGGGGAGCAGGAAAACAGAGAGACATAGAGATACACAGAGGTGTGTGCATATACATATACAGACACGTACACAAGCTAAAAAAAAATCACAGCCTTCACCAGCACGTTGACTAGAGCAAAAGGTCTAATAGCAACTCATCTTTCTGATCCTGCAGATTCTCTTCAGGGACCTAGTTTAAGCTATGCTGTCAAGAGACTTACTGTGTAATATATTATATGCAGCCTGCCAGAAGTGAATCCAGTGTAGTCAGCTTGGGAAGTCACTTCCTGTGTGTGGTGGGCAAACTTGAGCATTTGTTGAAATGGCCAGTACTGCTGAATCTTTTAAAAGTTTAGAGCTTGGGATTCTGCTCATCTCTAGTCACCGTATCATAAGGCGAGAGGTTTCCTCACTTTTTTGATCTGTATCCTTTCCTTCACCTCAGATGTAAGTTAATTGATAATAGGCTTACCTTTTCTCTGTACCTTTTGTAGAATCCTTCAAAGCAATCCACATGCTGAAACTTTGGGATCTGACAGTATTTCTCAGCTGGGTTTCACGTATGTTCTGGCACTGGCTTCAGCTGATTCCTGCCTTATTCATCATTTGTCTCAAACTATTGCTTCTATAGGTAGAAAAGACATGATTGAATAAGACAATGAGAATATATGGCACTCCAGGGCTGGCCTAACATGCTTAGCTTACCTGCCAAGCATGAAGCTCATGATATTGAAAACTTGTTCAATTATAAAACATTCCCAGGGAGCATTGGAATAAAAGAACAAGATAACTTTCCGATAATTATTTTCATATTAATAGTACAAATGCTACTCACATTAGACCTTCACAGTCTTTCAGTTCTTGCTTTCAATTAACAACTGCAACAATGACTATTAAATCTTCAGTTTCAAGCGAAATGTATAAATTTGCACCTAAGAATTATCTTTTTTTTTTTTAGAATAGGTTTTATATTCCAAAGTTCTCACTGCTTTTACATGATTTGGAAATCTATGGATGCACTCTTTAGACCATCAATGAATTTATATTCTGCAGAACAACAACAACAACAACAAAAAGTTGTTTTGTTAGGTTTGTTTGCTTACTTGCTGAGCTACAACACAATTTGAAAATTTACTTAACAAGTATTCACTGGGGAAATCTATGTTTATACAAGACCATAAATTAAATTTGGAAGGCAGGAAGGAAAGCTTATTTGGTTAAATCTCATTACTTTCTGGAAAACCTATCTGGAAATTCCTAATTCTCCTTACCTCAAAACAGAAATTTGATACTGTAACATTATTGTGGCCATAGGCTATATTTCTAAGGCCTCTAATTGCAGAGGAGAATAAGATTACACAGAAGTGTGTTCATTAGAGTCTTTATTCACATGAATATTTCTATTCAGATGACCGTAGTCAACTCATACCAAGGTACGTGTATTTGTATAGTTTTGTTTCTATCCAGCTGTATCCAAGATCAAAACAAAGATATAATACAAGGAACAACAGCAAAGGAAAATACTTGGGTCTGTGCTTTTGTTTGCCTTGTGATATTTCATGATATAAATGTCCCCAGTTTGTATGGCATTAAAAGTTAAGGCCCTCTTAACTCCTTTTTGTTTAATTTTCCCTGAAAGACTCTGGCAGTGAATGGTGAATTGTAGCAATTATAACATGACAAAGATCAAAGAGCTGAAACTTGCACAATGAGAGGAAAAGACACACCTGGCAGCATGACTGAACGCTATATTTATTTGTGTGGTTTTGCCAATTTAAGGCCAGTACTGTGAAGCAGTAGCTATGTTTCTGAACAGAGCTCATTAACCTCGGCGATGCACTGCACTAACGTGCCTGGTCTGTTGCCAGTGCTTAAGTTAGGGTGTTCAGACTAGCTTGGCTGCTTCTCCACGGCAACAGGCTGTGCTGTGTGGGGGAGTGAGCTTTGTGTCTGTCATGCCCTCACCCTCCCTTCGCGCACGTCTCCTCCATGCCCTTCCACCCGGGAGGAAAAACACTTTCCTGCGGGGAAAAGGAAGGAGCTGGTACTGGTGAAGTCTTAGATCTTATGTGTTCTTCCTCTGTCAATCACCTCACCTCTCTGTCATTCACCCTAGAGTGAGGGAGGCTTGTGGAAAAAGAATAACATGAAACATCAGGACTTTGTTCTTAGGGATTAGGTGCACTACAAATACATTTCAGCTGAGTTGTGATAGTGACTCCTCTGACTGGTGTCTGTCTGTAAATTCAACTTTACAAGTTCACTCTTAATGACTATTTCCTGCTTTATTGGCAGCAGTTAGAGTAGTTGAACAGCAGTAAGAATCTTTCACCTCAGAGGGCAGAAAGGAATAGCTAGATCTAGACTGCAGAGCAGACCTGCTCTCCAGCCCTGATCCTCCACTTGCCCAACATGAGCCACTTCTTCACAAACAGGCTGATAATCCTCATGTTCCTCTTCCACCAAAACACTATTACTCAGATGTCTTGAAAATCCTGAGGCTGGTGTGAGCAACAGAAAATCAGAACCTTAATAAAAAATGCTGCTAAAGAGGCTTAAGGTCACACTCGCTAGCATTATTTCAAGTAAACATGCAGAAGAAAAATGGTTTCCCTGCTGTGAGTGTTGCAGTGGCCAACATAGCCTTCCAGTATAAGCACTTTAATTATTTATTTTTAACCGTGAGCCCTCAGAAACTCAGAAACATCATATACATGTTACATGCATACATATGCTTAGCCTGTAACTAAATGGGTTTATTCTTGCTCTTGTTCACTTTCTGGGATAGGCATGTCCTGAGGAATAGAGGTATATATTCCATCAGACAGAGAAGGCCAAAAACTGCTATTAATTCTAACACGATCTGGGCTGAATCCAACCCTATAAAGCTATTCAAAGTCATTGATTTCCCAAGTATTGCAGGGTGGCACCATGCCAATTAAAAACCTGCAAAGGACTTGGGAAAATTATTAAATGTAAAACAGCAGTGAATGATTAACTCACTTGCTGACCTACCCTACCAAGCTTGCTTCTTTGGATAATACAAAAACTTTGTGGAGGGGAGGGGACTGTGGTTTCAACTTCTCCAAGCCTGAAGTTTCTATAATCAGTAACTTAGTCACAGTCTTTGCTACTCCATTCTGGCCCAAACACAAGAGAACCCAGGATGTTGCCTTCTGCAATTTCAGAATAGAAATAGCATCTCTAAACCTCTTTCCAGCTTTGAAAATGTACAGGGTTCTCCTCTGTTACCTCAGAGGAAAAATGCATTATGACAAACAAGCACTCTATGTGGATAATGTAACCAGCCAAGCTATTTTTTCTACTCAGTAAATAAATTTCAAACTGGAGCATTAAAGCCAGTTTTCCAGGTAGCTTTGTGGTCTGGGTTTCTGTGTTTTTGGAAATGTTCACTCTATGTTCTTTTCAGCTTCCAGAGAATGAAGTAATCTTGTACTACTCACACTTGATGCCTATGGGATGCCTAGGGTAAGCAACCTACAGATTTCAAAAATATAGGTGTTTGCTTTTTCTTTGTAACAGCTGAATAAATCATTAAATAACTCTCTAGATGAACCTAATGCCTGGAAATTCATATTTAAGTAGGCATTCCCATATTATGCTTTGCCATCTATTTGCTAGCTCTTTTTGACTGGAAGATCTGTCTCTTACTTCGTTTGATCTCAAGGTCTGAGATTGTATCAATTTTGCATTCATTCAGTAGCTAGGACAGTTGTGATCTGGACCTATTTGAAACTGTTTACCACCATCACCCTCCAAAATGATAAATAATAAGTCTTTGAACTTAGAAGTATTTTTTTCCTTTTGAGATGCTAATGTTGAAGGAATTGATTCTGTTCCCAGAACAGTGTGTTCTCTTTTCATTGGGCTTAGAAAACAAAAACAACAACAAAATCAACAGCAAAATACCTCTATCTTCCCCTGAAAAGAAATACTGCCAGTTTTAACTCATACTTTTTTTTTCTATTATTTTCCTTCCTCAGAGTGATCCATTGCTAAAAGTAGAGCTGGCCAAAAGTATTATTTCAAGTCTTGTTTTTTTAAAAAATATTTTTACTTTTTTTACTATCTGTGCATACACTAACACCATGACTTTTCCAAGAATATCTATGGTTTCGTATTGCGGTACCTATGCAGTAGGCATGTGTCACCCAATAGAAACAACTGGGGATTTACTGAAGTATCTTAGAGGTACCAGAAAATTCCTTTCACATGAGTACCAGGAGCTGCAGGACGCAGCTGGATTGTGAGGGAAGGCCTGCGCGACCGTGCCTCTTTGTTACACTCAGCCTTGGCCAGCTCAGAGGCCAAAGTTACGAGCAATGACAGTAGTGTGGAAACAGGTGTCTGTTCATGCGGCTGTTTTTCCTTTGTGCCTTTTTTTCACGGCTTTGCATATCACTTTGCATATCTCATACACAGAGTTCTGTCTGCTTGGGTCTCAGAGGGTCCATTTCTCTTTCCCACATCACAAAGCAGAAAGCCAGGGACAGAAAGACAGTATTTTAATTGGATTTCTGCATGACAGAAGTCTTCCTCATGTTGTATAATGTGGGGCTCATGTGCAAATAATGCAGCACATCTTTAGCACATCTTTTTTTCCTCTGCTTCTGGAAAAGCAGCTGGCTAACTGTACAATTCTGATGAGGTCAGGCATCAAGGAAAAATATATTGGGGGGGTACTGTTAATTCTAAGTTCATGCTGGTTGCTTAGGTAGACAAGCCTGCTTCTTGGTGCATAACACTTGTGTGGGTCAGGACTCAAGTCCATATGATCTCTTGGTCTTTCTCTTAGCACATTAGGCAGCCACTACTCACCAGCACTCCTGTTGCTGATGCCAGTCTTCGGCATGAGACTGGGGATGTGACCAGCTGTATCCAGAAATAAGTATCCCTGCTGCTGGCCAACGCGTGCCTGCAGACTCTGGTACTGTTTACAACGCACATTCCTATAGTTACCGAGTCCTCATGGACAAGCTTGCCCTCCTGCAGCCTCTGTTGATTCAGCCACGCTCTGGGTGACTGGAGAGTGACAGCGACACAGCAGCTGGCCCTGCTGCCAAGGATGACAAACAGCCAGCCCTGTAAGGAGCCTGGCCACGCTGCCTCCCACAAATCCGACTCTTCCTCCTCCACGAAGCTCCACGGTGCTTCCTGCTCCCCTTTTCTCCTTTTCCCATTGCCACGTGTTGCATCCTGCCTCAACCCATTTCTGCAGTAAGATTAGTCTGATTGTTGTGCCAAGAAGGGTGCCTCACGGAGGCAGCTTGCCAGTGCTGTGGATTGTGCCTAGTTTAGGGCAGAGCAACTGTTTAAAATGTCTTGCCTACCCCTAAAGGCTTGTAGAATAGGTGTTGTGCTTGTGGAAGCCATTATCTAACATGTTCTGCCATCCAATCTAAGCAAAATTCAGATGAAAACAGAGTTCAAGCCACAGAGCTCACCTCATTAATGGATGGAGTAATATTCCAGCAATATTATCCAGCTTTTGTAAAGCACCGCTCACGTGTAGCTTTTTGATGGCCAAACATTCTCCAGGTATAAAATTCTTACTATGGTTCTTACTAGGTTTCCGTTCAGATAAAATTCTTACTATGCAGGTGATTACTTCTCAGATAAATCTGATGCTCAATTATGTTTATTATATTTTATTGACACATTTATATTTTTCTCCACATAGCCAAAAGCAGTGAAGTAAACACAAAGTATGCCAAGTACAAATCAAAGCGAACTAAAGTCAAGAGGAAAGGAGGGGCCTTTCAATTAAAGCACAGGAGTGGATTTTAGGAACCCTGGTTTTCAAGGCTTCCTGAACTTACCCTCTCTGGGTTGAAGTGTGATACTCTTAGTTACACTGAACTGTACTTCTCTGTGTGTTTCTTTTGAAGGCAAACACATTTGCCCAATTTTTCAGGTGTTTTAACTCCTCATAAGGAGGAGTTAACTCCTAACTATGTGGGTCTTTGCTTGACTGAGGTCATAGTTTCCTCAGGGTTAACAGTTCTACCTCTGCCTTGGTGTTAGATTATTAAAACTAGCCATTTAATTCAAGAACATTTGTTCCTTAGGGCTTGTCCTCGAGGAGATGCATGTGAGAAAGAACACCCCAGTTCAGCAACACCGCGAAATTTGTGCCACTTATCGGGATGCCCAGATTATGCAGGAAGGTTTCCATCCAGATTTAGTTGTGCTGTACTGCAAGAGGAAAAAAACAATCAAACAAACAAAACCCTGTTTTGACCATGTGAATAATGTTCAGCCATGTGTTGCCTCTCTAGAGAAATGTAATCATGCAGCTTTTAACAAGCCACCAGAACTTGAGATGGAAATTGCTGCAGAAATGTAAACCAGTCTGAAGTAACTTAAGCCTGAACAGAGATAATGAATAATTAGAAAGGTTTTTGGGAAAAGAATACCTCAAATTTTCATTCAATCATAGCAAAGGGGAGTGGGGGGAGCAGGAAACACACAGCATTTCGAACGAGGCCAGCACAGCTCTGCGCACACGGGGCACCACACGCCAGGCGGGTGCACAGGGCGGGTGTCCCATTTGCTGCACCCAAAAAACCCGCCCGCCAGCTCCTAAGGGCCCGGAAGGCTGTGGCGCGGGCAAGAGCGGCCCGGGGCTCGCTGGGGAAGGGAGCGACAGGAGACTGACGAGCGGTGAGAGCACGGCCACAACAACCCTCCAACGCCGCTAACAGCCGCCGAGCGCCAACGGTCGCGCGGGGCGCCCTGCGCATGCGCCGCCGCCCTCGGCCGCGGAGCGCTAGTGGCGCGGGCCAGGCGGGGCGGGGCGGCGGTGCTGCGCGTGCGCGGGCGGGGGAGCCGTGTCGCGTCGCGCGTGTCGCGGGTGGCGGCGCGCGGCTGTGCAGGCGGCGGGCGCTGCGCGTGCCGCTCCGCCGGGCATGGTGAGCAAGGGCCCGCTGCTGCGCCTGCTCACCGCCATCAACCGCAGGAGGATGAAGCTGCTCCTGGGGCTCGCCTTCGTCGCCTATGTCGCCTGTGAGTGAGTGAGCGAGCGGGGCCGGCGGCGGAGGCGCCGCCATCCGCTCCGCGCTGCCTGCGGGAGGCGGCTCCTGGCGCCGCGGGGAGGCTGCCCCGGTCTTCACGGTCAGCGGAGAGGCTCATCGGCGAGGGCGGCCCCGCTTCCCGGGGCGCCCCCAGCTGCTCGGCCCCGATAAAACTTTCTCAAGTGCTCGCGGCGGTGGCGGGGGACCGCTCCTCAGCGCGGCCCCCTTCTCTCTAGGAGAGAGGAAGTGGCGGTTGGGGCGACCGTTGGGGCCCAGCGAGGCGGAGAAACGTGGCCGGGCTGGGGGCCGCTGGCCGCGCGGGAGGGAAGGCAGCGGAGCGAAGGGGGCCCCGCGCAGGAGGGCGCGGTGCGGCCTCTGACAGCTCCGTGGCGGGACGGCCGCGCTGCCCCTCGCTGCGGGTGCCCCGTGTGGTGCGAGCGGCGAAGGGAAGAGACCCAGCTCAAGGAGTGTTTACGCAGCCGCTCCTCCGACCTCATTTGGTCTACGTGGGTCTTAACCTAGTAGCCATGTGAGGTAATGACTGAAAGGAAGTGTTTCAGGACTGATCTGGTGTCTTGTTTTTGTAGAGCTGTCTGATTTCCCGTGGGGAAAACTTTTTAGTTTACTGAGCATGTAGTTGAAATCTAAGATCCTGAGGACAGGACAGGCCTAAAAGGTGTTTGGACACATCTTAAAATAACCATTGACAAGGATGTTTGTGATGGGGCTTCTTTGACATGAATCAAATAGGGAGAGTCTCAGACTTAAAATGTTGTCAGTCCTCTTCCTTTTCTTGTCCACATCCATTCTTTTGCTTTTTTTATGTCATTTAGTTTGTGTTAAATTACCCTGTGTTTTCAGACAGGTTTTATGGAGGCAGTGAGTGCATCAAGAGGAGGGGTCTTTGAAGGTTTTTCAGCTTAGCTGAAGACCGATGACTCCTGTGATGCTCAGAAGGACATATAGGTGAGCTGGTTTTGGGGAGGGAGTACATATGCAGGGTTTATTTAGGACCTTCCCTTTTCATTTGGCAGGGAAAGAAGGTGCTACTTCAGCACTGATTTTCAAAGAGTGGTGTTTCCTATTCTAGGAACATGACACAGAAATTCCCCTTACAGTCATATGTTACTGTGTTTGCAGAGCTTCATTTAGATATTGCTGTTGTTGAAATTAAATGTCACCTGTGACTTCTCAGCTATCTCAGATTTATCCAAGTGGCTTCAGCCTCCAAGCATGGTAGAGCAGGGATGTCTTAATGTATATTTTGATTTTGAAAGGGTTTTGTATTTTGCCACAAAGGGATCTTAGTATTGCAAACAGTGTTACAGGGATGGTGTAAAAATATAAGAATAGTGTGACAATTGACATGGCCATGGAGATCTGGTTATTGATTAGGTTCTGTAGCTAATAGTTGATGTTTGCTATCTAATCTTATGAGTAGAGTTTAACCTTAAGGGGGGGAAAGATGGCATAAGAACTGCTGCTGCCAGAGCTATAAGCATTAGAAGTCTTCTCACCATCTGTTTCTGGCAGTTCTTTGGGATTCAGAAAAACAGGAGGAAAAGAGGAATTACAGTGCAATGTGGCAAAGAGTAGCCTAAAAAGAGAGTAGATTGATAACTGATAGAAATATATATATTTAATCTTTCATGTCTAGCTGTATTTTTCAGTCTTTTGACTAGTTGTTTAGTGGAATCATCAGTTACAGCTCTGGTATCTTCAGTGTAGTATTACATGCTGGCAAATGGCTCTGCTCTAACAGATTCTAGAGAAACTGTTTTTTGTTGTATTTTCTATGGAAGCAGTTGTAATTCCATCCCTCTATCCTGAAACAGTACTTCTTGCAATATTACTGAATCATCACTGTGCTCTTCAGTCAGATAATACCGGACTAAAATAGCATAGAATTTGAGAAAACTGAGCTGCTGATGTAGGTGTATGTGCTGGCACTTTTTCTTTCTTTCTCAAGTACTTTTCAAATGACTAAGTGTTTTCAGGATATACACCTCACTTCTATGAATTTCCATTCAGTGTTAGTACATGGGGAATCAGATTTGGAGCACAGTGTGTTACAAGGAGTTAAATGCTTGGCAAAGTATTCCACACTTTTTTTTTCTGAGCTAGAGGTTAGCACTTTTTGTTAGTACTGTTTCGTGAACTTAGTCCTGGGAAAACGTTCAGAGCATCCAACCTTTTCGTAAAGTGACTTATTTCGTAAAAGCTTTTCCCTTTGATTCCAAACATGATGTAAACATGCCCAAAGAACTTCTTTATAAGACTTAGCAAACTAGAGGAAGAGCTCACTAAAAACAACCAAAAGATACCCTGTTATCTTATTCTCAAGAGTCATTGAGAGGCTGTCCTGGTTTCACAGTGCAAAATGATGGACATCTGGATCTGCTTTGGTAGCCCTGCACCACCTGTGCATCCCTCTGCCACCTTTCCAAGCGCACAGGTCTCTGTGCAGTAGATAATAGAGCTACTCTCTCCATTAAAGTTATCTGCCACACAGGTGCCAGGGTCCTTTTTAGGTTTTAAAACCAAGTCACAGTATGGGCATGGAAAAAGCTGGCCTGGCTGAGCAGAGGAGACAGTGCAGGGGGAAGTGAGCAGCTGGGCGTGCAGATGAGCAGTGTTGTCAGCACACAATTTTGCAGGTTCTACAACTTATGATTAACTAGGGAATCATGTTGATTCTGGTTGAAGTGCCCTGCTGACATATTCATAAAGATATCTAGAATTCTTTTTTTTATGGACTTAATTGATTTCCCTAGTCCCTCTTCTGTCAAGAAGCATCCTTGCTCTCTAAGTTTGAATGATGTTACATTTGATGCCTCATTTTTATAAAATTAATTTCTATTTTTAAAAAAATTGTCTGCTTGAAACAAACTGCTCTGCACAGTTTGTAAGAAGAGAGACTCCAGAAGGAACTCTTCTCTGTAGCAGAAGCTAATAGCTGCTGTAGCTTTCGCAGATGTTCCCTTCCAAAACTGAAGAGTTTAACGAAGGATGTGTTTGCATTCATTTAATCTGTTAGTCTTTCACGAAAGAGGTGATTTTTATTCCCAATCACCCTAGTGATGAATCTGCAGATATAGCAAGCAAATTATATGAATTACTCAGTATAATTTTACTCATTGGATGGAGGATATAGGAAAGATAAGCTACATTAGATTGCTTGGCTTGGTGTAGCCTCCATCTTTGAACACTGCACTGCTCTGCTGTGTTAGATGTAAAGGGAAGGCCATGCCCAATGACTGAATTTTCATTGCCCTTTTAAAAGAAGAAAATCCTGTGCTAGATCTTTTCTGTGGTTTGACTCCATGCAAGACACTGTGGGAGTGCCTATGCTGTGCCAAGGAGGGGCTGCGGACTTGGAGGTGGCCTGGAAGCAATCCTTAGTCGCAGGTTGTGCGTGTATCATCTTGAAGCCGTTGTGAAACCACGACGTAAGAACATGAGGTGATTGTAAACACAAGTGAGGTGGATTTAATTTTTTGTTGTTATTCTTTGTAGGAAGAGAAATGTATTTACACTGTAAAACAGTAACCAGTTAAGTTTGCTTTGGAAAAGATCTAGTGTCGTCATGACCTGCTCAACTTATTTACATGCTTCTGAGACTTAAAAGCATTTACCTGTTTATAAGATGTTATGTCAATATATAGGTGCCTTGAACATTTACAACTTTGCAAAAGAAACTTTTTAAGCTTTATACGGACATACTGAGATGCTTCAGCAAGACTGTAGAATGAAGACCTTATTTAAGTTATTGGAAATAGATCTGTAAAATGTAGCTAGGATTTAAAGACCAGGACTTGTCAGTCTGCATGATTTGCTTTAATCTTTATACTGCTTTAAGTAATCATTGATGTCTTGGTATAACGAGGGAGTTGTGTGTTCTTAATGAAAGTAAAGAGTTTTATTTCTGGTAAAGTGAAAAGTTCTTTCTGCTCATTTGTGGATAAAATAGTTCTCTGGAAGCATGTCATTATCTTGTTCCTTCTTCAAGGTGTTTTAAAAAAAAAGTGGGAGGATACTGTCATGGGATCTAGGATTAAGACCTCATTACATTTACGTAATAAATTACAACAGAGATACTAATACAACTTAAAAACATATTAAAATAGTGTGAGTGAAGTATATCTGGAGTCTAGTGGCTTGACTTCTAGCACTGTTGGTTTCCCCACTAGTTTCCCTGTGTATTGTAGGGTTAGCATTTTTTTTATCTTATTTACATCAGCTAGTAGAATGCAGTGTACTCTTCTCAAAATACCAAAGTGACTATAAGCTTTTAGATTTGAATCTCATCAACTGCTTGCATTTTTAATCTCTCTTATTTGTTCACAATGAACATTGAATGCTACTTACTGTTGCATTTTTGATAACTAGAAACCTTTACTTCCAGGTTTCTTAATGAAAAAAGTAGCTGTGATTTGGCCCCATTAACTATTGCTTCAGACCGTTTGGAAGTTGTTTAGCGCTGCTTTCAAGAGTAGCACAGCCATTCTTCCTTCTCCAGTGGCTCTACAATTAGCTAGCAGGATTGACCAAGAAAGGGTTAGCAATGGTCTGATGTGACATCACGCTTGGCTGCTTTTTATGTCAGTGTGCCAGGGATTCTCCACCAAAAAAGAAAAAAAAAGCAAACCAAAAACATTTGCTGTTTGGCTTCGTGTCTTGCAGAGCTGCCTTTCATGTGTGGGTTTATGCAAATCAGATTACAGTCTTAGCTCCCTTCCTTGTCAGCCTTCCAACTGGCTAGGGCCCTGCAGCTCATGGACATGTGTTGAATCTCCAATAGCCCTTCTGAATTTTTCAGGAGTAAATGGACCTCGACTGTGGCTTGCTAGTTGCTAGTCATATTTTTCCTTTTCTATTTCTGGGCAAATTCACCCTCACAGTTTATCTAGCAGTGTATCTCTGCTTAGCATTTGTCTTTATGGTGGTGAATGCAGAAGGTGATGCTGTCATTTTTTCACTACAAGACAAATGCTGTTAGGGATTTCATCTTCTTTTCTCCTTGCTTGTATGCCACGGCAAAATGTTTACCCTTCTATTGTTTTGCTATTTGTTTCCTTTCCTGACGGCTGATTGACCAAAATAGAGTTTAGTTTGGACTGGTGTTTTTTAACCTCTCCTTCGGACCCCAGGTCAAGAGGGGGACCTGGGGACCACTGTGTGAACATACCTGAGGGGATCTGTAAAAGGTAACTAGGAAAAGTGAGCTTATTTTCATTTCAGATTTGAATATGTGCTGCGGAAGTTTGTACTGCGACTGAGAAAACCTCAGCAGTCAATAAACTGTTCAAAAATATTGAAAATAATTGCACTGAGTCATGACTCCTCATTCGACTGGCACTCCCCATTTGAGTCATGCCACCTCAATTGACCGCTCAGGTTCTGAGGTTTGACACTTGTACGTCTTGGGCATGTCCTGTGCACCTCTGAGTTTCTGGAAGAATACTCCCAATTTTGCTTTGTTAAGGAAACAAAGGTGAGAACTAAAATGAACAGATAATGCTTAAAAATTGGAAATCCTTTTTAACAAGGGAAATATATTCCGAAAAAATGGAAATGCCTTTGAGAAATCAGGGATGCTGTTTAGACTAGGGAAGGCATGTCTTGTGTAGACCTGCATATAGTATGTCTTAGTTGCTAGAGATGCTGCGTCCTTTTGCCTTCGCTCGAAATTGGGAAACTTGTGCACAGCAGTCCATACGAGTCTGTTTATCTAGAAGGTGCAAGAAGCCTGGGTGACTAATGTTGTGTTATTGATACCTGAGACTAGGTTGTGAGCTCAAAATACTCAACTGGTGTAAATCCTTTTACTTCCTTTTTTTTACAGCAACTAAGTGATTTTTGTTTAAGATATATATATGTGTATATACACACACATAATATGTTTTTTTAAATTGGTGATGTCTGTCTTACAAAATGTTACTGATGTTTAAATAAATACTTAGAACAGCCTTCCAGGCATTTTAAACAAAGTACTTAAATGTGCTTGTATTCTCACTAGATTTACCATAGTTACATTTATTTAATCAGTTTTCAGTTTTGTAGAATAGAATGCTTATCCCTAAATCTGACCTCCTTTTCTCAGGGAATTCAGTTGTCAATTTAGTGTTCTACTATGATGCATTTCATAAAGATACTGCTCTGAAATATGGATGGAATGCAGAATTTCTAAATTTGACCCAGGCAGGGGCCATTCCATAATACAAAGTTACAGTTAATGATTTTAGGTTGTTATATCCAACAGTATTGCAGTATACTCTCATAAATATAGTAATTTGCTTTAGAAAAGTAAAAAACAAAATACTAGGATTACAGTTCGGATACTGTGAAAGCTTTATTGTTTCGGATTGCAGACTATAAAATACAGTTTGAAGTACATAATAAAAAGATTATTTAGTGCATCTAATTAAGATATGGAGAATAATTAAATGCTTGTTTTGATGCATCTATGATGCAAATCAACTTTTTTTGAGAACTTCTTGCATGCTTTTCCATTATGCCAAATTTTTCTCAGAAATGGAAAAGCTTACCTTTATCAAGAGTGATACTGCCGAGTGGCTATGATAGTGTGATTTAAGAAGAAAGAATCTCTTTGAAGCACCTCGAGTACTGTGTGCAGTTCTGGGCTCCACAGTGCAAAAGGGATGTGGAGCTGCTATAGAGAGTCCAGCGCAGGGCTATAAAGATGATTAAGGGCATGGAATGTCTGCCCTATGAGCAAAGGCTGAGAGAGCTGGGCCTCTTCAGCCTGCAGAAGAGAAGACTGAGAGGGCACCTGATTAATGTGTATAAATATCTCAAGACAGGGAGTGAGGAGGAGGGGGCTGGCCTCTTCTCAGTGGTGGCAAGTGATAGAAGTAGAGGAAACGGCCACAAGTTGAGGCACCAAAAGTTCCACAGGAACTTGAGGAAGAATTTCTTAACAGTGCAGGTGACAGAGCACTGGAACAGGCTGCCCAGAGAGGTGGTGGAGTCTCCTTCTCTGGAGATCTTCAAAACCCCCCTGGACACCACCCTGTGCCACATGCTCTAGGAGACCCTGCGTGTGCAGACGCGTTGGACTAGATGACCTCTAGAGGTCCCTTCCAACCTCAAGTGTTCTATGATTCTATGAATGTCTCTGCATCCTTCTGAAAGGAGAAATTTGTCTGTAGTGATTCATTTGGATTATTTAGATGTTATGGTTCTGCTCTAGACTTTCATTTGTTTCTGTTTGCTGCTTCCATTTCTAGATAGTATCGCCTTGTGCTCTCCTATTTGGAGTACTGCAAGATGTAAGGAAAGCAATACAGGGTGAAAATTACCTCTTTTCAGATAAATTATTTGAGCAAAACTTTGTAAAGAAGTTTCAAAGCTAAATATTTTCAAAAGGCACACAACATAGCCGTTGGGAAGGAAACTGGTTTTAAGAGAGATTACATCTGCTGTTGCACACAGTACAATTGGATCTCCACAGGCATCACAGCCTTGCTTTTTAAAACATCTGTTTTAAAATTTATGTGATAGTGAAATCAGTATCTTCAGTGAAGATGTGAGTTTGAATGCTTGTTACTGTACGTGCCTTGTGATAGACCATGACTGGGCTTTAATGACGTTTGAAGAAACCTAGAGAAAGAAGGATCATCCTGGGGTAAGAAGATTCCTTTAACATTTTGTTTTTCCCCCCCACCCAGGGTCAGATGCCAATAGCATTATTTTTCTGGTTCCTCAGGCTATTGTGGATGCATGTAAGATTCTTCAGTAGTGTAGTAATCTCTGTTTTATGAACAACTTTGCAATAAGTAATAGGGCAGATGACAGACTCAAAGGAAAGCAAAACGTAAAGACAAACGTCACGATCTTGCTATAAAGTACAACTGGTCAGAACCAGAATTCTGATGGATAAGGACGTGTCCATCCAGCAGTGGATATTTTTTTAACAAATTGGATGGGATCTTTTGTTTGTATGTTTTTTCTCCCTTCTTATGTGTGTGACTTAATATATTTTGTTATTTTAATTCAGGCCAACCCTTGCCTTAATGGAGTATACAAAGATGAACTAGCACTTTGAAAGCACTGGCACTTCAGGAATGTAATCTGATCACTATAGTCTGCTATGTCCGTCTTAACTTCAGAAGCAATTTTCTCTTTGAAAATAAAGCAAGTGCTTAAATTCTCAGCAATACAAGTTTGTTCAAAAGAAAGAAAACCAATCTTTACTCGATGTGACTGTTTTGAGTATAATTTCAAGAAGTCTTGGAGAAAATCTTGGAAAGTATTGCTCAGGAACGGGAGAAAGGAATAAAGAGTGGGGTTTTCTGAAAACCAGGAGGCATTGGTGTTGCAGAAATTTAAATATCTCTGATAACAAAACTGTGATTAAGGCTTTAAGAAGGAAATAACCTCTTTTCCGAAAGTACAGTTATCACTTTCTCCAAGTCATGGCATTCTTCTTTGGAAACTGTCACTTTAAGGGTTATTGCCTATTGCAGTGATTAATGTCTCTGGTGTATTTTTAATCTTCACAATACTTCTAATTAATTCTTGCAAAATTTCTGCTACCAAAAAAATGAAAAAAAAAATCACTTTTTATGGAAGAGAAGCAGAAAGAAAAGAGAAAAATCTTTGATCGCATAGAAAAATGTAGCCCTACTTTGGTCCTCGTACAGGTCATTAAACTTGGCTTCCATGTGTTTCAGAACAATCTAGATGTTCTGATCCCTTTCCTTATGGCAACTTAATATGTATACCTTAATTAGTGATTGGATGAAGCCTACAAATAGTCCTGTTAGAGAATAACCAGAACTTCAGTTTTCTCTCTGCTGTAGATGACTGTTTAGTTACAAAGTCATGCTGCCCTCCAACTGATGCAATTAGTCATGAGTTCTTTTCTTCACATTCACAAAGTTTCAGTAGATGACAGGGCCACAGCTCAGATGAGTAGGAAGTTCTCCCATGTAGTTCTCCCTGTAGTGTGTATGGGACATCTTTATGGCTTGAAAATTGGTATAGGACTTTTTTCCTTGAGGAGTACCTTTTGGCTTAAAAAGTGTTGTGGGTTTTCTTTTCTTAAAGACTGTCTTCTCAATTTTGTGGGGTGCTCAGCTCATTTTATTAGCTCAAAATGGGTCTGTTTAGGAGTGTGAGGCTTTGCTAAGCTGTGTTTGTGTGTAGGACCTGATGCACGACATTACTGGGGTGGAAGTATTTTTGAGCATCCACATTCCTGTAGCTTTGGGGTGCTTGGATTTGATAGCTGCTAAGGGGCTTTATGGCACATCTTAAGATTTTTGATTTGAGCTTAGGCTTGTGACTCTGCATCATTTTGCTTGTCGATTTGAGCTCAAGTGTTCTAATAGAGTGATATTTCCTTACTTGAGAAAAGTTTTGTTGCCTATATGTCAGACTTCTGCTGTAATCTTTATGTAACCACTGTGGTGTGCACTGTAGTACAAAACTATACCTCTGACCCCTTCAGCCTTCATCTCTTCAACTGGAAGGTCTTTTACTCAGCAATACTTGACTATGGAACCAAGCATAGTGTAGTGGTTTTTGGAAGTATGCACTTTGAGTTCCCTCTCCTCACTGTGGACGCTGAGCACACAAATAATATCTTTTTCTCTAGGAAGCCAATTGCTTGTATGCAGTACTGTACACAGCAGGCACAACTGGTGCACCTGGAGACTCTAATTTTTTGTCAATTCCTGCCCCACCAGCTAACCCCAGATGTTTCCTGCTGCTACGTAAACAATAATGGTACCTTCTTGTACAGGTTTCTGTTGCACAGGAAAACAACCTAGTATCAGTATATCTGAGTACTGTATATCTTGATAATTCTGTACCCAGGGTTGTCAGTTAAATAAATCACCAAAAAAGGATTTTTTTGTTAAATATAAATATTATAAAATTGTAGCTAGACAGTAGGTAACTTTAATCTAGTGCTCAACACTTCTCAGTGGAGGGAAAGAGAATTTAGTGTTTCTAATAAATGTAAAATTTGGTGTCTTATATTTAAGTTTTATTGGTCTGCTATGCCTAATCTGCTATTCCCAATACAAACTTTGCCTCTGTCTCTCCTAGAGGCAACAGAGGATTTCTGATACCGTCATTGATCTAGCACCCTCCCACATGTTGTTGGATAGCCTGTCACAAATCTGATTTACCCTTTGAATTACTCAGCAGTATTGGTGATTAAAAGCAATTCAGTTACTTTTCCGTTCCCAAGAGGCTAGGCCAGCAGCAGTGTTACAGCAATCTCACCTGTGTCCTCCACACTGCTCTTGTTTTGGTTATTCTGTTACCCAGAAGATGCTTGTAATTGTTGCAGTGTTTTTTACTTTGTGGTTTCACAGAATCACTGATACCTTGTCATATACTTAAACAATAATCCTGAAAATACATATGCAAACCAACTTTGACTTTAGATAAAGTGAAATATTAATTTGTTGAACTGCTTAAATAGCTGCTGTTTGGGGGCTGAAGCACAGCTTATTTAAGTGGAGTCACTTCAGAAGCTTTATTTTGTATGTTTATTAATACAATAATTATATACAAACAGACATACAGGCTACCCCTTTTCCTTAAGACCTAGTGTGTGTTTAAGCTGAGCCTCGTCTCTTAAAGAGCAATTATGGACTGATTTTCTGGAGATATTCTGAGTGCATTTTCTGTGTTGTTTATTGCTAAATAGTCCCTTACATAACTGTTCCGTGTTAGCCCTACTTATCTTAAAGATGAGAAATTGTCAGCTCTCCGATGCAGCCTGCATTAGACTTGGAGCCTTTTTGTCTTTTCACTTTAGGCTACATTCTGTCTCCTGGTTAAAAGGAAAAGCAGTGTTCTGATAGTCTTAGTGTAATCTTTTAAACTCTTAATAATAGCTTTTTTTTTTTTAATAGAGAATATATTCAGCAGATAAGTCTTTTCAGAAATAGCTGACTCTTGTTTCCTGTTCTCTGATTTATCTTCCTGAAGACTATTTTCTGTATAAAAGTAAATGAGTTGTGGTTGCTTAGTGAGTTATTTGGCTCTCTGTTTTAAAATCCCTTTTAAGTCTACGTTACAACATAAAGTGAGAGCGCTTCAGTATTTTAATGCAGGACTGTTGTGTCACCTCTTTGCACTGGTTCAGCTACTTCAACTAGTGACCAGTCTTTTTATCCTTGTCTCTATGCAGTCTCCATGTCTTGTGGTTCAGGTCTGCACACTTTTTTTTTTTTTTTTTTTTTTTTTTTCTCTGATATCCCTAAGAAACAAGTCAAGAACTCTGGTTCACTTAATCTGTGTGCTGTGACAAATTATGGTTGAGATGATTCTTGTGTGTTTTGTGTTATGCAAGATTATGTGGGAATAATGATCAGGTAAATGCATCCACAGACTTGTTTGCTCAGATAATTCCATGTATAACCTGGAATGTTTTCATGTATTTTAATTGAATTATTTTATTTTTCCCCATTCTTGATAGTCTCATGTAACTTTATGGGAGGTCTTCAGTTATTTATAAACTATGTTCTGATTACTTGGTGTATGTGTGGGTTTATATATATACATATATATATATATAAAATAAATTTAATGTTTAAATAATTGTCAAAGATCAAATTTAATACTGTTTTAAATTACTTCTGATAAAAATAGAAAAATGACTTTGTGTACACTTTGCATATGACCCTAAAAAGTTCTCTCTCTTTTTGTTTTACAGCTGTATGGGGAAACTTTGTCAATATGAGGTATTGTATGTTATTTTTGCTGTTGCATATATTTAGCTAAACTAAAGTTAATTACGATCTTTCTCATCACCATATACTCCATAAGGAGAAAGCAGCAGCAGCTCATGCTGTTATTGGGCTGCTCATGAGGCAACTGAGAGTAATTTTTGAATAAAAGGTGTTCAGTCTTGGAAGTCTTGAGTGTCTGTGTTGCACATCTAGCCCGGGATCTTGCACCCTTTAGAACCTCCTGAACAGGGAGGTGTTTCCAGGCGCTGTGTTCAGATTAGCTGGACCCCTGGACTTGGAGGCTGCCTTCCTGCAGCACAGACCTGACAGTCCCAGTGACAATAAAAGCTTAAACAGCCACGAGCAGCATATGGGTTGTCTGCTGCTCCTGTAATTACACCTCTGAGCCTAGAAACAGTGGTGTGCTTATAAGTCTTTTTTTTCCTTCCACAGTTAGCTGGGAAGGAATCCGGTGGTTTAACTGCTGAAAAGCAGAAAATCTGGCAGTGTGCTCCCCCAGAATTTTGGCCCTTAGAAATAGGAAGGTCTGACATACACAAGCAACTTGTAAGGGTTTTCATTGTATTGGTGCTTGCACAACTGTTTGTCCTTTGGGAAAAGTCATGGGGAAGAGCTGATTAATGTAGATGAGGAGAATGTGGAGACAGTCTGTTCCCTACAACAAAATCTTTGCCCACAGAACACAAAATACTCCACCTTGTTGTTTTGTTAGAAAAGGGTTTAGTTATTCTGCTGCCATGCTTAGTAGCACAGAGTAGAGGAAGGCCGAGTCACAGCAAACAAATCAATGAATTATCTGGGCACTCTCCTTCACCAGGGACAGCTTATTCCTGAATGTGGAATCTGTGTCTGCCTTAGCTGTCCTGTTAATTCCTCTTGGAGTTTCCCATGCCTGCTAAGAAGAATGAACAGTGGGTAACAAAGCAGCTGCTGAACCGTGTCTGCTTGCAGATAGAGACATCATTTGGGTTGCCATGTTTAGTGACCAGCAAACTGTGGCAGCTGTTGCATGAGCAGCTGAGCATTTTCGGGGGAAAAGCAAGAACCTCAGAGGAGTTTGAGGAGGACAGGTGCTGATGGGCTCCAATATGTTGGTTCCCAGATGAGCTCTACTTGCTCAGAGATTTTGCTATTAGTTGCATGTGCCTCCTTATTTGAGGAGCATTTTAGGAGACTTTGAGGAAAATGTTTTGTTTGCCTCTGCTAGGAACAAAAACTTGTTTGAAAGCTAAATTGTCAGGTGTCAGTCCTTAAACTCCAGGGTTTATGAGTAAAAAATACTAGGAAACGTATCTGAGAAGACCTTTTAATAAACTGAAGGGTTTTCTAAATACTACTTAATTGTAGAGCAAAGAGGAAAGGTTATGTATTCCACAGATAATTCCTGAAAGTTTCTTTTGAGGCTTTCAATTTTGAGGAAAATATTGAAGAATTTACAAGAATTATATTATATAATATGGTTTCCTCATAATAAATGCATACTGTGTTAACTGGAGTTTTTTTTGTTTGTCATGTTACAAATTACAGTTTGTTATGAAAGGGTGGTCTGGGCCTGTGGCTCAGTCTAGGAGTTTCCTGCTGTCCTTACTGATGAGACAAAACAAATCTGTTCAATGAGATTTTTGCCTCAGTAATGCAGGACTAACTTTAGTAAGAGAGTTTCACAGAAGGATATGAAAGGAATCATTGCTGTAGCTACTAGCAGTGTGGCATATATATTTATACATACACCTACTTAACAAAGGGCCTTCTGTTTCTTGTGTAATGACTTGTGGTCCCAAGTAAAGGAGCTCTGTTTTATTTGAAAGAGCTCTGTTTTTTATGCTGGATGGACATGAATCCTCTAGTATGGAAAAGCTTACTACTGTGAGGCTTGATTAAAGAATTCACCTTTCTGAAGGAGAGTGTAATTGGAGAAGAAAAATAATTTTGGGAACTTGAGGAATATCATACAGACTAGATGCAAGAGGTAAAATTTAAAAATACATATTCTACATTTTTAGAAATTTACACAGAGGATGGAAACTCTTAATTGCTTAGTATGTATTATACAATTGCATGCTAAGTAAGACTAAGCAGATTTGTTCAAGACTGTTTTCATAGGTCACTTTGACATCCTTCAGAGTATAGGCTTGGCTTCACTTCATAGAAGTAGTATTCACATGAGAAGTTACAGTTGCTTTTCTCCCTTGTTTTTATAAAAGCTCAAAGTCAAAACCAATCCAGGTTTGTCTTTCTCTCTTATAGATGGGAATTACAGTTGTGACAATAGGAAAAATGTTTTATTAGAGTATTTGTAGCATACAGTAAAAAACGACCTTCAGAAGGGCACCTTAGAGACTTTCATAGTAAAGGTACACTGAAAAATTTTTCTGCTAACCCTACTGTTAGTGTAATAGTTGGACAGTTTTCTACATTGAAGTGAGTTTTCTCTGTAAAATGAGCACCGTCTTGAGTGTTACTGCTGTTTCCTATGGACCTGGTTCTGGGTCTGCCTAGCTCCATGACAAGACTACCATTGAGTTGAATTTGGTGGGCATTGATCATCCACGTTGATTTGCTTTGTGTCTGTGAAATAAGACTAGCTTCTATTAAAATTGTGTTGCATGTGCATTGTAGTGAATATTGTATAGTTATGGACTATTTTTTTTTCTTTTCTCTCCAACAGGTCTCTTCAAGAAAATGGGGATCAAAAGGTGGAAAGTAAAATAGAGGAGGTTAGTTTTACAATTGTTACAGTCTGTTCTGTTTTGAAGTCTCCATTTCACTTATTCTATAATGAAATAGATTATATGACCCTTTTTGTTAACTGTTCATTTTACTAAAACATTTCATATATTTCAAATACTGTTTTTCATTTTAACAATGTTTCTGATGTTGATTAGTGACTCTTCTCCTTCTATATCTTTTTCTCTAAACCGTTCCTTGAAGCTGTAACTCTAGAGATACTTGCTTGCTGCAGAGAATTCATAGTCCTCCTAAGAGTTGACCTTTGTTACTGAACACAGGATTTAATGTACAAAGTCTTTCCTCTTTCATCTTTCCAAAATGTTAATTAGACATCAGCTTCCGTACTAATGTAAAACTCCCCAAAAGTGCTTTCCTTTGTTTTAAACTCTTGAACTAATATATATTAGCTGTTTTTGTAGATTGGGTTTGGTTAGCACTGCTAATGCTTTAAGCACAAGTACTTGCAATTTCTAAAGTAGAGAGAGATATTAGCGCACTGGTGGTTCTGAATTTCTATACCAGTGCTTCTGAGTTTCCATTTCAGCCTTCTGGATCTTATTTAAAGCTTTAATTGCGCAGTGTCTGGAACAATCAGAACCATTTTGAGGGACTATTTGCTGCTGCACAGAGCTGTATCTTTATTGACTATAAAAATGTTATATTTCATCATAACATAAATATGCAGCTTGTTTCAGCTTATGAGATTCTGAATTGTCTAGCTCTAACCAGTAGTTTTATAAAATGGATGAACAATAGCTGACAATGTGCTGCTATTTAGTAACATCTCAAGTGGTAACTGCTAACAACTTTAAACTTATATATGGCCCTATATGTTAAATTTTGTGAGAGGATTTAGTGCATTTAACAAGCATTTAGGAACTTGTTTCTGCTGTTAGAATTTTGGATGATAAAGAACTTGAAACTGCTGCTGACTTTGCTGAGTCTCACTTTCAAAGCTATGAAAATGCAAATAGATTATTTGGTAGATGAACTTTATTATCCAGCAAATCTTAATAAAATCTTTTAGAAATTAAAAACCAAGATGTATTTTACAGCAGAGTTTGAGGGTATGCCTTAACGTGAATTTTATGAACATTCTATGAGGTAAATCTTGCTCTTCAAAGGTTAAGTATTATTCCTTTATTTAGGCTGTTGCACCTCTAAGAGAGAAAATCAAAGATCTAGAGAAAAGGTAAGTCTCTTTTACAAAGTTTGTGAATCGTTCAAAAAGCAGTTTTTGTATTTTAGCAGACAATCCTGTAGCTTTGGGCTTGAGATGTGTGTACCTTTTGTATACGGCCTCGATACCTTTAGGAACTGGGGCCTTGAATGGCAGGAGACATTAATGCATGTTTAAATAATGCTCAAGTTGAATAGTCCCACTGAAGTGTTTGGGAATGCTTGATTTTTGAGATGTTCAGATGATGTGAAGGAATTAGTTTGTCCTGTTGGTGCACAGGTTACCATGGTTTGGTAAGTCAAATATAGGTGTGTACTAAAATATATTTGTTTCAGCCACCAGAGACTGAAAAGAAATATGTTTTACTTTGTATTTTCCATGCTTGTGATCAGTTACTGTAGATAGCTCACGTAGAATGATTAGACTGTAAATCTCAGTCTATACTTGTGCCTTGGATGAGTACAAGCAACAGATTTGTTCTCTTGGGGTTGGTAGGAGAAAGTGATACTCTTGAAGTACATGACATAATTGAGAAAAGCAGACGAGAATTTGGGTGAATAGCAAGTTCTAGGTTAAACGCAAGTGTTGAATTTGAAGAGATTTTGTGCCATAATTTCTCAAACCTTTTAAGCTGAGGTAGTGGTTTGTGGATTTTTTTAAGGTTTTTTAATTTTTTTTTCCCTCCCTGGCTGCTTGTGTCCATCCTGCAATGTCTTTTCGTCATATTTGTGCCAGCACACCTATTTGTGTAGCTGATAGTATATAGAATGAATAAACTAAAGCATTTCAGTCTTTTTTTTTTTTTTTTTTTTTTCCCCCACAAGCAGCACCTTCCCACTCCAACCTGACTGCCTTGAAGCTGTATGAGTTCATGAGTCCCAGTTTTCACTTGGACAGATGCTTTTCATTGCAAAGAAAGGCTGGAATAGGAGTAGGAATTGGCAGTTTTGACAAGGATATGGCTACTTTTGCCAGTGATAATGTTTCGTAAATGATGCTCTTGATGTGCCAGGCACACAGCCGTAGGGAATGTTGTTTTGCAAAGGGCTTGAACTTGGCTAATTCATGCAATGCCAATAAGCCTGTGTGGTTACATATGGCATGTTGTTGGCTAATGTGCTGTTCCTCTCGAGAGGGCAGAATCACATGGACAGAATCATGCTCCTGTCAGCCAGCTCAACACCTACAATGGTTCGAGTTTGACCAGTTTATTAGGGAGCAGTTGCCCTTCTACCAACCAAATCCACAACCCCACACTTTTTTTTAAAGTAACTTTAGATTTTCTTATAATTAACTTTAAAAATTCAGTCATCTGCAGTTTATATTAGGAAGAATACTGATATATTTGCTCATCCCTCCATGCAAGCATAGACTTGGCAATTTATTGGCAACATGAAGCAAATTACAGACTGAATCACTTGTATTGATTGCATATCAATTATAATGGAGAAATTGTGGAGTAATGACCCTCTGTTCAAATGAGATTGTTGATACTTTATCTCTGTTCAGTTAACTTGCTTAATCTTTACAGATAGCCAAGTAATTCAAGGACTCTTGCTACTGTTGGGTTGGAGATATTAAGTTAAACTCTTCTTAGAAGGCACCTAAAAACTCTTTCCGTTTTAAATAACATGCCATGTATTGTTTCAAGTGTCTGTGGCAAGTCCTTAATAGTGAAGGGAAAGAAATAACATTTATTTTACTTCTGTATATGCTGATATGGAATGATAATTTCTCAAAAGAGAAACATTACTTATGTTGTTGGAGTGTTCTTCTAAACTGTAGTTCTTTACCTCTGCTGCTCTGACCATGTCTAAGATGTTTCCAGGTACTGAAATTTGAATTTTATATTTATGTAAAAAAAATATATATCTACGTATATCTAGCTGAAAAACTACTCACTATTAGATCTCTGAAGGCCATTCCTGCTAGTAAAATGTTATTCTTCTCTAACGGCAATTTTTTTTTTACCTTATAGTCAGATAAAATCTGGAAGGAAGCCATGCCCATGCTTATGGAAAGCAGGAAAGACAAGAATTCCTTAATCTAATTTCCTAACAAAAGGTTATTTAACTGGAGCTAAAGTTGGAATTTGGATCAAAGCAAGCATTAGGCCAGGATTAAATCACGCCCTTGCCAGCAGCTGAGCATTCAGCTGGATTAGTTTTAGATTCCTGCCCACTGCCTGTAAGTTAGCCCTGAGATGAGGAAGGGGCAAAAATGTTTGGGAGTCCTTTTAGCAGCAACTGGACTTCGTGAATGTGACCATATAAACATGGCCTTAAAAATGGAGATTGACTTTTATCTTCCATCTAGTCATTTGGCACTTAGCTCTCTAACCCTTCATAAAATCCTTACTTCAATCCTCTTGTTTGGGAAATGTTGGAAGACTCTTCTGCCATATTTCCCCTCTGCAAGAAGCTAAAAATGGCCCTCGTTGAAGAGTAAAAGGTACCGGGAAGGCAGAAACATCTGTGTTCTTCTTGGGAAGAATTCTTCTTGGGAAGGAGCAGAGGAGACCGAGTACATCAGGATCACATGGAAAGATTTCTACATGGATAAAGTGCTGAAACATTGGCACAGGCTGCCCAGGAAAGTGCCACCATCCCTGACAGTGTTCAGGAAACATGCAGATAAGATGCTTAGGGACATGGTTTAGCAGGCAGGGTGGTGAAGGGCTTTTGGTAGGACTCGATGATGTTGAAGATCTTTTCCAACCATTCTGTGATTCAGTCCTGGTCTGTGAGTAGATTAATAAGAAGTCTCAGTGTGAGCTCTTGGATTATAGGCCTCCAGCAAGTTGCTGTCTAGCCATGTGGATTAACTGGAGGATGAGAATAACCATAACTAGAGTTCCTTCCAATGTTCCATCAGTGTTTAATTAAGGATTATCTCAGATACAGATATATTATCAAGACTGAAATGCTATTTACCTTAGAAAAAACATACCATCATTCCTTTCTTTGGAGACGGTTTTTGTCAATATAGCAGGCATGCAAATGGAGGAAGAAAAAGTTACAGGACTCCGTGCACATAAAAGTGCTTAAGCTCCTGAGCATTAATTTCAAGCTTAAAAGAGCACCTAAGTTTTCTCTGTCACGTAATTTTAGAATATTTTGTTTCCTATTAAACTCCTTAAAGAAGAAGATGCAAAAAAAATAAGGTGAAAGCAGATCACAAAACATCAAAACAATAGCAGTTTATACACTTCTGGGAAGGAGATTAACATAAGCTCTGATAGTGATTAACCTCTCTGGTAAGAAGGCTGAGAAATCTGAAAGACATTCCTTTAAACTTCCTGTTTTCAAGCTTTACTTTAATGAAACTTCAAGGAGATTTGTTTAAAATTGGTGATATAAGTTAACCCAGGTTGTTTTTCCAGAGTTTTTAAGGTTGTGTACTCTTTAAAACTTTTGGGTTATGTTGTATTCTCTTGTGATGCCATACCAAACACCATTACTTCTGCTCTCAAAAGACAGAAGGAAGACCAGTGATTTTTCTACGGGGGAAATCTGCTAGGCAATTTTTTAAAACAGCTTTTTGTTACTGAGTAGATGCCTTGATGAAGGCCCAGATTCTTTAGAAAAAGGAAGAAAACATATCCTTAAAAGACTTTTCAGAATCAGAGATTGTCAAAATCATTTTTGACATTTCAAAGATGGATATATGAAAGAATATATCTTCTTAGGAAGAAGCAAAGTTGAATCTTAACACATTTTTTTTCTTCTTTGTTTTGGAATATTATGTAGTTTCACCCAGAAATATCCACCGGTGAAATTTTTATCAGAAAAGGATCGCAAAAGAATACTGGTAAGTTGGTATTTAATCAGGTCTTGTGCCTGGGAAATAAAAGAATTATGTGGAATGTAATTGGGGATAGAGGATTAAAAGCATGAACAAGGATAAAGTAATTTACCATAGACCTTGAATGGGGGCTGTCCTGCCTTGCCCTTTTACTCTTTGTTGATGTGGTAAAAGTACAGCATGTAAGTAACAGACTTGGGCTCTGGATTGTAGGTGCTGATTAAGTTACTGTTATCTGCTTGCAATATTTTAAAGTAATGTTGTGAAGGTCTTTGTGCTTCCAACTGGCTTCAGCTTGTTGAAACTGAGAAGTTTTTTCGGTACGTCTTGGAAGTGCAGAGAGCTGATATGACTGATGGGGACAAAATCTAATTATGAGACTAGAAAAGTAGCTGTCCTGCAGCACTGTTAAGATGGGACTGTGAGTCAGAGTGCGGGAGTGCTCCTGCATCGGTATCTTCTGTCCTCCTGCTGCTGTGAGATTGCCAAGCACCAGGGGCATTTCAGAGTGGAAGAAGAGGACATATTAGGTCAGGAGGAGGTCTGGTTCAAGATATTCTTAGGCTGAGCAGTGGTGCGGTATTGTATCAGCTTTTGAGTTGTATCTACAAACACTTTTCAAGTTAGCTGAGTGTTCAGATTCTTCCTGTTCTGTCTTGGGGATGATATTGTCTGCAGGTTTTCAAGAGACAGAGGAAAGTGAAGTTGCTTACGATGTGTATTCATGTATTTTAAATTTCTGCCTCTTTAGTAGAGATCAAAGTCTAGGTCAAATCCTTGCCACCATACCTGTATTCTGAGTTATTTGGCGTTTTCTTTTGGCAGGACTCTTCAAAATTTAGAAGAAAAACCCTGAGAAGTTGCAAATAGCATGTGATTTCCCTTTTGTGTTTTCATGGGACGAGGATTGCAAATAAAAGCAAATGTGCCTTCATTGCTATACAAAATTTCCTAAAAATAAGTATTAGCATATTTTACTTTTTTAGCTTTGCAATGTTATTTTGTCTTTTTTTGTGATAGACTGAAGGAGATAAACTCGTAGACTGTTTCCTTCATTGTTGAAACTAGAAGGTGTGATGAGGTAATAAGCATAGTTATGATGAGATAAAAAACATAGGTGGACTTACTGAAAATTCTTAGTGTGCTCATCATACAGGCAAGTGCAGTAATGTTGCCTTAGTGCCATGATTTCTGTCTGTAAATTAGAAAATATTGACATGAAAAATACCAGCACAAGGTGTTCTTGGGTTGTGGAGCTCTTAATGCTAAAACCCTTGACATAAAAGGTTTTGGATATTTTGTTGATATAGCTGGGAATTTGTTACTTTGACTCTGCTTGCAAGTAGTTGAAATCAGGATGTTTCCTGCTAGCCTGGGCAGGAACAATTACGTACATCCATACTTCAGAGAGATGAAATTGTCAGAGAAAGTTGGCCAAAAGGGTGAGTGAGTTATATTGTTATTTCTTATCTATCTTGGTTGGTGATCAGTTCAGTGTGAATTCAGATTGATCTTCACAAACTTCCTACTCAAGCGGGCACTTGCTGCTGCTATACCATCACTCATCGTTATGTAGGAAAAGTGTTCTTTTGAGTAATGAAGGCAGCATCTGGAGGGCTTGCATGGTGCTTGGAAGTATGTCAGGAACAAACATAGGAATCAGCAAAGCAAATAATCTTTCTCAGGTATTTCCTTATGGTTGTTTGATTTTGTGGGATTTTTGTTTTTGTTTTTTGCTGATGATATGCATTTTTCTGGATTCTGTTCTGATTTCTGCTTTTCATTAAATGCAGCGTTTTTTTTTAGTTTTTTACAGCCTGGAGATATTCACAACATTGACCTGAGCAGACAGCAGTTCTAACTGTTTCCTTTGCTTATAGCTCCTGATATGTAGCAGGAGAGGAGATTCCTCAACTGAGAGCAGATTCTCTGGCACTCTGATCCAAAAGAGCTCAAGTCTATTGAATCTCATCCCGCAGAGTGCCATTACTTGCTTTTCTGAAGTGCAGTTTCTTATACAAGCTGTTATGTTAATGTTGTGGATAATAGTGGTGACATAGGATCAGTCTGTTGTGTGTTTTCTCTGACTTGAATACAGAAAACAAATGAAAGCATAAAATGAAAAAATTAATATAATTTCCCTATGGGACACTAGGTGTCTCCAATCTGACTACAGATGACAGAAATGAACAAGTCTGATAGCTAAATTTTTTTTAAATACCTTGGGAGAGGAAATTTAAAAATGTTCATGGCTTTCAGTATTTGCACTTTGGCTCTGTTATGTATTAAATGTTTTGTATCAATGACGTCATTTAAAAGAATGTGTGTTTAAGCTCCAGGTGCAGTTCTCCAGCTATGATATGGAAATGACTTGTGCATAGTATCTGATTTTACCTTGCAGAAAGTTGTATTAGAAATAGTGTGTGTTAACCTTGTCTTTATGTGTGATTACAGGAAGGTTATATAGAAAGCTTCATTGTTAATCATCTCTCCTTTTTTAATGAAGCCTCGAGTAATGATTAAAAATATAATTTACACAGTTCTTTACTTTTGCAGGGGAAATTAATCTCCTTTTCCAAATACCTCTGTGTCTAGTATCCATGGAATTGATATATTAATAAAGATAACTTTTTTATGATTAAAACAATACTTATTGATAAAGCAATTTGAATCTTTTTACCAAATATATATATATATATTTATTTCTCTTTTTCCTTTTGCTTAAATATAGCATAATGAGGTACTTCTAGTACTGCTTGGTTTGTATTTCATTTTTTGTTTGTTTTCGAAAAAAAGGGAAGATTGGGGATCAAGATGTCATGTTTTTACTATACCAAGGACCCATGGGGAACATGCTCTGTCATCTCTGGAATCTTGGAAATAGAAATAGAAGCAGGGCATTTTGCTGGCCCTCAGATGAGGAATAGACTGTGGTCACCTCAAGGTAGCTTGTGCCTGGGTCACCATAAAACACCTTTGGATTAAGAAAGCTGCAGCTCCCTTTTAAGCTGGGATAAACCTCAGGCAATTACTTTTCCTGCAGATTGTTTTTCCCTTTGTAAGTGGTAGTACCTGACACAGGACTGTCCTCCCTTACTGCTCGTTTCTTGCCCCTTCTCAGCAGTTCTTCTCCCTTCCTGCCAGCCGCAGGGTAGTAGGAGCCCTGAGGCTATTGCTTCCTTTTAAAGAGAGTGAGTTCCCTAAAGACTCTTTCTCATCAGGTTTGTCAAGGAACCCCGTCTGGGCAGGATAGGTTTTGAGTAGTCCAAAGTAAGAGGATTTCAGCCTTTTACACCATTCCACACACAGCATTTTGACTTCGTAGCACATGATTCATTTGTTAGATTCCTTTTAGACAAATTTACCAAGTCTCTTTGTTGTTTGATTATTTCTCACTGAGGGTGAAGAACAGACCTAATAGCTGAATCACATTTTCAAAATGTGAGTTTGTTCATGCAGTTGTGTCGTAACTGATGCCACACTGGATTTTCCAAGTTCATTAACTCTTTGAGAATAGTTATGTGTTACTTCTTTGCGTACTTCTTTGCTCTAAAGGAGCTTATGAAGGGCAGAGATGTGTCTGTTAGGATGTGTCTCAGCGTGCAGATCCACTGCTATGTTGACTATTCAGGACTGATTTCAGTGATTATTTTTTTTTTTTTTTTTTTTTTTTTTTTAACTCTTAAAACTGAGCTGCCAAAAGGGAAAAAACAGTTCTCCTTCCCGTCTCTTAACGGAAGTGGAATTTAATGCTTAAATTTAATGCTTAAATTCCACTTGTTCCTTTATAGTAAAATATGAAGTTTTAAAACATGCAAATGTTGGTTGTTGGAACTAATGGTGTCAGAGGCTGAAATTTAGGGTGTGGGATTATGGATCCAGTAAAACAGAAGAGATGGTTTTGCTTTTAGCAAATATTTTTAAAAAAGAGGTCTTCAAAGACTCATTATTGTTTGATAATACCCTTCCTTCTCTGCAGAATTAAAGAATTCATAGTACTTGCTTAGGCAACTGAGGATGTTTTCCATTAAAATCATGTCTGGGTTTGGTATCCTTGATATTATAGAGCTTATAAAAAAATAGCCTGGCGGTTTTTTTGTCATCTTTCTGAGAAATGGGAATGGAAGAGAATCCTTTTAGGGTCTTTTTTTTCTGCTTTGCTGTGACATAAACAGGCACAATCGAATTTGAAGAAAAAAGGAAAATTTATTTTTTCAAAGGTCTTGTTGATGTGAGAGTTCTGGACTGGCAGTGATGGAGCATGTCAAGCATCTCTTGAAATTTTTGATTTCCCCTAAATATTCCCCCTAAATATTGGGGAGGAACTTTAAACATGGAAATGGAACTGTTTCCCCTGGATAAGCAAAGATCTGAAAGATACTGTTCTTCTGCCTTCATGTTTGTAGACTTTGTCTGGTGTTTCTTTAAAAAGAAAAAAAAAAAATTCATACCAACTGTCCTAACGCAGATAACTGGAGGAGCAGGGTTTGTGGGTTCTCATCTTACTGACAAACTAATGATGGATGGCCATGAGGTTACAGTTGTGGACAACTTCTTTACGGGCAGGAAAAGAAATGTGGAGCACTGGATTGGTCATGAGAACTTCGAACTGATAAATCATGATGTCGTTGAGCCCCTGTACATTGAAGGTGAGTAGCCTGTGCTTTGAAATCTGCACTTTGTTATGCTTTACTCTCCCAGTATGTTTGTAAAGAAATCCAGTTTATGCATAGATACACATAGATTGCTCCATCCAAGTTTTGTTTATTATTAACCTGATTTTGGTGATCATCACAGGCTGAGAAGTTGAGAGCTGTTGTCTTTGAAACAATTGCTTCTCTGTGGCAAGGCAGGCAGGAGGAAAGAAATTTTACAAACTTTGTAATATGCTACTGATTTTATGGGAGCACAGAGGCGATGACAGGTTGTCTGTCTGTGTCAGTCTGATGTCACGCATCCCTGTGTACACCCTTCCTCACTCTGCGCCCTAAATGTATAAGAGGTTGTGAATCTAAATTCACGAGTGCCTTTGCACTAGCCTGAGTCTGTCCTGCGACTCTGTGTGGTCAGCTGAGAGGAAGATAAGCAATCTGAGAGGGCAGGTCAGCTCTCTTTTCTTAGCTGGCTTATTTTTTTCTTCTGTGGAAAACAATGCTCCTATTTTAGTTACACACTTTCTACAGCAACCTGTAGAAGAGGAAGGCAACAGCACTGAATTGTCCCTGTTTTGAGAAAAATAAAGGAAGTTAAACCATTCTCATAGGAGAAAGGTAGAAATAACTCAGTCCAACCTGTCATAAACTTAAGAATATTATGTTGAATTGCAAGACAGCAAACATTTGTGTTTAAAACATATTTATACTAGATACATATACATGTACAGACTTCTGAAATAAGTCAGCAGGTATTGCATCAACAGAAATGTTATTCCAGTCACACTGGCATTGTGGTTTTGGCTTACTCGCTTAAAACTTTGTGGAAATGTAGTTATTTCTTTTTTAAAATGAACAATAAATCTCAGGCTATTTTTTTAATTTTTTCCTATATTGTAATAAATTGAATTTGACAGGAAAAAAATCTCTAGCAATTTTATTTTTTATTATTTCTCTTGTTAGTTCCACCTAAACAATTTTACCAATGTGTGCTCTCTCCTGCTCTTAGAGCATAGTGATTCAGTTACTGTGTCTTACTTTACTGCTTCTGCTTCCACTGATGGTGTAATGGGACGAGGATCTGAGTAATTGGCTCTCTATTCACTGCAGATGCTGGGAGCTTTTATAGCTCAGCCAATTCTGTCAGCATTCCTAATCTTTTCCCTGCACTTCGTTCTTTCAAACCAGCAATATTAGAGTATACTTCAGAGAATTACCAGTTCAGCTGTTGCTGCTGTCCAGTACTGGGTGGTAGTGAGTGGCAGATCCAAGATGCTTACGTGAACTCTCCTGTGCTCTCTGGATGTAAGACACCAATTCTCATTTCATGCTGATCATAAATTACATAGTGAGATTCGGTGAGCAGTTCACGGAATTTCTTCTCATTCTTCAACAATGTAAATTAAAGATGGCATAGGTAATTGCTAAAAAAAATTTTTGATATTCTGATACGGAACTGTGATAAAAATTTGTTTGGGTGTTTAAAACAATGGTGAGTTTATAGCCCTACATAGGAAAGAGAGTAGGAGGATAGACTTGAAGGGAGAAAAAAAAGAAAGATGAAACAATAACGATAGATATCTTAAGAGATACACAACTAAATTTTGTTGTTGTATTCTTTTGTTTTCCCTTTTGGCATGTGGCTCACTTAATCTTAGTCACTGTTAGAACTGACTTTTAGAATCTTTTACTTGTAAATAGGACTCAGAATAGATTTGGCATTATGAAAAAAACACCTTTGAGGAAATGGGTCTTATCTGAAGAATTCCTAATTGTTTGCAGTCATGTTTGAACTAGCTCAAAAAAGAATGTTTAGCACATATCAAAGAAAAGTCAGTGGTTTCTTTACTAAGAAATATCATTTCTAATGTAGAGAGAAGAGTGTATGCACAGTCTGCTTTGTTTAAATCAGTGTTTCATGGCATGAATAGGTAAACTGTGGTTTTGGGTCTAGATCTCACTGGCCAGAGACAGTGGGAAATCACCTAAACACACACACATTTTGGTTCTTGATCCTACGATAATTACATGGTGCTAAGTGACATCCTCTTCTTCCAGTAGGATTTCCTTTAGCTTAGCATTGCAGGAAGAATATGTCGGTAGCAAACTCACAGGAACACGTAGCTTTTACTGAGGCTTTTTTCAAGAAGAAAAACAAGGTCTCTGATTTCTTTATTCAAGTGAAAGTAGCTTTTAGGAGTATTGGAAGGCAGCAAATAGTCAAAAAGTACACAAGTACCATGCACAAAAAGAACAGGTATATGTGCATGCACTGGTGTCACAGTGATCGCTCCATGGTGATAGATTTGCATTAAAAACCACCAAATGAAATCTTGCATTAAGTGTATGTAGAAAAGAAAAAAAGGTGCACATACACAAAAAAACAATTGGTTTGCATCATCACTGAGGATTAGGGCTGTATTTGTTTATATCCAGATTTGTTATTTAGGACCCCATGAGAGAGTTGACCCTGTGCCAGTGGGGACCTGCACCATTTTCTCCCATTTTGTTCTGTTTAATGTGATTAGCGATTTCGCTCTGGAGCCACGTGTGCACTTCTATGCTAAAGTGCTATTTTACTGGCATACTAAACTAATGTTAAAAAAAAAAAAAAAGCAAATTTCAAGGTGAAGCCATAAGATGGCAGTCACACCAGGACATGGGCCCTTAAAAGCAACTACTACAGTCTCAGGGTGAAGGACTGCTTATCAGCTCCTATCAGATACTTGTACCTTCCTCTAGACAAGAGCTGTGGCAGCAGAATAACTGCCAGAGAACTTGTGGCAAGTGTGTGCAGCCCCTGTCCTGCTGCTCCTGCTTTGGCAACGTTTGGAAGGCTTACAGGCAACCTTTTGTGAACAGATTTGAAGGAAATATTCTCATCAGCTGGACAGTGGGCTAGACATAGAACGGGGAAAATGTGATTCTGAATATACACAACTTGTTGGGATAAATGTTGTGACCACAAAGAAACTATTGAAATGGATGGTGTGAAATACTTGGACCTTGTAGTGCTTTTAGAAGGGCAATCTTTGTGTTAGAGACCTGAAAGAAGTTTATTAACTTAAGCACTTGCATTATGCTTTTTTGAGAGTGAATAATGTTACTGTAGTAGTAGAGTAGTTGAAATGTATTATTGGTCCCTTTACATTTGGGAAACATTTTCCTCCTATTTGGAATGAAAGAGTAAAATGCAAAAATTAGCTGCTGCAGTCCCATAGGCTTTGTAGAGCTGTATGTTAGGGGCACTTAAAAGCTTGGAGTTGTTCAGTTGTTTTTGGAGTTGTCTACTCCATGAATCTGAAATAAAAATGGGCCTGGAGATGCCCCAGGAGTTTCATCGACTCAGCTGAACTCATTTGATGATCACAACTGCACAGTATATTCTGAGTGCTTCTTCGTTACATCAAGCAAATGATAAAGCTCAGAAGGACTTTTCCCTTGAAATGATATTCAGGATAGTCATCAAGTAGTATGTTTGAGACCAGAATTTTCATTTAAATAGTTCTTTTTCCTTCCCCAAGTATTTCACACTAACTGCTTTAGATTTTAACCATAGGAGCACAGTTACAGAGTAGAAATTTTGTTGGTGACCTCTAACACTTTGCTCTTTAACACGGAACTTCCAGGAAAATACCACTGACATGTCTAAAATTGTGGTCTTTGCAGCTGAATACAAATTGGACTGTTTCTTTTTGCTGAAATAATGAGCAATTCCATTCACACATGTGAATGTGAATTACATAATGTGAACAAAGTGAGAAGAACAGTGTGTGTATGTGGTAGGTTGGGCGGTGCTGCTTTATCACTTGATTTCTGAGATGAGTTGTAAGAATCGATATGAAGATCAGTTACTTAAAGCTGGGCTCTTTATTTCTTGATTTTAGCAATCCAGTTTCTGGCAAGGCAGCTCTTAAACTCTGTTTCAGTAGCTGTTGTGAATACGAAGGTGATTTGAGTTCTGTATTGCTCTCACAACTTTAACTGAAGAGATTCCTGCATGATGGGGTGCGAGTACGTTTTGCATGCTGAGAAGTGGTGAAGATGAGCACATGGCATACCTAGTAGTAAGGAGACTGGCATTTAGAGTTTCCAGAATGTATGAAGTTGTTATTTTAAACATGTATGTGCTTGTTAACATTGTTTACAAAACTGCGATAGGTTTGACTGGACCTAATGAGGCTTTTATTTTTAAGGGCTCTGCTGGTTTTGTGGAGCTGAGTTGACTCTCTTCAAATACAACTTTTAACTCATTTTGTAACTGCCCTCAGTATCTCAGTATGTTGCATTTTGGGCAACTCTTCTAGTAGAATTTTGAGACCTTTAATCTGCATTTTACTGATCTGGAATTTCATAAACTCTTTTTACAAAAGAGTTTTACAAAAAAAGGGTTATTGCTGCTTTTGAGTACCTTCATCCCTGATCTTCATCCCCCTAGTCTTCATTCTGTATGTGAAATATTTACTTTATTCAACTTGATGCCTTGTAATTTGGGCACATAGTGTACAGTTGTGGCAAGGGAGAAGGCAGCATGTACCACATGAGGCTTTTTATCCAGAGCCAGGGGCTATGGTACCTAGGTCTGTGGTGAAGGTTTCTAAATCTCCCAGAAAAAAATCAATATGACAAGCCTTAAGAAAGCCGCAACATGCCTTAAGTTATAGTAAAGTATAATGGAATAGATCATGGAGTGTTTTGGGGATTTCAGAGCAATGTTTAGTGATATATTGCTGGTTTTGACTTCTCATAGTCTGTTCCTCTACAGGAAGGGCCTGTTTTTGGGGGGGCTGAGGAGAGAGGTAGCATTTTGAAGGCAATATTGAACTCAGCCATAAAGAAACTTTTTTTTGGGGGGTGGGGGGGTGAGGGAGGTGGGGAAGGGCAGAGTTGTCTTTGTTTTTAATCTTCAGGCAGATGCAGAATATTTTGTGGTCAGTACAAAGACAACAGTGTTAAGAAGGAGGACGAATGAGTGCCCTGCCACACCTAGAATTTAATACTCTCCAGTAAAAATACAATGTTGGCACAGATTTAATATCCTGGGCTAAGATAGAAGCACCATAGGATCATTTTCTGCTTTATGCTTATACAATAAATACATGGCTCTGACCAGCTCTGTCAGGTTTATTTTTAGCATTCAAAAATAATGCCCTAAAAGCTGATTATGAATTTATATTTCAAGTTATTTATTTCCATAAATAGCTCTATGCAGCAGAAATGGCTGGCTTCCCTCTGTCAGCTTCTCTGGTCTGACCAGCAGCTGTTCTTTACAAAAAATAAAAAAAAAATCATAGAATCATAGAATGCTTAAGGTTGGAAGGGACCTCCAGAGGTCATCTAGTCCAACGCGTCTGCACACGCAGGGTCTCCTAGAGCATGTGGCACAGGGTGGTGTCCAAGTGGATTTTGAAGCTCTCCAGAGAAGGAGACGCCACCACCTCTCTGGGCAGCCTGTTCCAGTGCTCTGTCACCCTCACTGTTAAGAAATTCTTCCTCAAGTTCCTGTGGAACTTTTGGTGCGTCAATTTGTGGCCGTTTCCTCTAGTCCTATCACTGGTCACCGCTGAAAAGAGGCCAACTCCATCCTCCTTGCTCCCCTGTAACCTGTGTAACCTGATCCTGATGAAAGCTTTTCTGCTTAACCCTTACTGGCTGGCAAGTGTTGGATACAGGTGCTCTTTGGACTTAGTGACCTCTTTAATCAGTTGTGGTCCCATAACGCATGTTGGAATTGGAATTTGAAGATGAACAGGATTTAGGTATGACAGATTCTATATCTACTAAACTATAGTGTTTCCAAAGTTTCTTTTTTTTTCACTTTAGAAAAGTAGAAATTTATTTTGGCTATAGATCTCTAAAGAATATACTATATTACTCTAATGTTATTGATGCTGATTATAGATCCATGTGAAGATTGTATTGCAAATAACAGGTAACAAAGGTTAGAGATTTTGTTGCATTTCGTCAGATTATATTGGCATTTTCACATTGTAAATAGTGGCTTAGATACTAATGCCAGCTTTTATCTCTGCTTTTTGAAATGGATTTATTTTTATTGCTTTTTTCAGCATAAGTTGCTACTTTCAAAATTTACATTTTTTTAAAAAGAGCGGCAGCCTAATTATGCTTTCCCACAGTAGATGTTACACAAATTGTCTGTTTTCATCTGTTAAAAAAATCCACACAAATACAGACATATAAGAACTTGAGCTGTGTTGCAGTTTTACTGAAGACTTTGGTTAGAGTAAGTGCAGTTTCTGTGCACGAGATTCAGTTTATACTCTTGTGATTTAGCTGCTGCACTTGTAACTAAGACATTTCCATCTGTAGTGTCTGGATCTGCTTGGAAACTGTTGATTTGTAGCAGTTTAAAACTTGTCTTCAGTTTTTTAGTATCCAAAAGTAACTTCTTGGTATCAAGCTAACTAAAACATATTAAACATTTTCTCAAATTTAAAATTTCCTGGATAACATCTTTATATTATGGCCCAGCCTGGATTCTGCTTTTTGATAAGTCTCTTGCTGTCATATTCACAGTGGTTTACAGATTTCTAGTCCCTAATAGGAGACAATAGGGAAAATCTGTGCGCTTGTGCTTTTATTCTCCTGTAGTCTCTATTTATATACTTAAGGCTTTGCACATCCGTGTACACAGTCGATTTTCAGTTTGTACTATGGCTTAATTGCAAAGCCAGCTCAAGGCTCATTAGCAGGCACAATTAAATATTGTGAAATCTTTTTTTTCTTAATAGGAAGAGGGGAGAAGTGGCGAGCAGCTGCAGGCTGCATTTGTATCTGTCATCCTCTAGATGCTCCTCCCAGACACCCCAACATGTTAACCCTTTGCAGAGCAGTCGCTTGACTAGCTCACCATGGCTTGGCCTTGAGTAGAGCTGAAGTTGCCTGCTGGCTTAAATAGCATTCAGGTGTGTCTGTGCCAAAGCAGAGGAGGTTGACATCCGTACTAGAGTATACAGCTTTTTTTGTCTAGAACGCCCGTCTTGCCTGATGAAACTCTGAGGGAAAAGTACAGAACTTGCTTGACTCTTTATTTGGCAGTGCATTCTCTTTGAATTTGGCAGTTAAAGTGTGGAACTAGTGTGGAAGTGGAACTAGAAAAAATTGTATGTATCTTGAGATCCTGAGCTTGATAGCACCATTGAGTAACCCATCTGGGTAGGAAGCTTGCCCCTCCACCTTCTTGAAAGGCCTGGGCAAGGGAGAAAGGTCCTGGAGCTGGCTGTCTCCCTGCAGGTTTAATCCAGAAGATGGCCCTGTGCCCCCTGGCAAATACCCCATCTTCCTCCCATTTCCAGTTCTGCATTTGCTGAACTTTTCTCATAGAGAAGAAGTCTATTTTCACCATTGCAGGTAGGGAGGAGGAAGTACGTCGTGGCAAGTGTAGAGATGTCCGCGTTGTGGGCAAATAAAGCCCCCTGCTCTTGTTTTTCCTCCCAGCTTCTGTGCTCCAAAGCAATTGAGAGCTGGGAAACAAAAGGAGGAAGAAGGACCAGAGGAGGAAGGAGCTGCTTCCGCTTTTGTGTGACATGTTAACACTTACCTTCACATTTGAAAATTATAAGGAATCTTTGGATTTTTTCCTGTGGGGTTGCATTTGTTTCTATTTTGTAATTATTTGTCTATGTGGATAATTACAGGCTCAACTGTAGTATCAGGAGATAAGAACAGGCCCAAAAGATACCTTTCCTCATTATAGAAGTGCTTCCTACAGAAGCCTCTGTGTCAGAACATCACGGCAGATCTGGAGCAAAGGGTGAGAGGAAGCAGGGAAGGGGCAGCTTCTCCTGCAGCAGAGTTGGTTCAGGCAGTAAGTTACTTGACAGACATAAATGCTTTTGAAGTGACACTTTCTCGCTGCAAAAACTCCAGCAAAGCCTGTGGAAAAGCAGTGTTAGAAAGGGGTGACAGGGAGCACCTAGAGAGGGACAGCCAGAGACCACGGTCAGAGTTTGTCTCTGTTGTGGCTGCAGATGACTTCAGCTGTGACTTGCCAATTCATTTCTGAGCTACTCTGCTCGAAGCAAGCGGCCCAGCAGCAGTAGTGAATGCATTCCCCAAGCTCTACTCTCGTCAGCTTTCCACCTACTTGCTTTGTTTGGTCTCATGACAGCACTCTGCTGTGGTGAAGAAACGCTTTCCTGCCGAGACATATTGTGAAATTTTAATACATTTCATTTATATTTATGCTTCATTTATATTATGCTTTTGTGGCAGACAGTGCTAACACAATAGAGTTTTAAGGAGTGTCGGTAGTACTTCAAATCAAGGCTGACCTGAGAGCTCATTTCCTGCAGTATGTGCAGTCTCAGACCCTCTCTGGGTATTGCTCTAGTTAGTCAAGTTAATATGGGTTGCACACTGTGAAAATCTCTCTTTGGTATTGCAGTGGATTTGGTACTGGGTGGAAATGCTTGGTTTATGTTGATGTGATGGCAAATAGCAGTCTGCTCCATGAAATCACATTTCTGTGCATTTCTTATATGGAAACAAGTTCTCAGCAGCATGAAACATCTGCTGAAATTCCATCTCTCTAATAGCTCTCTGAACTGATTTGAAATTTCTGCTATAGAAATTAAACACTGAAGACCAAAGGAATCATGGCAAGGTGTCAGAACTGGATTTGTTTAGTGGCACCTGTAATACAAATGTCATTACTCTGTCAAGTTAGTAAAACTTAAGTGTGATGGAGTCATACAGATCGTCTTAAACTTAACTATGTGTTTATGCTGACAGTAATTGTTTTGCCTGATATAATTTGTCTTGAAATATTTTATCATGGAAACATTTATTATTTTGTGAGCTTTATTGTGTTGTATTAGGGCAATTTTTCCTTTGGGGTGGAGTTTAAGTGCTCTGTTTAGCTTCAGTGTGTCTCTTACAGTTGAACCATTTCAGGCATGTAAGCTGTAAACGTACCCAATGGATTTAAAAGTACCATTTAATCCAGAAAAATGTGAATAGATGTGCAAACATTTAAAACATTTGGAGGGAAGGTAGATTAAATACTACATCTTGCCTACTTGGACATTTTTATTGTTGATACAGAACATGCTTATATTGAAAGAGGGTGTGATTTTTTAATAAGTAAGATATACTTGTGTATTGGAAGCTTTTATCTACTGTAAAGTTTTTGGTTGCTTAAAGGGTTGTCATAAGATAAAGATGTCATGGATAAAACAAGCTGCTTTTGTGCACTATTATACTAATAGTTAATATTATACTAATAGTTTATATTTAGAGGTAAGGATACGTGCTGGCCTTGTCAAATGAAACTGGGAAATTAAGGAATAGGGGAAATCTTTAACAAACATATATATATTATATATATATAACTTTTCAGTGTTTTCTCAGCTAGTCAGGAGCAGGATGTAACTTAATATTTTGTTATTTTTTCTATTAGTGTTATCTTATATGTAACCTGTGCTGTTTAAACAAGTGTAATTAAACTTAAGTGAGGAAAAGGAAAACTTGGGAAAGTTTCAGGCTTTTTTATTTGAAAGTTGAGGATACTTCCATTTTATTTCTGACTGAATGCTTAATATATCAATGGAGAACAAAGTTCATTATTTCACAGATACTGTGAAAGTTAAACCCAGTAGAGGTCTGCTGATAATCAATTTGTTGTCCAGAAATGGGATCATATTTTGTATGAATGTCATTTTCTGTTGCTTGTTGCATATAAAACATCTGGGAAGATATTTAAGTATAAAATAAATGTAAAATATAAATATAAAAAAATACAAATTATATATGTTGTGTATATAGATATATTAAATATAAATATAAATATAAAATATATTTATTTTGAGTATATCGCCAAATCAATAACATTCTGTTCTAGCGTAAGACAGCATTTTCCTTTGCCTTTTACAGCATTGTCTTTATCAGCTACCTTTGACTTTTCCAAGTTCGTTAGGATTTGAGTGCCAGCTCTCCTTTGAAAAAGCCGATTTTCCTTTTGCAGCACAAAAAAGGAATGATTTTCCCCTTTTTTCCATCCTTTCGCCTTGATTTTAATTGTTGTGTAATGTTTTGATTACTTGTTTGGATGAACACTTGAGGAAAAAATACTCTGAATCTGGTTGTCATTTAAGAAAAGTGAGAGGAATAAAACTTTGCACGTCCTCTTGCAGATTCTAACATTGGCTCTGAAGTATCTATAAGTAAAATTTTTACAAGTGGGAAAATCTAAGCACTCCAAATCTCTGTATCTGTCTCAACGATATTGTTATTCATTAAACTTCACCTTTGGTTCTATTGAAAATTAAGGCTTGCTCTAGCTTACGGTAGATTTGCATACATGTCATATGCAGGTAGGAGTACAGTCAGTACTGAGTTCCAGTGTTAGGGCAGGCAAAAACAAATGCTTGTTTCTTGACTCCCTAAGGCTTTCTCATCTGATGTGTTACACAGGAAAATAATGATGCTTTTTTTCTTTTTTTTTTTCTTTTTTTCCTGCCATCCTGCTATGTAGTGGACCAAATCTATCATCTAGCATCTCCTGCTTCTCCTCCAAATTACATGTATAATCCTATAAAAACATTAAAAACCAACACTATTGGGACATTGAACATGCTTGGTGAGTCTAAGTCTTTTTTTCTTCTTAATATTGTTAGACCTAAACACTTGGACAGAGTTGGGCAGGAAGGGCAGCTGAGTCGTGTGTGTATTCACATATCTAGAGATAGAAGATTCTTTAAGAAAAATGGGTTGTTGGGTTTTTTTCCCCTCCCCTCTTTGAAGACTGTTATTTTGGGAGGTGGTTTTTCTGTTAGTCTATCCGCAGGTGAACTCTGACAGCTCAGAGTGTTAAAGCATAAGAACTTCCATGTCTGCCACTTTGCTATGGAGCAAAACCTATGCAATAATCACAGAAATCATAGGAACAAATAGGAGCATGGGGTTTTCTTATGGTGATGTTGTGACACTGACTGCAGTTCCTACTGTGCTGGCTTTGGCACACTCATAGCAGATAATTGCCAGATAGTGTTACCACCTTTAGCTGCCTTTTTTTACATGCTGTTGAGGAATGGAGCTGTATAGAGAAGACCTAAAACCTTTATACTATTTTTTTCTTCACCATTTTAATCTATTTGACATGTGCTGTTACTTGAACAGGATGCCTACAACCATAGAAGTTATCATGAGGCAAAAAAAAAACCTTCTGGGTCCTACGCCTGCTGAGTTTCTCAGATGAGAGATGCTCTTGGGTCAGAAAAGCAAATGATTTAGAAGCTCCTGTGACACTGGATAGTTGCGTGACCTGGGTTAGAGTTTAGTTTGCTTGGCTATGGCAACTTTAAGGTTACAAAGCTATTAGGATAGAGTACAGAGTAATCCCAAATGTTGGGTGGATTATCAAGACTTTTTAAATGAACATTGATTATAAATGAGGAAAGATGTTACCTTTTGTCTTATAATACGTCTTATAATTTTTTGTTTTGTTTTGTTTTAATCATCCTTCTGATTTTGGTGAATGTACCGCAGTGTGTTGTTTCAAGTTCCTGGTTCCCTAACTGGCATGGTTTGTGTTTACTTGAGGTTTATTTAGAACATAATGTATTCAGTTCTAGATATTGTTTCAGTGTAACTTCTAGTCCCAGAAAGAAGAACCTCACACATGGGGTGTGCTTTCCCACAGCATTTCAAGGCCCTAGCTTGAGATAGAAGCAACAAATGTGATTTGCAGCTAGATATCTCTACTGGGGGAAAAAGTTCCTTTTAAAAGAATGTTTTAACGTGATTAGAGTAAAACAGCAAACACACAAAAAATGATTCTTTCATTTACTTAAATTATGTTTCCCCCCCCCCCCTTATTCCCTAAAATCTAGGCTTAGCCAAACGTGTTGGGGCACGGCTGCTACTGGCCTCCACGTCAGAGGTATATGGAGGTAAGAAAGATGAAAGCCTTGTTAGAACTCTAGAGATATTGCTAACCAATGGGTATTTACAAACCTGCCGATGGATGTTGATGTCAAGATGATATATTTTGCTTTACCTTGATTTCTTCATCAAGTCTGCTCTTCACAGTTTAAAACATGTTGCATCAATACTTGGTTTGTTAAGTCTTTTGTCAAGGTGGTGGAAACAGGCTCTTACTGTTGTCAGTAATGTTACTACATCTTGGTTTATGACTTTTTCATAAAGGCCTTGGGGAGGATTTTGAATGTTGAACTCTTGAGAATCTAAAATGAAGTGTTATGATTACAGTGAATGCTCTTTTGCTGAGTGATGTTGAAAGTGATAATTTTTTTTAAATACATAGGTCAGAGGATTGTTCAGATGCACAACACTCATGATCTGCCAAAAGGTTTATTATGTAAGGACAATTTTTATGTTGACAAAAGAATGTTTTTCTCCACAGATCCTGAAGTTCATCCTCAAAATGAGGATTACTGGGGCCACGTGAATCCAATAGGCCCCAGAGCCTGTTATGATGAAGGAAAGCGGGTTGCAGAGACCATGTGCTATGCATACATGAAGCAGGTATTAAAATGGTATCAGATAGTGAATTTTCACTACTTGTGTGGGCAGAGTGTACAGCAAACGAATGTTGCGTATGTTTCAGAATAGAAGATAGAGTACACCTTGAATAAGAGTGTTTGTACTATAATTGCAAAGTTAGTCTTCTTTTAATGCAGAGGTTTTATTGCTTCCATCTGTTGTGGTATTTCAGTTGAGTAGCATTCTCCAGGAAAATGTGCTTACATCTTCTCATTAGACTTGTTATGTCTTTCAGTATCGTAAATAGTTTTTTAGACAGATTAAACTGAAGTGACCTTACCAATTTGGGAGCTAGATAAGAGTTGCTTAAAGTTGGTCTTGTGCTCAAGTGTTTTGCTGAATTGGGCCATTACTGATAAAAGTGGAAAGTGTTAATGAGCATACTTGAAATCCAAATATATGGGTAAAAATGAAGCTCTTTAATGAGTACTCCTCTAAGAGCAAACTACTTTAAATCACTTCAGAATGTGTTCAAATTAAGTGTAAATATAGCCTTTAGTGAAAGATAGGAATACTCAGTTGTACTATTTTTTCAGACAAATATATTAGCCTGAGAGTCGAAATGCGTTTTGAAATATGTTTGTGAAATCAGACATGCCGTCTTCCTTGGGTTTAATAATCAGCAAGGAGAAGCTTATCATTAATTAACCCAGCATTGACTTTATACCTGCATATGAATCTTTTCTTATTTAATCACTGCTCAGCTAGTCTCTGGGAGATTACTGGAAAATGTGACACATTAACGAAAATCATATCACTGTTTCTCTGATTCCCGCTTTGTGGAAACGCTGTCAAATGTAGTGTATTCTATGGAATTTTAAATTTTAAATGGTGAATTACTAACTGCTTTTTAAAACTTTGAAAACAAAATTAAATAAAAAGAGTAAGAATTTGGGGAGAGATATTTCTGCACGGAGGATGTAATAATTTTACATTTGAGTTTTCTGTGAGTCTGTGGTGCACGTTGCACCGCTCTTTTAGCGGCAAAGATGGTAGATCATTCTGGAAATCATGGGCTTCATTTTAAGGCCCTAAGATGAGCCATAATATGAACCCATAACTCTTACACAGGATTTACAAAGAGTAAAGGCTTGTGAAGTAGAACTGTGGTGCACACTTGCATTAAATAAAAACTCATAGTGTAACTGAACACTGTCTAAGGGCCCCGTGGGATCCTTCCTGTACTTCACTGCAGCTGAGTGAAGTCTGGCCACGCTTCTCCTGTGTTCTTCTATATTCTGAAACACTACACAATTTTTTCCAAGTCTTTATTTGTTTTCAGGCAAGGAAACATTGGATTTTGCTGGTATTGCTAGTGTGTCTGACTTCTGCTCTGAAAGTGCCTATTTTGCTTCTAAGGACGCTTTTCAATAGGAGTGACCTAGCCCTAAGGAACTGGATGTGCAGGACCTCAGACTGAAACATTCCCAGAATCTTCTAAGCTTTAGTAAAAAGAAGAAACAAGGATTTTTTTTGTCATTTCTTCCAAAGTTTTCCATCATCATTCACTTTCTTGCTTACATGCACTCATACTCCCAAATTATACTTCTAAATTGGCTGTTCAGAGTCAGAAGCTGATTCAGTATGCTCTGTGGTTGCAATTTCTCCATGGACTGTCCTGACCAAGACCTTTACAGTGCACTCCCTTCTGCTGGCAAGGTTGGTTTTTCACTGCTTTGAGTCCATGAATTAAACATTTCTTGACTTTGCTGTCCTGTTTACAAGGGCCTTCCTTTGACAAGTGCAGCAGGCTGTATTGCTTCCTATTCAAGGAGTTCAAGGGCAGTAGTAGCATTTCCTTAGAGGGGAGAGGAATTGAGCTGTTTGCTGGGGAATTGCAGGGCTCACAATTTTAAAGCCGGGCTCATCTCGTCTGCTGTGAAGCACCTGACTGTGTGATTTTAGAGTATATTTGCTAAAAGCTTTTCAGAGCAGCTCTCCCTCCTTAAATGTGTGGGGAAAATAGGTCAGCTGTGCTCCTCAGCACACCTGCAAGTCACAGGGAACCGAGTGGAATAAATCTAGGTGGTGAATTTATCTTCCCTGCTGCTGGAAGGCCTCTCAAGTCAGCAAGAACTTCAATTCTTTGCTCTGCTCCCTTGGGAACCAGGCTACATCTTCTGTTCAATGCTTTAATACCCTTTCCTTGCTCTCTTGTTCAGTGTGTACTAGTGCTCCCTCCTGCAAATCCCTCTTCAGTCACCCCAACAAGGTGCAAGGCTTCACTTTGAAACTTTGCTTTTTCCTTATAAGAAGAGCTTATTCCATTTGCTGTTTTTCATTCTGAACCCTGGTCATTGGCAGTCTTTTGCCTATCTTTCTTAGTCCTTTTTGCCTCTGCTCTGTTCTTGCTGAGACTTCCACCTGTGGTGTCTACTTGCTGTAGATGTGATGGACTCGCCCAGCTAGTAATTGTGCTTCTCCACAAAAATAACTCAATTTTAGCTTACCAGAGAAGGTGAAATCAGAATTTTACAAAATGAACGGTGTTCTTTGAACAACATATTTTACTGAACTAATAGGTAGGGGAAAAAAGTGCATGATTTGAAGGTTCAGCACTTAATGTTGCATTCGTGTTTAATGCTTTTAATGCTTTTTTCAGAAGTTACTGTACCATGTGTAATTCCAACTTAATTTCTTCTCTTTCACCATTTATCTTTTAAGAAATTCCCAGACCAGAAACCAGTGCTTCTGGCATCTTAGAGAAGTGTCTCATCACTTCTCTTGTGATGAATCTCACAGAAGAGATGCATCTTGTGATGTGTCTCATTGGGTCAGTAATCAAGCAGCTCAGAAAGCAGTTCTTCAGTACTAGAGGTGAGGATAACTGCTGGGTATATCTCAGACCAGAAGTTAAATAGCAATGTTAAAATACTATGGATCCCTTTAACTGTTTAGAAGCCCTGAAGAAGAGTTTCATTTCCCATCCAGGAGCAGCAGATCTGAGGTGAAATTTGGAAAGGGGACTCTGTAAAATGCTAATACATCCTCATTGCTTGCCTTGAGATGGCATTGACATCCCTTAAACTGCACATGTCCTCACCACTGTTAATGTTCTTCTGTTACCCAAGTTGTTGCGTGCTAAGTCGATGAAATTCAGGAAGAAAAGGATTGAACACGTTTTCTCTGCAAAGTTTGGAAGCTCACCTACTCTCAGTTGTATCGGTCCTCTCAATAAATGCATTGGTTCCGGTGGAAACATCAAGCACTGCCTATTAATCACGTTTTTATCTTTTTTTAATGAATTGGCTCTACTTTGCTGAGAGAGAAAGTGGTGCTACTCTCAACCACAATAACTGCACAGCTCACAAATATGCTTCTATGCTCTGGAAAAAGAGAATTGTCAGATAAAAGTCACAACTTCCCCATAGATCAGTAAAGCTAAACCCTGCAAACTGCAGCAATTTGGAGATCAAGCTTTTTGAAACTTGCTCATTTTGGTTGTTGTTGGGCAACCCTGCTTATACTTCTGTGGTAAGTTCTTATTTTCTAAACTCCAAACTATTGGATTCATGGATTTGCACATTTTTCTAATGGATTGCCAGAGCAGCCTCCATTTTTTTTTTTTCCTGTGTAGGAGCTTTGCACATAAACCACAATATCATTGTGCTTGGCCCTGTAAAGCATAGGAGGTGAATATTGTCTTCCAAAGTTGCCTGCTGTTAATATCCAGTTAAAGAGAGTGAACTGAAAGGGAGGAGGTGAAGCAGAACTTCGCAATATCGTAAAGATGCAACCTCTCATTTCATCGAGTCGTCAGTAGTAAGAACCTTTCTGTAAAATGGGAGGGGTTCCTCTACTAGATTGTCTGAATTGGATTGGTATAGCTGCCATGCCGCGACTTCCCCATGCAAACAAGGCACGTATACAGCAGGAAAAACCCCTCTGGTGTTCCTGTGCGGGCTCTGGTAAGTGCTTGTGCTAGTGTTGTATTAGCACCTGTACTGTTTCTATGTGCATTGTGTTGCTGACAAGCATAAGGACTTTGTACCAAACACCAGGATAGAAAATCATCTTACAATAAGCATCAAATTGCCCAAAAAGGCTTGAATCCTTGGATGTAATCTGCGCTTTTTACAAGTTCAGTTCAGAAGGCAGTAAGATTTTTTTTTTAAGCTTGTTTTAAGTTTGTTTTTAAGCTTTCGGTTTGTTTTGTGATTAATTTCAGTAAGTTTAACCAGTGTTTGAATGACAATATCTACGTAGGAACATAGGTCTTCTGATTCAAACAGAATGCTTTTTTTTTGAGGTGTCTCATTTTAGTTAGCCTCTTATTTTTATTTATTACGTCTGCTGTGCCTCTAAACCCACTGTCATGCCAATGTCTTACATCTTTAAGTGCTGTTAGAACGCTAATTCATGCATGTTACTCTCTGCAGACCTCTCCAGCACACTTAAATCTGGAATTGTTGTGTTTGGACCATGAACTGTTGTTCATTTGCTTGTTTTCCTGGACGTCATTGGAAACTCGCTGGAAACAGTTAAAAGTTCCCATTCACTGGCTATCATTGTGCTGGTGTTAGATGCACTGATGAGATGCAGGCTGCCTCCTTGTGTTCAGAAGCTGGGCTGTGCAGCACGATACTGAAGTTAAAAATCCCTGTCTGATGGGGATGTCCTAGTATATGCATCTAAATGGGTACACATCTCTTCCAAATGGCAACGTCTCCTATAAAAATGTTGGTGGAATAGGCTTGCTACTGCTTGCTTGGCCATATACAGTACAAACAAATAGCAAGCAGAGACAAGACCCAGAAATGAGATAAGCCTTTCACAAGGAGATGTAAATAATGATATGAAAAGACCTTGAAATGTTGCAATAAAATCTCTAGCATGGGAAGTGTTGAGCTGCAAATGTGGCAAGGATTTCAGCCACGAAGCAGGAGAACTGCTAGGTATTCCTTGGTTGTGCTCCGGCACCTGCATCATGCAGAGAGTGGAATCGGGTGTCGTGGTTGTCCTTGCTAGTTTATTTAGGAGCTTATCACTAATGAAATGCAATCTCACTCATGCTGAATGTTTTCCAAGCAGTTGTTAGTAACCAGAAATGAATCTCATTTTGCTCATACAGTAGGCAAAGTATGTGAATCTACCTATATATGTGTGTGTATGCATACATATATACACAAATACATATATATGTGAGCACACACATATATGTAGATAAGTAGTGCCTTAGGCTAAGCCCTCACTCTGGTGAACTGCCTGCCAGTAGTTCTGCTGTGATTAGATTTCAGGATATGGGAAGTAATCTTCAGAGAGTTAATTAATGTTGTCTGGAACACATGGGAAAGAATAAAGTCACAAACAAAATGACTCATAAAGCAAAGGAGGTAGACAGAAATCTTAACATTTTTACCCAAAATACTGATCAAGATTTGTCTCAGCTTATGATGCTTGTCGAGCTGCAGAGAGATGATTTGCCTGAGAGATGATGCATCTATTGTACTTAAGGCTCTGGGGATGGGGCTTGCTGGTTTTGTGTGTTTGTTTTGTCAGTAAGTCTTAATTGTTTGCAGGTTGGTCACTTAGCAGCCTTCTTTTTGTGTGTGTAGAAAGTTCTCATCTTGCTGTTTAGATGTTTCCAAAGGAGGAGGTTCTAACTGTTGAATAGTAAGGCAGGTTTGTCTGATATCCTAATGATCTACGGCCACAATGTATGTTAAGGTTATTTCAATTAAAAAAACCCTCTTAACATTTGAATTGTATTCTGTACTGGTTTCTCAGAGAGTCAAGACAAGGAGAGACCTTTCCTTGAAAAGCTTAGTACACTGAAATGTGTCTTTCTAAATTAAGATATTTTCGTAACATCTTTGATACCTTGCTGCTTTATGAAGCTGGGATCTCTGGTGTAGTGGCTAAGAATAGGTGCTGCAGACCATGGAGAAGTTAGTGGGGAAAGACAAGGAAAGAAGCCTGGTGACTTAATGCTCCTCTCTTGTCTTCACTGACTGCTGTAGCCTCTTTTTCTTTTGTATGATAAGCTTGTACCCACTTTCTCTACATTCTACAATGTGTGTGGGGGTTTTTTTTGTTTGTTTTTTTGTTTTTTTGTTATTCAGGGGAGCAATCTATATGTGAGCCCTGTAAAATATTTTCTACCTCTTTTCTGTCTGCCATCTCCCGCTGCACAGGCATGGTCTCTGTACATGTGTCCTGACAAATGAAGGAGTCGGTGGTCACCGAAGTGGATTGATAGCCCACACTGCTGTGTTTTATATCTTGCTGCATGACTCATTTTTGGGTTACTCAAAGAATTTTTCATTATGAATCTTCTTTAAGAAGGCTTCGATGAAGACTAAAGCTAGTTGATCTCACTTGGTCTCAGGGCCAGGGATTCCTTTAAGCTCTGTTTTGTATGACAGTGTAAAAATGAGCTGAAAACGTTTCCTCCTTTCTTTAAGATTTAATGAAAAAGTGTATGTGACTTGGTGCTAGCTTCGCCCACATATTTGGGGAAATAATTGACTTGGCTAGTGGGAATTCTGTGGAGGGGTCAGTCATAGTGAATATGATGCTGATGTTCACATAACCAGGCATGGGAGGGCACCCATTGGTGCTTGTAGGCAGTTAATGCTAGAAGGAGTAGAGAATTATTGAACACGCACAAAAGATCACCAGATTACGGTTTTCCTGAAAAGTGAATCTTTCGGTCACATGTTAATTTCCTATCACCAAAATATATTTATGGACATGTTTCTTAAGATAGATCCTAGTTTTACAGGCTGTGAAAATTCAGTTTTCCAGAAAATAAATTTTCAAAGTATGATACAGGGAAGGACTTTATCTGATGATACTTTAAAAAAAAAAACTTATGCATTTTAAAAGACAGCTTTGCCATGTTTGACCAAAACAAATAAACAAACAAAAACTTTAAATTGCAGAGAGGGAAAGTGCTGAAGTGCTGGATTTACTATTAGACTGTGAGAGCTGTTCTTTCTACTGAGAGCCCTCACTAGTTTCTAACCACTGTGTGAAAACAAGGCTGCAGCTCCTGCAGTCAGAGAGTGACCTTTTGGTCAGCATAATTTAATGAGTTATTTTTATGTTGCGGCACTAGCTTCCAAGTGCCATAGTTTCAGTTCTTGTTATTAATTGATATATCTGGAAAGTCCCCATGACGTACAGTCCTTCCTTGGAGGAGATAATGTGCTTTTAGGAGATAGTGCTGGGGAAAGCAGAAAGAACACGAAACTCTGTCTGAGCATGTTCTGCAATACAGTGGTGACATTGCTAATGGATCTGTGATGGCATGCTGGGAGCGTGCATCTCCTGCGTGCACATCGCTGTCCTCCTAGGAAGTGGCATTCAGTGACCTACTTGACCTAGTCTGTCTGTTTAGGGAAGCCCCAGATGAAGATCGTCGTTTTTGGAAGGGAACTATTGAAATTAGTAAAGTTCTTGGTAAAGGAAAATGTGTGTGCTTAAGTCCTTAGTGATGCCAGCGCTGACTTAGAATTTGCATTGCAAATAGTGAGAACTTGTGTAAATCAACATGCCATATACGCTCTGGTTTGTAGTACAGTTGAAGAGGTTCAAATTATTTAATGGTAAGAAAAGAATGCATTTTAAATCTGTAAGAGAGATTCTTAAGGAAGATTGGAGGGAAAGGGTTAATTTGCATTTTTTGGAAGAAAGATTTTTAATTAAGTAGTAACACTTGTTTCTCTGTATCTACAGGAAGGGGTTGAAGTGAGAGTTGCCAGAATATTCAACACCTTTGGTCCTCGAATGCACATGAATGATGGTAGAGTTGTCAGCAACTTCATCCTGCAAGCTCTCCAAGGAGAACCCTTAACTGTAAGTAGTGGCATCTTAGTGATGTGGTGTGTCCAGTTGCTGAATAGTTTAACCTCACGTACTGTGATTTTTAGAAAACACTGAGGCTTTCTGCCTACAAAAATCTAGTCTCACAGTGTATCATGCTCAAATGTGCAGAATTACATATGCAAGGATGTATTCTGCCAGTGCTGTTTCTCTTCGTTTCCCAGAGAGCGGTAAGTTATTAATGGGAGACAGTGTTTTCAGCCTGTGTCACAGCTCTTGTGTGGGAATGAGCCATGGCGAACAGGCAAAGTGATTTGGTACTTCCTGTTGAAGAACTTTTTTCTGTCAAGTTTTCAAAGTTAGCAATGTAAATGTTGGGATTTTCTTGGCAAAACAGCTGAAATTTTCCATGTGTAAAATAACATTAAAGGCCTCCAGTCGACATCGTGTTGTAAATAAAGCAACCAAGGACCGATTTTTGTGACAGTAAAATGCATGACATCGCGTAGCCCTCATGTCTACAGCTAAATCTTCCTGTATCCAAAGCAAGTCTGTCTGTTGCGAATGGTCCTTGGCTCTTGCTAGTGCTTAAACAGTGTCACAGCATTGGGAGAGCAGGAACTGGAACAGGCCAAAATGATGCCAGTAACACTGCTGATAATTCAGCGCTATACACGGTACCTGTCCTATGCCCTGGACCTGTTAAGTCTACTATTGCAGAATAAAGAACGTATATAATGAAAGTGGAAGGGAACACAGGGAGAGCAGTTTGGAAATTGAGATCTGTTGTAATCATTATTAGTTTATTTGATACACAACAGAAATTTCATTGTTACTGCCTAGATTTAAAGAGTGAAGTAATTACTCAAAGGCTTATGGGCATTTAGTCTGAAAAACAGCTACAAATCTTGCTAAGTATCTTCACAGGGCCATTGACTTGAGACTGAACTAGTATTCCTTCTACTAGTGGCTATAAATCCAGAGTTTAGCCAAGGCTTCCTGGAGGAAGGGAAGATGATCCAAGAATGGAAGAGGATAAAGTTTTTGTAACATCTCCTGCTACTGTGATTTTTGTGGAACAAAACCTGAAACGGTACATGACACTTCCACAGCAGTAAGTCATGCTCTGGCAAGGACAGGCTTGATGTCCTGTAATAGATTTCACCTATTCTGATTTTTTTAATACATGATATGCCAAAATATGGCTTCTCCTTTCAGAATTCATGTAGCAGACATTGCCCTGCTAGTTGGGTGAAATCTGCAACTGTCTGAGGAAACTGAAGTTGTGTTCAGTTTGCCAAGAGGTCACCATCTGTAGTAACTACACTGGTTATTTTTGAAAGTTCAGCCTTCTCTAGAAATCAGCCTTTCCTTGCATGATTATTGTTTATCAGTGGTTGTTACCGAGGCAATTTTTGTATTTTTCAGTGTTACTAGTGTTGAGCCTTCACTATTACTCCTGACCGTTGCATTTAAATTGCTAGTTTTGCATTGTGTTTATTTCATAATAACAAAGTCCGTAATCCAAATGCTTTGGCCACTGCACCCCCAAATATTCAATTTTTTTTCCGCACAGCTTTTTAGTTTTTCTCTCTACAGAGTGCTCCCAGTATTGAAATGTGTCCATGAAGAGTACAGCTGTGCCTTGGGGGGGTTATGGTGACTTTACTGGCTGCTGTTGTTGGATACAGCCTGTGGTTAGTGTCAGATAGGCTGTCATCAAGGCTGCAGGTCTCTGTGGCTGAGTCTTGCCTAGCTGGCAAAAACAGGGAGCCTGGGTGGCCTGGTCAATGCTGCTGAGCCTTCTCAGCACCCAGTGGGCTGATTGCATGAGCACTTGTGTCCAGTGCAGGAGCTGCCACTGTAGCTTACACCTTACCTGTTCAGGAAGAAGTACTTGTCCACTTAGTTTATCAATAATCTGCTGCTTCTTTGCTGGAGCCGTGATATTGAGCAGTTTAGAGGGAGGGAGGAGATGCAGTTGTAACTTACTACTTATGATCAAAAATAAACACTATTTTTCTTTAGCTAGAATTTTGTATTTTATGCTACTGATTTGTATCAAGAGAAAGTCCCATCATTTTTTCTTCATTAAAAATGGGAATATCTTCATTAAAATATGATCTGAAGTGATTTTTCAAGTGTTGGCTGCACTTCAGTAAACTGATTTACCCTGTTCTTTTTAGATAATAACAAGATCAAAGTGTATTGCTTGTACTGTAATGATAATCCATTTCTTGTCTATACATTAACAGAACTAGCTTATTTGAAAAGAAGAGCTTTTAAGGCAGCAAAAGTGTTTCTAAGACTTGAGATAACCACTGATTGGCAGCATTTGGGAACCGGGCACTCTCAGCAAGGCTGACTAACTGGAAGAACTTATGGGGACATATCTTCTTTTAGTACTTGCTTACAATATTGCAACTGTTATTTCTTCTTCTCTAAAGCAAACAATTATTGATGAAAACCACAAGGTTTTGGCATGGATCCGCTCTAAAAATGTGGGTGGTGAGCCAGTCTCCAAACAGCCAGGGTGACTGGTTGCCCAGAGACTGCTCTGTTCAATGATGCCTTAAACTCGGGACTGAGGTGCAGCACTTTGGGATTGTGCCTTGGAAGGAATCTGCCCTTTCACGGAATCGCAGAATGGTTGAGGTTGGACGGAACCTCTAGAGATCATCTAGTCCAACCCCACTACAGGCAGACAGTTACCTTTGGTAGTGGGTTGCCCACATCTGTCACGTAGCTTTAAACAAAACATGCACAGAGTGGATCACCAACTTGGAAAGCTTTTGACTTCCTGCAGGAGTATGATCTTCTTACTGCCCAGACTCCCAAAAGCTGCAAGGTGTGGGTGGATCTGTTTGTTGCAAGGCACTGAGCAAACAGAAGGAGGGAAGAAGATGGTGCTTCTTGCTTAGACACTTCTACTCCCTGCAGGGCTTGCTTTTGGCTAGACAGGACTCTAACTTTGTACTGGATTGCTTGTGGCATCCTGACATTTTATTGAAAATAGACTTTTATCTTTTTTAACTAGAACTAAGTACAGTCAGTGGAAGTTCTGTGAAGCCTCAATAAAAATGAAGATGTTATCTAGTTTTAAAATAGGCGATCCTTGGGGTATGGCAGAGTGTCAGCAAGAAAAGCCTGGAGTCTCTGCCAGCCTGTAGGAGGGAATATTGAAGGCTTTTTTGGCCATGCTGTTAACCTAACTCCCATGTCATCCAGACCTTATCAAGAATGTAACAGAAGATAAAATGCTTTAAACATATTATCAAACATTCCTGTTCCTTAGGAAGTGACTATCTGACATTGAAAATTACTGGTGTGAGGAAAGAACCAAGGCTGGAACTGTCTCACTGACCAGGTCAAATACAGTGAGCTGTCAGCAAGAAGCAGTGATTGAGAAAAAAATACTTTACCTTTTTATTACTAGAGAGTTTGTTTGACAAGAATACCTAATGTCGACCTTTTTAGAAATCAAATATATTCAATCTATTTTGGTTCAAAGTAGCTGTTGAAGTGGAGTAAATCCTGCAGAGTGAAAGCAACCCCCTGAATGACTCTGGTCTAAGAGATTGTAGCCTGCGCAGATGTGACCAGTTGCTTTTTATTGTTGTAGAGGTCGTATTAAGACAAACTGAGGTGGGTGGATGGGGGTGTGCTGGAAACCACAGTGTGTTCTCCATCCATTACCTGCATTTAAGAAAGGTAGCCCTAAGAGTAACTTCTGAGGAGTCTTGCACACAAATTTGTTCTGCAAACCCTATGCTACAAGGTAATTGATAGCAAGTGGGAAGCTCTGTTTGTATTTCTACCAAATCTGTTCTCTGTTTCCATGCTGACGGTCTGCTGGCCTCTTGAGGTGCATTTCCCTTCAGAAAAGTGTTTCTAATGTAGCAAGCTACTGCTAAGATGTATATGTCCCCACTTAAGCCTAAGTGTTTTCTTTATTTAAATCTGAAAGCTCTCCTTAGGCACATTTAAAATATTCCAGAGTTTTCAGCACTGCCCCCATCTAAACTGTGAAATATTATCTCATGCCATTATATCGATCTTTACTGTGATTTAATGTCTATTTTAGACTTAAAACAATTTGATTGCAAAAGGAAGATGCTTCCTTCTCCCTCCCCAGGGTTTCAAAACAAATATGTATAGCTGAATTGGAGAATCATGTCCACTAGAAATTTTTCCACCTCTCCTTACCACAGATACTAATATTAGAAAGTCACACTTTTTACCCTTTTTTTTTTTTAAGGCTACTAGCATTTGGTGGTTTCTTTGAAGCTTTGGTTTCCTTGGAGCAGTGCTCCAGGAGAGGACAAAATGTGGCTTTGTCACACATCTTGGGAAAATGTTTCCTCCATCCAGAGTTCTGGAATAATGTGATGCATAAGGATATGTTTATTGGAGAAACTTCCAACAGAAAGACTTCAAAGAATTGCTGCTTTTGCCAAAGGCTCTGCTAAACATCTTCATTGGTCCCTGTATCATGGACTTTATGTCCCAGATGTTTTTTCTTGAGATTTCCAGAATGATGATGAAGTAGAGGAATGTAAAAGTCCATTTTTTGCCCCCTAACTTCTCTGATTTTCATCTATTTTTAGGTTTATGGACCTGGGACTCAGACAAGAGCTTTCCAGTATGTCAGGTAAGTCTCGTCTGTGCTCTCTAATACTGTTCTCTTAGCCTGACAGTTCTTTGAGCTTGGACAGCTTAGTATACAGCACAAAACAGACTTGCACTTTTTTTTCAAAGAGAGAAAGTGTTCCCATCCTTAGGGCAGCTTTGCTATTAGAAAGGAGATATTGAAAAAAAAAAAAAAAAAAAAAAAAAAAGGAAAAAAAGAAGCCAAGAAGAGACAAAACATTATTTGGTTTAGAGCTTTGTGTGAAGGTATTGATATGCTGTGTCCCTTGAGGGATAGCAGGTGACCAAGAGGCTTGTCCTTCCCCTCGGAGGGTGGTGGCTCAGAGTCCCTGCTTGTCGGTGCGGTGCTGCCACCCTGTGTCCATTGGTGCTGCCAGCGTGTGTCCCTCCTGGCAGCAGGAGAGGGTGGAGGCAAGGCTAAAATGTACTTTCCATAACAAAAGGGGAAAACATGACGCTTAGCATAGGGTATGGTAGGAAATATTTTGGGATTAGAATTCACCTGGAAGTATGAGGGGACATGGTTTTGATTTTCTTCCTTAAGCATCTTTTTTTTGTTGTTTCCTGGTGTTTAAGGTAGAATTGCTTAATAAAATTGTAATCGTAGGATCTGCAAGTTCAAAGTAGTATTTTGTTGCTGCTGTTAGTACAGGGGGACTGTACCTAGATTTTCTGGATTTCTCTTTTGACATCCCTTCCTTCCAAGGCTTGTGAACCTGAAAAACAGAACTGAAATGAAAGCATAGTGTGTAAGCACATGCAAAGCCCAGACATTAACCAGTACATATTCCTATGTGTTCTTTTAAGATAGAAGCCAGTATCTTCTAAAACGGAGAACTTAAGTATTTCTTGGATTGACATTAAATGTCTCAAAGCCACCAAAATCCTGCTCATTAATTTCTGGATAATATTTTGGTGTGGGAGTAGCGGGGAGAAGTAGGGGGAGTGTTAAGAACTAAACTAAGCTTTTACAAAGAAAAGTTTGCAAAATAAGGGTTTACAAAGTCACTTTCACAAAGAAGTGAACTAACATTGTCCATTTAATAAGTTCTTCAAAGTCATGCTGGACTACTCTGATGCTTTTTCCCTTATATTCGAACAAAAACTGTTTTCAGAATAATACCATTTTTTTCTTACAGGAAACTAAGAAAAATCTTTTAAAGATATGCTTGGTATTTGAAAGTCTCAAAACAATTACACAATAGGGTTTTAGAAAAAAAATGAAACAAACCATTTTAGTATTTTGAGGGATGCCTTGCTAATGAATTTCAGTGACATTTGTCATTGATATCACTGAATATATTTACTACCATGAATACATTTGGGTGTGCTGTGTTTGTTTTAAGTAAATGCATTTGCACATGAAAACCAGCAAGTATCTTTTGTTAGTCTAGTTAATTTTGAGCATTTTATTTGATTTATTTGCAAATAAAGTCCTACATCTCCCAAGAGAAGAAACACCTTCTTACTGGGTTTGTGCTAGGAATAAAGAGATTCTAATGTTGTGGTGTTGGAGTCTTTCTCAAAATGGTGACCAAAAGTTGACATTCACAATTTCATGCATATATTCAAAGACTGAGGTTAGGAGCCTACATCAAACTTACCACATTATCTTTTCCTCTAAGAATGAGTTTAGTAAAGGAAAAGATAAATTTAAAATAAACCTTGAGCTGCTCTTTTAAAATTCAAAACACATAGCAAGTGGAGATCCGCTTCCTTTTTATCTTATTTTCTGTATATATACACCTTTCATATATATATTTCTTTTACATATTGGTCCAAAACACAGGGGGTTTTTTTTCTCCTACATGACCACATGACTTGTCCTACATGACAAGTACAAGATTCCCAAAATTAGGCTGTAACAGCTCATTGTTCAAAAGTTAAACTTTATCCTCAGTAGGTTTTGCTGCAAGTGTAAGAATTCTAAGACCAAACTTTTGAACTAAAATTCATTGAAAATATAATACTGTCTTTGTGTCCTCTTTCAAAACGACACTTCAAGCACTAGAAATTCTTTTTATGAGGAGGCTTGATATGAACAGTAACGGCTTTTGGAAGATTTTCAAAGTCACCTTATAGTTGGTAAACTGCAACTCATAGTAGCTACGTTGGTAGACAAGAGTGATACAGTAGTTGAAATAATTATGATTGCTCTCGTGGTCAAGTCCTGCTGTTATGGTCAAACCTGCCACAAGATGAAGGCATTTTTTATGTTGTTTTACTAGCTAGTTAAACATTGAAAAATAACTAATAAATTCATTAAGGTTTGTTTTGATGGATAAAAGCAATATTGGCTGCTGTATTCATTATAAGCATTTCACTTGATCGTACTCTTCATTGGCTTTATGATGCTTAAAAGAGAAATCCAAAGCTGTAATTTGATCTTGATATCTACACTTGCTTCCCTTGAAATTAGCCGTATTTGTTCAGAGACAAGAGTCCATCTGCACTGATCAGATTGCAGTATTGAAGTTGGTTTCAGATGAATAAGATGCGTGTTTTGTTCTGTCTTGTTGGCTAAACTACAGTGCCAGGCTTCTGCTTTTCGGGCTAGGGAGGGGGATATTTTCTTAAAAAAAATAAAACAAAAAAACATGCTGCACTTGTAAGTGTTGTTCTTTCCCTTTGCTGGGTGCAGTAATTGTGATAGTGGAAGCTACAGATACATGCATCTAATTGCAGCAGCCTTTGTTTTCTGGTAATAATAAGCTATAGTAAAAGACATCTAAATATATAAGTCCAGGGTTGAGCTCATGAAGCTGTTGGCAATAACCTAGGAAAGAAAAAAAAACTTTTGCTTATTTTGTTGAGGAGAGGGGAGATGACTCCAAAATGCTATTTTTAATAAACTCAATTTAAAAATTTTTGTAAGGCGCACACACACAAAGTGCAAAGCTGGCAGTGTTTTCGTGTGCCTCCACAGAGGATACAGTGTTGTTTTTATTTGAAGTGTATTGGAAATTGGCCTTTGTGAACATTTTATTTTCTGGTTTTATCTTTCATATGCTCAGAGGAATTGTTGCAAACATAATCACCCTTTAAAACTCACAAGTTTGAGACTTTTTCCCTGAAAATCCAGGAAATTTTATGTGATAGGTGCTATGGAGCAAACAGGCAAGGAATCATAGACCTGGTGAAATACACACTATAAATCTGATTTTGGCCTTCCTCAGCTGACCTGTGTGCTTTACTGTAGTTCTGAAGAGACAGCTCTCCTTTGTAGATTAGAGCATTTACAGGGGAATTCTTTCTTTTCTCTAGTGATCTTGTGAATGGGTTGGTGGCCTTGATGAACAGCAACGTCAGTAGTCCTGTCAACTTGGTAAGTAGGAACCCCTGTCACCATCACCTGTCTTCCTTGTCACTCAAGATAGCATCAAGAAAAAATAAAGGCAGCAAAAATGTGCTTTCTATCAGGAATAAAGCCTATATTCTCCTTATAAAGAAGAATACTAGATTTTGTTGTCTGGTAGTTCCAAGAACAAGAGAAATTTGTTAAAGTTATTGGTTGTTTGGGCAAGAGAAATGCACAGAAGAAATAATTGAAGCCTTTATTTGTTTTAAAAAAAGAGGCACCAAAGCAGTACTCAAGATTCAGAAATTAGAAATCACTTTATACTAGCCTTATGGGAGAAAAATAGGATAATATTTGATCATATATTTTTATATGGGTTTTTTCCCTCAAAGTAGAAATGATTATATACTTCTTTTCACAAAGCTGAACATGACCCTATTAGAGTTATATCGTATCAGAAAGCTGGCAGCTCTTAAGGTGGTTAATTGCTGTTACTATGAATATTCTTCCATTTCTAGGGAAACCCGGAAGAACACACTATTCTAGAATTTGCCCAGTTAATTAAAAAGCTTGTTGGTGAGTATCGTAAGTCATTACTCAATGAAGCTCATGAAGTATTTATTGTTGTATGATTATTGTTACTTGATTAGTGTGTGTACTATGAGGATGATTTAGTTGGTCTTTGGATTTCTTGGAATTGGTCTTTTGGAATTCCATCAAAGACATTTAATTGTATCCTGGTCATATAATTAAATATAATTGAAAGGGGATTTTGATTATCTGATTAGTATGCAAAACAGTGCATGAACAGTAGAATGAATACATGGTTTCTGTCTGTTTGGGTGATGTATCGCAGTACTTTTATGCATTGTTTATGTAAGTTAGTAGGTTATACTAGTTAGTGAAGAGACTTTCTCATTGCCTGTTGTACTTCATGGAATATATATGAATTACTGAACATTTCCTTTCTCTTCTATCCCCACAATTCTGAGATCCACAGAGAATTAAACTCCCCAAAATGGTAGTAAATGACTGTGCTCAGTCTTGTAATGCAGCTTCCTCATGAGATGAAGCAAAGTGATGCCATTGGCAAGGATTTTCAGTTGTAGATCTCAGCAGTTCGTTTGAGGGACCTCTGAAAGGCACCTCAGAAAAACAAGTTAAAATGTATGGTATAGACCCTGATGAATGTGGTGATTCTAACATGGGATTCTTCCCAATGAAAAACATCCGAGTCCACAGATTGGGAAGGCATATTCAAAAGTACAGCACCAGGCCCATCTAGCAGATAAAATAATTGTTACCTCCCTTTGCCTGTTTGCCCACAAATAACTCGGTCTCTTTAGTCATTTAGTTCTATACATGTTAAATCTCTCTTGGTTAGATGACATCTGAATAGTTTGCTGAGTTTTCTCAGAGACCTTGTCCTATCTGTATGTTGTTACAAGGAAAAGCCAAGTTCTCTGTTGAATCTTTAACAATCAGGCTGAAGTATGTGGGCAAAGAAGAAGTGAAGTCCTCTGCAGTGCCGAGGTGCTCAGTGGCAGCTGGTTCACCCCACCATTGCACTCAGTGCAGCTGCTTGTGTGGAAAATTCAGTGGTAGGAATCAGGAAAGAGGGAGCTGCAGAGAGACCTGATCCTCCAAGGAGAGGGAAGGATGTAAATGTGACGTGTAGGGAATTAAGTATGGTAACACACAGTCCCTTTTTTGTTAGGCAGTGGAAGTGAAATCCAGTTTCTCTCAGAAGCACAGGATGACCCTCAGAAACGAAAACCTGACATCAGAAAAGCCAAGTTACTGCTTGGCTGGGAACCTGTGGTAAGTAAAGTGCTTTTGCTGTTGTGCCCAAAAAACATGGTGGGGAGAGAGAGGTTGTTCTGGGGTATTTTCCAGGTCACATTACAATAATGTCTGTTAAGTTATCAGAATATCTGTTCAATGGGGCAGTTGTTCATAAGCCTCTTAAGTGCCTGAGTCTCTCAAACGTTGCCCTAGCTCATGATTCAGGAACTGTTGATTTTATGGCCTGTGCCATGCAGAGAGAGCAGATCAGCATTGCCATTTCTAATGACTTAAGTACTTAAAAACCTATCCTATTTTTTTTAGCTTCTTCACGTGGCTCACATTTAGCTGCTGCCATTCCGTAAGCTTGACGTGTGCTTTGTAATACATGGTACACAGTAATAAGAGCTGATGAATTTGCTGTGATTGCATCCTAATTCCTGTTTACTGTGGTAACACAAGTTATGGAGGGAGGAATTGAGTCTTATTTAACAAAATATGCATTTTAAAAAAGGAATAGTTTTTAAGATTATCTGCAGCATCTTTGCAATTTGAATCAGAAGAGATGTAAGAACAGAAAAATGTTGCTAGAGTACATTTAGAAAGATGAAACCAAAGGAAAACAGAAATGAACCTGAGGCAGCTGGAACTTGGGTTCTGGCAGACTGAACTAAACCAAAGGAAGGTGCTGTTAGTCTGGGCTTACCGGAGCTTGTTCTGTGTTTATGCAATCTCAAAACACCCTCAGGGTTGGTCTAACTTGTTCTAATTTTAACTTACTACCCCAGTGATTCATGTTCACCTCTCAAGCCTAGTTACTAGTCATCTGAGATGATGTCAAGCTTGTGATTGTTTTGCATGGATAAAAAGTAAGAAACTGAAGCATCAAAAATTCCACAGTAACTTAAGGAAAAATTTCTTAGCAGTGAGGGTGACAGAGCCCTGGCACAGGCTGCCCACAGAGGTGGTGGAGTCTCCTTCTCTGGAGATCTTCCAAACCCGCCTGGATGCCACCCTGTGCCATGTGCTCTAGGAGACCCTGCTGGAGCAGGGGGTTGGACTAGATGATCTCTAGAGGTACCTTCCAACCTTAAGCATGCTTCTGATACTATGAAATGCAAGATGTCTATGAGTGCTGTGTTGTCCTGATCAGAAACTTTACTGGGAAACGGTGCATATGAGTAATTGAGCAGAGTTGAAGTTAAAAGCTGATTTTGGAAAGGTGAGGCTCATTTAAGCCCAGGAAGATCACGGCTTTCTTAGCCAGCTCTCCTTTTCAGTGAGGTTGGGGATTTCTAGGCTTTTGGGGGATTGCAGACCAAAACCTATCCAGGAAGATGTGGGCCCCTGTCTAGTAAATATAGGCCCATGATGAGCAGGAAGGTCAAGCTCCAGAGCACCTCAGAAGGATTCAGAGACACCAAAGGTGGCCACAGCTCAAGGTATGAGGAGACCTCATGAGGAACTTAAGGATCACTCAAGGTTGGAAAGTTAATTTGATTTGCTTCAGCCCTTCTATGTTTGAGGTCAGACTTTGCACTTATGTTCCAGTGCTGCATTGGCAAATTAAGTTGTAATAAATGCACTGTTCCAGTCTACAAACTGCATACTTAAATGCAGACCTGGAATTATTTGTATAGTGTAAAAAATGATAGGCTGATAGTTTGTGCATCTTTTTTGTTTGTATGTTAGAGGTGTAATTAAGTAAAGCAAATTTTTTTACAGAGATTCTGTGGAGGGTATTATTTAAATTAAATAGATTAATAAGTAAAACCAGGAAGGGCTTAAATTTGTGTTTATCCTTTTGCATGTGTAATAAAATAATTTTGTATGTCTTGACACAAAATAGACCAGTTACAACTATTTGATGCCAACTTTTTTTATTTTTAAACTTACTCCATCAGAAAATATTTATGATACTTCAAAGTTGTTGTGCATTAGCAGTGCAGACATGTAACCAGCGTGTGGTGCTGTTAATGCTTGTACTGACTAAGAATCAGAGGATTTTAGAGCAGTGTTGTAACAGCTGTGTTAAAAAGATGCTATTGTGCAAAGAGCCGATGTGAACCTGCTGATATGATTCTCTCCCTGGTTTTGGGAACAGGTCCCATTGGAGGAAGGTTTGAATAAAGCCATTCATTACTTCCGCAAAGAACTCGAGTATCAGGCCAACAATCAGTATATTCCCAAACCAAAACCCGCAAGGATGAAAAAAGGAAGAACAAGACATAACTGAAGACTGTTAGTTGGACAGAAAATTCCCTACTTGACATTTGGATGGGATGTATTTTTTTTTTTTCTTTTTTTTTAAAGAGAGACTTTGAGACAGGTATCATGAAGAACAAACTGGAATTTCGTTCTGAAGCTTGCTTTAAAGAAGTGGATGTGCCTAAAAACAAACGACAACAACAGAAAAACACAGACAAAAAAGAAATCCCCATCCCCTGCAAATCTTGCCTTGCACTTTTTAAATCTATCTTTTTATGTAAAATAGAGTAGAAGCATCTTTTAGTATCTTCAAGTTTTATATCTTGCTGTGAGATCATTTTGTTGTGACTGTCCTTGACAGTTTTATTTACTGGTTTCTTTGTGAAGCTGAAGATGAACACAAATGGGATGGAAAATGCCAATTTATTTATAAAATGGGTACTATAAAATATGAGATGTTCTACTATGCATAAGAAAAAAAGTGAGTGGTATTGTCAGGTGAGAGAAACTGTCATCTGGTGTATAGGAGTTTAAAAGAATTCTGTATGAGAGCTTTATGTATTCTTTAAAGGAGAGATTTTTCAAAAGTTTAGTTTTAGTTGTACACTTGAATTTGAGATATTTTCATTGATTACCATGGATAAGGATATTTTGAATCACTACTGTGTTGTGCATACTCTGGGAAAAAAGTTAATGTATTATTGGTTACAGTGGTCGAATATGCTATTTTAATAAAATATTGAAACTTCCGTTTTCCAGTTTCAGTGTTTTCACTGTACGTCTTTCTCATTACACATATATTGTAGATTGAGTAGGAAGCAACAGCCTGTAAATAATTGTTTCAAAGTTTAAAACTGCTGAGATATATTGGAGGCAATGTAGGGTGTCTGCTGAAGTAGATTAGACAAAAGCACATTATAATTTATTCCAATTTAAGCAGTTGATAATGATGAGGAAGTGTAAGATTTTCTTTAAAACATAGATTACATCTTCAGCCTCCCCAGTTTGAGGAAATATTTATATTTTAAGTATTTTATTGAATTGGCAGTAAATATTATATAACTTTGATAACAATGCCTGTCACTCTAATAGTACTACCAACACTCAAATGTTCTTATTTTGCACGGTGACCCCTCAGGTGTGGGTACCTGGGAGGAAGGGCTGGCAGGGGCTTTTTTAGAAGACACTTTGCCTTAGTGCCACCCAAAATTGAAAAGCCTCTTCAATTCCCAGAATGGGAAGATCTCCTGGAATGGCTTTATCTCACTAAAGCTTTGCTGCATGAGCTTTCTTTAGGCTGCTTTACAAAGTGGGAATGAGCTGTGGAGAAGCCTTAGGCCAGACCTAGAGGTCTGGAGGCTGCGGAGGCTCCCTAGGGCTTCGAGCACGTTGAAGCTCCCGCGCTCAGTCGGGTCCTTGTGGGTCACAGCGCTGCCTTCCCTTCCCTGCCTGCACTGGGGTTTTCTGCGTGGCCGTGGCTGCTGGGGTGGCCTTTACTCAGCGGAAAAGGAGCCGCTTGCCTGCACCCAGTGGCAGTTCAGCAGCTTGTGCGGGCTCTACTTTTCCCTCAGAGACTTTTTCAGGATACCTGATGATTCTCAATGATCTTCTTGCTTATGAATGTGCCTGAAATGTACAACCTGGTCTGGGTACTCCAAAGGCGTCTCGTCCAACCTGTCGTGACTGTCAGCGGCACAGGGCCTGCTTGGCCAAGTGCTCCGGGAACAGCTGGGCATTTGTGACTGTTCTGTTTTTGGTGCTCTTTCTCCTTATCCAATTGCACGGTGCAGTGCCGAAGGAGCCAAAGTCCTTCCTTTACAAAGAGTCCGGGGTTGGAGCATTCACTGAGAACAGGCGGGTTGGGGGTTTCAGCTGTTGCTCCCAGGACTGTTTTTCGTTTAGTCCTCTGGCTTCAGTGCAGAATGCATGAGCTCTACTAGAGCAAGCGTGTTGCTGGAGACTCTTACACAAAAAGTGCATTTTCAAATCACTGGGGAAATCTGAGTATTTGGGTGCTGAAGTTACAAATTTTAAAACTCTTTAGGTTACTTCACTGCCTGACCTTCATAGAAGGAGGAAACTGGACAGAGGACAAGTGGCTGGTGTTGACATAACCCATTTGTGAGTACGTGGAATGCCCCCGCGTGGTGTGTGACTTCCCTGTGCTACTTTTAGCTTTTGGTTCCGTGGTTTCTAGGTCAGTTCCCTTCTCTTCCCAGTGCTTTTCAGAGACAGCTGAGATCGCTGTTGCCCTGGGCCACTGAAGCCAGTGAGTGGGCTTCAAGCAGGTTCAAAAAGCATGGATTGTAAGTGGTTAAAACAGAGTCTTCTGGTGCTTGAGAAGGAAAGTTCAGGGTAATTTCAAGCTTCATCCTGAGTTGAGCATGAGCAAAGGCTGATGGGTTGTGCCTTGCAAGCCCTCGTGTTGGTGCTCTGTTCCCACCTGGCATTACCTCCATCAGAGAAAGGAGGCACTAAGTTTGCAGGGGACCACACATGAGAAACAGCTACTGCCGTTCCAGAACAGCCACGTTTGAAAGATGAAAGTGGTGGAATGCAGAGGTGGCAGGCCTGGAAATAACAGGATCCTGTAAGATACGCAGCCAAACCACATCCTGATTTCCACGCCTGGACACAGTGGATTATTTGTCTGTTTTCTCAGAAAGTTTGGGAGCTGGGGTTTTCTGCTCTCCCACAGCAGGGTAGGCAAGACTCGATGCGCCTCTTCAGTCACACTCGCCTGCACCCAAGGGCGCCTCAGCGGGCGGCAGCAGCACCTTCTTCTGCAGGGCCTGCGCCACGCAGCGAGGTCTGTGGGGAGCCAGCCAGCTTGGCGCTGGCAAGCGGAGCAGTAGGAGTAGGAGCAGGAGAGGTTATTGAGCCTCACGCAAGGGTCACTTCACAGCCTGGAAGTTAGGGCAGCGTGAGGTCCATAGTGGACCTGGTGGTTTTTGTTTTGCCCTGTTTTTCCTCAACTCGATGTTAGGCTGCTTCTTGCTGTTACATGCAGGCCTGCTCAAAAGCCGTGGAAACCACATTGCTGGTTTGCAGACAAGCACACCAGGGCATGCAGAAATAATTTGGTTTGTTGATTTTTGACAAGCTGTATATTCTACTTAAAGAGGTATTTTTTCCCCTCATTTCTTTCCTAAACCTGCAATGACTCCTACCTGTTTGTTGCTGTTTTGTTTGTATTTTATTGCGTCTGCTTTGGCATCGTTGAGGCTGCTGGTATCACAAGCCCTGTGGACTCCTCTGCAAAAAAACATGGGTTAATGGAGCCTTCAGCACACAGCACAGTGTAGTGGAAAAGGTAGCTGCGAGGAGGGGGGGTGTTTTTTCTTTCCTATCGAATCCAGAAGGGGAATTCTTTGAAGTTTGCTGCAGGCTCTGCAAGGCAGGGAAAGCTGCTGGACTGCGTCAGCCCACAGGAATGGACGCAGCTTACAAAGGCCTAGAGGGAATGGTATTTACTTACAACACTGTTTGTTTTCTGCCTTATTCAGCAGGTCTGAATTCCCAGTTGTTGTGAATTCTGGGAAATGCTGGAAACTGTCAGCACAGTTAAAACGTTGCCAGATCCCACTCGCGTTTTTGATAGGGCACAAAATGGAAGTACTCTTCTAGGAACACTCTCAACTGTGCGGGAGCGCGTACTTGAATCGGGGTAAGCGGCCATTCCGTGCTGGTAATAAAGGGCTCTCTACCCTAGGAAGTGCACCAGTTTGAACCAGTTTAACTGTCAAGGCTGCCTGCAAGTGTGAGCGCTCCAAAGCTGGGAAGGAGGCCGCTTTCTTTCAGTTTTCATGTGCAGAACAAGAGGGAGTAGCACATTTGTGCCGTCTGGCTCTCTCTCCCTGCAACCCTTACTGTGGGGAGCTGGATAGAGCTGGGCTGCCTCTGCTGGACACCAGTCCGTCACACAACAGGGGCTGTGAAACAGATTAGGAAATACATTTGATTATGAAAGAAGCAGAAGTGTCAAGAGTGGCGTTACCACAGTGGCTGCTTTGGAAACTTCTTGTAAGCTTTAACTTACAGGCAGCTAAAGCTTCCCTGCTGCAGACTGCTCTTTGCAGCTGGTGGTACACCCTTCATCGCTGTCCTGACGCACCCCCCAAATCACGGACTAAGCACTGCTCTCCAGCAGGCCCCTCCAGGCCTCTGCCTGTCGCAGGTGCAGGGAGTCATGGGGTGGTTTTCACCCCCATCTCAAGCCAGGCTGCGAGGACGCAGTTGGGGGACCGGCGTGTGCGGTCGCGCACTCAGAACAGTGGGTCCCTGCTTTGCAGACATGCCGTGGACAGCCGCTCTTCCTGCAGGCTTTGGAGGCGACCACTTCGGGAAACATCCTGTGGGTGTCTGCGTCCTGCCCCCCAGGAGCTGCACAAGAGGGCTGCAGCCCCAGAGGCTGCGCTGCCATCCAGAGGGACCTGGACAGACTGGACAACTGGGCAGCGAGTAACCTCCTGAAGTTCAACAAGGGCAAGTGTAGGGTCCTGCACCTGGGGAGGAATAACCCTAGACATGCCTACAGGCTGGGGACCGACCTCCTGGAGAGCAGCCCCGCAGAGAGGGACCTGGGCGTCATGGTGGACGACAAGTTGACCATGAGGCAGCAGTGTGCCCTCGTGGCCAAGAAGGCCAATGGGATCCTGGGGTGCATTAAGCAGAGCATCTCCAGCAGGTCGAGGGAGGTGATTCTGCCCCTCTACTCAGCCCTGGTGAGGCCGCACCTCGAGTCCTGTGTGCAGTTCTGGGCTCCCCAGTGCAGGAGGGATGTGGAGCTGCTAGAGAGAGTCCAGCACAGGGCTATGAAGATGATTAAGGGCCTGGAACATCTGCCCTATGAGCAAAGGCTGAGAGAGCTGGGCCTCTTCAGCCTGGAGAAGACTGAGAGGGGACCTGATTAATGTATATAAATATCTCAAGAAAGGGAGTGAGGAGGATGGGGCTAGCCTCTTCTCCATGGTGGCTGGTGACAGAACTAGAGGAAACGRCCACAAATTGAGGCACCAAAAGTTCCAYAGGAACTTGAGRAAGAAYTTCTTAACAGTGAGGGTGACAGAGCCCTGGAACAGGCTGCCCAGAGAGGTGGTGGAGTCTCCTTCTCTGGAGATCTTCAAAACCCTCCTGGACACCACCCTGTGCCACGTGCTCTAGGAGACCTGCGTGTGCAGGAGGGTTGGACTGGATGACCTCTAGAGGTCCCTTCCAACCTTAAGCATTCCAAGATTCTAAGTGTGACGACAGGTAATCGGTGAAGCCAAGTGCAGCAGGGCAGGCAAACAGCTACAGCAACAAGGCAGCGCTTCAGCTGAGAGCATTTTTTTCTTTCCCTTGGAATAACTGGGTATTTTTGATGCAAATCTGAATGAGCAAGCACATCTGAAATATATTGGCATGTATGATATATGCCAAACTGGATGATGTAATGGAATTGGGCAATTAATTGTAGGACAGCAAAAGCTCTTTAAAAAATGATTTCCAGTAGTGCGCTGCTTTGAAATGGAACTTGCCAACAAATCCTACCAAATAAATGGAAAACTTTTTTTTTGTATCAAAAAGCTTTATTTCTATAACACTTTATACAGAGTGTACTACTAAGTAACCATAAAAAAGTCACTCTGCATCTTGCAGATCCTTTATTCTTGCTATTTTATGTGAATAGCTAGTAGGAAAGCAGCAGCACTGACTGAGGGAAGACTCAGCCAAGCCCAACACAGCCATATAGATACTAACTATAGGATAAATGGCATCAGTAATCATCATAGTTGACACCTGCACCATGCCTGAAGGTATGTGGGTTTCGTGGACCAATCGGTGAGTCTTCATCGTAGTGGTGCTGGTAGTAGCCACCATAGTATTCGTGACCCCTCCGGCCCAAGCTTGTCCAGTAGGAGATGTCGTCTTCAAATTTCTGCAGAAAAAAAGGAGAGCACTTGCTTTCCAAGCCCAAAGCTTTGCAAGAAAATGAAACCGAAAAGGTACAAGGGGTTCTTTGCGACTCTTTAAGAAATCTGATCCTTTGTGGATTTGACAAAATTAAATGCATTGATCTAGGGGGTTTGTGACTTGTCACTATGGGCTGTGTCAGGGCTTTGAGGAGACCTAACTGTTCTGAGCAGCCTCACATGGTCCCCTGGCTCACAGCAGCCCATGGGAAAGTGCATAGCCAGATGGTGCATTCAATGCAACATGCACTGATGCCCTTTGCACTTCTACCTTTGCACTGCTGCACAGTAAAAACATTTCACTGCTTTGTGCTTAAAACTACAGTTGTGGTTCCTCAGCACCCTATGCTCTTCAGTCCTGGTGCAAAGCGGGAGCCAGAGGCCTCTGCTCTGCGCCCAAGGTGTCTCTCACCTTCCTGCATGGGTGGAAATGAACGTACAGTGCGGCCTGCTGGCTGTAGAAACGCAGTGGGCAGTTCAGCTGTGTATCTGTTCATAGCAGTGGCGGAAAAAGAGTGCACAGAGGTATTAAACAGTGACCAGGCCGAAGTCTTTCCATCTGAATGACTCTTTGGAAACATTTTTGGCTGAGACTTGAAAATCAAGTTTTACAAAATACACAATGGGTAAGTATGGCTTACGCCCTTTCTAAAACATGGCTGAAACAGTTATTTCATTGTTAAAATTGGGTCTTATTACCCAAGAAAACCTACCAAATGCATTCATTGTATTCCACAATGGGCTGCATCTCATTTTTCTCAAGGGCACCCAGACATTTTCAGAGAAAGTGTCTTAGCTGCATGACATGTGTGTTACCTCTTAATAATCGCCTACAGCAGCCTTCAGTTTCTGAGGTAAAAAATCACTTTCCCCGTTTTTCCTATTATGTGTTTGGTATAGCAAAGTGGTTAAAAAATAATTTTATCTGCATAATGTCCGGAAGCAATGACAACAAAATGTATCCATTATTTCAGTTCAAGTAAAGGAGTTTTTAATTACTGCAGCTTTGAAAATGAGTGCATTCATCTTGTAAGCAATCCATACAGTATGAAGGTCTAAAATGCACTCCAGCTTGTCCGTGCCAATTCAAGCTCATTAAATATATTCATACAGCTGACAAAAGCCAAGAATTGTACATGTGTAACTATTTTTTACCTCTTATGTACCAATAATTTGACATATAGGAATGAAACTGCATGCACATTTTTTCCCATTTCAGTGACCTACTTAGTAGAGCTTACTGTGCTGTATGCATATGAGCTGGAATTGTCTTTACAAATTAACTCTTTTAAAAAATATATCTTTATTGTTTGAAGGGAAGTTGCCTGCACATTAATGAACAGTTTCCCTTTTAGATTTCAAAGATGAAGCGTAGCTGCCCGTGCTCCTGACAGGCACGTGCACATCTTATGCAATGTTAGTGTAATTTTATTGAAGGATGTCAGTCAGGCCCTGCTCGGTATGGATTTTAATGTCTTTAAAAGCAAACTTATTAGGTTGAGACTACGAAATTTCTTTCTGAACTACAGAGGAAGATATTATGCCTGTTTCTCAAGGTAAACTTAGTTCACAAATTTGGTTACAATTTATTAGTTCTAAGTTCACTAGAAAGCAAGAATTTCTTTGAAGTTTTTAATAGCACTTTATTAATAAAACTATGTGGAAATTTCTAACAAATACCAAGCTTGTATTTCTGTGCAACATGTACTAATTTAAAACAAAACTGTAATATCAAATTTGTGAACAAATGCAGGCTAGCTTCCTCTTGGGCAGTATTCTTGACTGTTGCACTCACCTGTGTGTTCTGTGTGCCAGCCCTCAAATCTGCTTGCTTGGAACTCCAAAAAATTCTTTGAGTTCCGTACTCACCGCTTCATCAAAGCCCAGGTATAGGAACTGCTGGTACCACTGCTGCACATCGGGCTGAGTCCTGTCCCACAGCTGGCGCTTCTGGCGTTTCAAGCTGCTCAAGAACTCCTTGGCCTTGTCCTCTCTTACCGACACCTCAGGCTTAATGGCAACAGGGGCTGAAATTAATTCCCCCCAAAAGACATGCCAGGAAATTTTTAATCACCCTGAAATATATTGCACTAAAGAGGCTTTTTTCATTATGTCATCAGCTCTGTGCTTGGCAACATGTGTAGCAACAGTAGTAAAAGTTGGAATCATCAATATAATGTTTTCTCAGCTACCCTTATTCTCTTGGATTTTTTATCAGCTATTTTGATCTCAGAGATACAAGCTAAGGCATTTAAACAAACAAACCAAAATTGACAGTGCATATACAGCATTATATTATACGCATTATATAAGTAGTGCTTTTAACCGGAGATGGAGATAATCATCTCCATATGCTGCTGTTATTTGGAATGGGAAAGAAAATGAGAGGTGAAGTTAAAAAAACAAGGATGCTAAAGACACACAGTTTATTTGGGTGGAGGGGAGTGCACACACAAGAGGACATATATATTTCCAAGTCTATTGTGTAAAGCTGTGGCTCTAAAATAATGAGTGCCATGGAGCGCTGCCTGTCTGAAAATAACAACCCCTTCCCCATCTCTGGCTGCAGAGCACAGAGCTTGGTGCGTGCACAAGATTGTCTCCCACTTGCCAACCCCACAGATGCTACTGAGCAGCTACGAGGAGATCTGCAGCCACCTCTGCAGAGGAGCAAGTTCTTGGCCTCAGCCACAGGACAGGCTGAGGGTAGGCAGCTCCACACAGGAACTTGGGTATTTTCAGCCTGTCTCTCCATGTGCTGTAGGGCTGCCTGTCCCCGACCAGTTCCCGTTCCCATCCCCTTTCCTCAGGCAGGGAGCCCGGTGCTTCATCTGCGCACTGGGCTCTGGGCCATAATCCTTCCTGTGGAGAGAGTAGTCTTCCAAGAAAGAAGTGTGTGGAGGGCCAAGGGGACACAGAGAACAAGTAACCACATAACAAGCAAATTCAACTTGCACATTTTCTCTTCAGCATCTCAGATACCAGAATTTCCATGGGCCGTAACTCCTTTAGAAAACCTCTGTTCTCCCAGAGCTCAAGAAATAAATGCCATGACTGCTACACTGGGAAAGGTGTGCAGCGTATCCTGCCACGCGGCAGCCAGACGTGCAGAGCAAAGCACAGGTCTGCCACGTGAGCCCATGAAGGCTGGGTTTGAGCTGCTCTCCTTTAGTGTGGAAGAGGAGGAGGCGTGTTGTGATAAGCACAGCCTCCAGCACCGCAGGTAACCACTCGGGAACAACCAGGGCGGCACCAGCTCCAGAGCTGGCACTGCACGTGGCGTGATGCGCAGCAATAGTGTCCGCACACCACCACCCGTCACCTGCTGTGTGCTTGTTGGCGCACCTACACACATATACACACATACACACATGGAGAGCAATATGCCATGTAATGGTTTGTGTGTATATATATGTACGCTGCTGCTCTGACTACGCCTTTGAGCTGGAAATACAATGACAACTGCATGTAAAGTTTTGATCCACAGCAACTGCATTTTTAGCAACAGAAGAATACAGGAAAGCAATTTTCTGTCTCTTTATTTACCTTCTCGCTTCTGAAGCATCAGTTTAAGCTTACTTCCTCTTGAACCATCTAGACAAGCAAAAATAAAAGGCATACTTTAGCTATCAATTTTATTTAAGAGGAAAGAAACAACAACAGTACCAGCCACTATATGAAAAATACATATTTTTCAACTCCTGAATATCAGGCTGAAACTTGCTCCAAAGTAAGTTTCTATCCACGCCTACCTTAGCACCACACACAGCACTGTCTTTCCATACTCCAGTTTAACATGTGCTACTGGAAAGTTTTCACCTTTCCAACAGCTTTTCTCCAACTCATCTTGGCAAGGAAGCCTGATATTGGCCTTGTTCACCTCATGCAATTATATTTTTCAAGGAAAAAAAAAACTTCTGCTGGTGTTAGTATGGCAATACAGCGCCCAGGGTTGCAGACTAGTCCCCGAAAACCTCCCGGGGCTGAATGAGGGGCGCGTTCGCACGAGGGTTTTTAAGCGTTTCCTCCCAGTTAGTGTTAAAAAACGTCCGAGCTGCTCCGCCGCTAAAGCAACTTCGCAGAGGGCACTCGGTGCTTTAGTGCGAGCTGAGGAGGGCTGCGAGCGCCTCGCTCCTCGGGAACGCGTTATTCCCTCAAAAAAGAAAAGAAAAAAAAAAAAACCAAGGCAAAGAAAGAAACAAAAAGCTTTCGTAAGAGAAAAATAAATAAATAAATAGGCGGCAGGGCGGCGAGCCGTTGCGGCTGGATCTCACGAGGAGCCGGGGCGAGGGGCCGCTCCCGCCCGGCCGCCATCCCGCCCTCACTCACCGGGCGCCGCGCACAGCAGCAGCAGCAGGAGCAGCAGCAACAGCGGGAGGGCGGCGCGGGGCATGGCGGCGGCGGCGGGACGAGGAGGGCCCGCTCGCTCCCCAGCCCGGCACCGACGGCACGGAGCGAGGGAAGGAGGGAGGGGAAGGGGCCAGGCGGGGCCGGGGGGCGCGCTGCAAATGGCGGGGGCGGCCCGCCCCTCCCCATCCCGCCGCCCGCCCGGTAACGGCCGGTGAGCGCCTCACGGCGACCGTTACCCGCCACGCGCGGCCGTTTAACGGCCCTCGCGGCGGCCCTCGCGCGGAGCCGGCGCTGAGGGGCGCGGAGAGCGAAGGCGACCCTCTCTTCGCTTATCTAGCTCAGGATCACGCAGAGCAACGCGCACAGGAATGTATCGGACCAAGTGCCTGGTTCATCAGTGTGCCACATTTAGGATTTTTGATTATTTATTTATTTTGAAGGGACCTCATAACCAAAGCTACTCTCAGCACAGCACTTCACGCACACTCCCTTATCAAGTTGTATCTCAGGCTTTCCCAATCAAACCATACTTCATTATGTGGGAGATAAGGGAGTCCTTGCAGTACGTAAAAATTCCACTTGTGCCCAGTGCAAGCAGCCGCTACCTGCTCTACCTGGCTGCTCATGTGGTAAGTCTTTGTGCATGCATCCTTTTTGTTTAGTATTGCACAGGAGGTTTCTGTCTGTATTAAGACAGTTCTTCAGTTGCCTGTAATACCAGATGAAAATCGAGGGCTTGTCTTAGTGCCAGTATGAATCAGAAGTAACCATAGGTTTGTTGTCATTTTCTTTCCCTCGTTTCCTCTTCCATCTGTTCCTCCCAAGTTCACAAAAGCCCCCAGTGCATTTTAACCAATCTGGTTAAAAATTTGATTTTATCTCTCTGCATATAAACAAGTTTCACCTATAGTTAAGAACTGCAGGGCCAAAACCCAAAATCACAAATAAACTGCCTGCTCAGCAGCACCACAACCACAACGGTTCCCAAACTTACTCTCCATTTTCAGTTTTAAGTCTTCCTCAGTGAGATAATTTTCTCCCAAGTTCTTTCTCTGAAAATGTCAAATACACCCAGATTAAGCCCAGCAAAATCCTAGTCCGTCTCGGACAGAAACCTCTTTCACTTGCAGCCGAAACCCAGAGCACTCAGGAGGCCTCTGAAATGTCACCTCTCCATGAAGTGGTGCCACTGTACAGCAAGGAATGCAAGAATTTTATTTATTTATTTATTTATTTATTTAAGAGAAGCACAGAGTAAGCAAGAAAGAGCTGAACTTTGTAAGCTGAGAAAAATGGCAAGCCCTGGGGTTGCTGCTGCCTGATCCATTGTTGTTTCTATACTGGATGTAGCTGAAACAAATACAGATATAAAACATGTGTAAGCACACACTTCTATATGCATACATATGCATATATTTATATATTTATACATTTATGTATGTGCATGGGACGAGCCACATAATGGCATGGCAGCCCTGTGTTGTACATGATGCACTTTGAGGTATTTCAGGCAGGCTTAGATGGGCCACGACCATATGCCGAGGTTTATCACTCACTGTAAAATGCAGAAGCAGAAGAAGCTCGTGCTGCACTTGGGGCAGTTCCTGAGCCTGGCAATGCAGCTTTAGGTGACTGCTTCTGAGTTCCCTGTGAATATTTCTCATGTGAAAAAGTACATGGAAGCGCACCCAAGGCATTTTCCCGGCTCCCCCTGTCTCCAGGTGCTCCATTCTGCACTCATCCTAAAGCTCAGTCCTCTCTGCTTATCCCTAGGGCAGCAGAAGGGCTTGCAGACATGATGTGATCACTGTAGCCCACTCTTGCTTTCTGCCGGAGGAAGCAGCACTTTCTAAATCTCTGTGATTTAAGCCCTCACACAGGAGGTGGTTGCCCCCCAAGTCCTTCAGCCCCCACCAATGAATTCTTGTACAATAGAGAGCCAAAATTTGGTCTTTTTCTTTCTGCTCCTCAAAGTTTGTTTGTTTGTTTTCTTCCATATAACTCGATGGTTCAAGTCAGCAGGCTTAATTTGCAACGCAGTGTGTTTCAGCAAAAGTTGGTCTTCAGAATCAAAGGGTTCTCTCAAGAGTTTAACACTGACACTCTCTTTCCTAAAACCAATTGGTTTTTGTGGGGTAGCTAGTTACAGAATATAGCCAGAAGGGACATAAGCAAGCAGTACATACATATGGCTGCCAGAAAAGTACATAATATAGGTCATTTATAGAAACAGGGAAGCAACTTTTAAGTATTTGCTTAAGTCCACTGCTACACTGATAATGACAAACTAGTATTTTGTTTGGACAGTTTGTAACAAGCCTTGCATGTGAGCTGGTTCTCTGCAGAATTTAAGATGATGTTTGGAGGATCTGGGCCAAGGGAATATGAAGCACAAAAGCTCATCAGTATCCAGTATATCACCATGGCTCAAGAAACTGCCTGGATAAAATGCTATCTCCTGTAACTCAGAGAATGTATTGACTCAAGTGCAAGGTTATTGTAGAAAATCATTGCTCTGTTGGTGGAAGAAATGATTGACAGAGGCATATAATGCTCAAGGTTAAACTCAGTGCAATATCTTTCCAGAGGAGGTCACTTTCTCAGTTCAGAGGACAGGAGTTTTCAGTACAAACTAAGAAAAGTTGTTAAAAATAACACCATTTCTTTTCAAAGACTGGTGAAAGATGACTGGTATTTTTGCAGCAGCAATCTTTGGTCTCTATTTCTATTCCAACTTCTTTTAAGCACTACCACATTGTTATGCTGCTGTTGCAGCAAGAAATATTTTCTGCTTAGCTTGTGACTCCTGCATCCTTATTTGTATCTATTTTCAAATATGTATTCATTTTTATTCACGATCACTTACCATTGGTACCCCCTGCTGGTATTCACCACTTGAAATCACAGTCACTGGGTGTGTGCTGCTTTTGATGCTCTTTCCCAGAATTGTCTCCATTAACAGTGACATTATGACCTTTAAAATATCCCTTTTTTCAGTGCAGAAGATTTAAAAGGTTGTCTTACAGTAAGTGCCTCTGCTGGTGCGTTGGTGTTGGGAGTTTTCTGCTGACATAGCTGCACAGCATCCCAAATGACAGCAGCTAAGCAAGACTTCACCAAGGGGAATTTGTTGCAGTAGCTACGTGTCATTATCTTAATCAAAAGAGCTGCTGACTGGTCAAGTTTACCGTTTAGACCAAGATTCCAGGAAAATGACTTCCATGTTGCTGCAGAGCATCAAGGAAATCAGTGCTTAGCAAAATGTTATCAAACAGGTTACACATGAGGAGGGAAAGGGAAGTTGTGTGCACTGCTCTCTCCAAAAGCAGAGAGGAGGAGTGCAGATGCGGGGTTGGTGAGACACAGGCACAAAGGGTCTGCCTGATTTCATGTGGTTAAATGCCTTTTACCTCTGCTGTTGACAGTGCTAACCTCTTACTGCTGAAATTTTGCTGCAAGTTGTTAATTGATGTCCTGTGCAGAACCGTTCCACAGACAGCTTTAGGATTAGGACTGGTGAGCAGGGCTTCTTCCAGACACAGTGTAAAACTCAGTTAAGCCCCTTCATGTAATAGAGACAGCTAATAGCAGGGATGCCCACGGCAGGATAACAGGCTGGAGCTGGCTCATTTCTCAGATTGCCCAGCATGGGTCTGGAATATGGTTTTGCAAGCCTGTGTGCAGAAATCTGGGATAAATCCAACAGAAAGCCAGTCTGTGCCTGACCTTGAGAAATGGGCAGAAGCCAAGCAAGTTGCTCGCTGGGGCTGCAAACCCAACAAATCCTGATGGCCAAACCTACTGCTGGGTTGTCTTGTCATCAGAGCGTATAGGACTTTATATGCAAATTCTTTTCTTGGTAGACAAATAGGATCTGATCCAGTATTTTAAATTTCTGCTGCTCACAAAGTGTTTGCCAGCTGCTTGGGCAATCCTGTTCTGTCTGGACGATCTTGGAGTTTATACACAGTGTAGCCTGCTTAAGCCTCAGGCTTCTAAAATGAACTAAGGTGACACTGACACGTGTGGCTGTTCAGGCGATACAAGTTAAACAAGGAAACAATCTCTGCCCCAAAGAATCTTTGCCTTTCAGGTGTCTGAATCACTTTTTTTTGTACATTTTGATTAAGAAAATAAGTTAGTAGAGGGAGATTCTTGAATAGCAGAGACTCCTCTGCTTTTGCATGTAATCTCAGTTGCTATTGGAGAGAAGTATGTTATGTTCATTAGCATTTAAGAGATAGCATCAATATTGCCATTCAAAGAGACTCACCAAATCGAACTACAAAAATCCTGTTAAAAAATTTATAAGATTCTTTCCTTTATTAAGCTTCATGATTTCAAGTTTTTAAACACAATCATTTCATTAAACATAGTCTCTATGAAATGCTCATATAATCACAGGACCTTAGAAACTGAATCCTTATGGAAAAGAAGCACCAAATATAATGAGACTTAGAAAAACAGTGGAGTTTGGCATCAGCACAACTTAGTAGATACATAGATGAGTTGGAAATTGGCCAGGGTTTGCAGGAGATGGTAACATTTTCTCTCTTTCACAGAAGCACCATGAAGTTTTAATGATCCCATTTGATCAAGCACACTCTGGCGCTGAATGGTGTTCAAACACCCAGGCAGTTGCTATTTTCGGTTAATAAGGATTTTACAAAATATCCCAACCATATTGCCCTGATAGCTAGCCTGAGGGGAGAGGCACTTGGCACCCCAAAGTGTTTTTTTGTGATCTGTTCCAAGAAAACGGCAGGAGGCATGTTTTTCTTCCAAACAGAAGGAAGAACATTGAAGTCAGTTATTTCCAAAGTATTTTGAGTTTTATCACTTATTTTTCTTCTACTGCTCTGAAGTCCTCCTAATAGTGAAGGGACCTGTCCCAAACCCCAGGTGAAACACCTTTGCTTTAGGGAAAGTTTCTGTTTGTCACTCACTGTTAGTTTTATTGACTGTGGTTTGCGGTTTGGGACTGACAGGCACAACAGTGTTTCATCTGCTGCATCCTGCTTGGTAGCAGCATCACTTTGTCCATACTACTGAATAAACATTACTGTTTATATTGGCAATAGAAAATGTCTCAAAATATAGAATTTTTCTCTTTTTTTTTTCTTTTTATTAACTTATGGTAGTTTGTTGCCCTACCCGTAGAATTAATTTTCTTGTTCTTTTAATATGAACAGTGAGAAGCAGGTTAATTCAGCAGTGATAGCTGAGCACAACTGCTCCCTTTCATTAGATGACATACCATAGAAAATTATCCAAGAAATCCTCCTTTTTCTCTTTCACTGCCTCCAATTTATTTTTACATAAGCTGGTAGAAATGCAGCAAGTCTGAGTCAGGTTTAATTGAAAAAGAGCTCACAAGGGACTGTAGTATGTTAAAGTGTGACTTTTCACCATAGAACATTTTCTTTCAAATCCTTTCTCTCGCTGATGTCTCTTAGGGCTCTTCTTTTCATGCTTCAAAACATTTTTTTCATAAACTCTTATTTCTGAGCTATTTTTGACTCTTATTTTATTATATGCACCCAGAATGCATGCACACTGCATAAAAAAAAGAAAAAAAAAGGGGAAAAAAAGAACAAAAAGAAAGAAACAGAGGAAAAAAATAAAGAAAAGAGGAGGCCGCAAATATTCTGGGGTTAGTAATACAAAGCCTTAAAGTCTTAGTTTTTAGTCCTGCTTCTCTACACCAAATAAGTCTTTGTGCTCTGTCCCTGCTCCTTCAGTGTCTTCCCCAAAGCTTGCATTTCCTCACATACAATTTATCAAGTCTTTCCTCCCCTGGTTTCTCAACTCAGTATCGCTGCTTCACCAGTCCTCGCTTCCCTGTCTCTCTGTTTCTCAGCTCTGCTCCAATCTTCACTCCCATTCTTGTCTCCCTTGCCCAGCTTTTTCCCTTGTCTTTTCTCTCCTGACCTCCATCTTCTCTCCATTGCCCTGTCTTTCTAAACTCGTGCTCCCTGCCCCTAAAGCCCTAATCCCAATTAGGAATCCCCATTCCTGCAACTGCCACAATTTTAGTTACCCAGTTTCCGATCTAGATTTCCTTGCCTTGTCTATTCCTTGTCTATTCCTTGCCATACCTTTCCACCATCTCCTGCTCCAAGTTCAATCTTTCCAAACTGCCAGGTCTCCTCCACAAACCAGTTCTACTTTGCCATTTGTAGCAGGTAGCTGCCACTTCCCTCCTTCGTGTCACTAGGAGCACAGCAGAGACGCAGATGTCCACAAGCCCATCAGCACTACAGGTCTGGAAGCTGCTGTCCCTGTGCTCTGTGTAACCCAGGCAGCACATGAGGCACCCATGAACCTTACTCCCTCCCTCCACATACCTACGCGAAGCCAGAGGAGGCAGTAAGAATATACTCCTCAGCCAGGATATGCAGCCCGCAGATCACATTGGTGGTGTCCACACTGCCATTATGACGCCCTAGCATCATGAATCCAATTCCAGTTAAATCCGGGTAGATCAGGGCAGGCTCTGAAGTAGACTTTGGCTCGCTGGTGGAACCGCGGGCTTGCCAAGGCACCATGGGGGCTCGTGGCAGGGCCTGCTGGGCCCTAAGCAAAGCTGCCTGCCCGGAGCCTCAGTGCCACCGCTCCATAATGGGAGTGCTGCCTCAAGGCAGCTAGAAATTTTTAGCATGAATGAAGCAGGCCATTTTCTTCCCACCTGCCTTCATGGAAATGGAGGAATAACACGGGCTGAAGTTTTAAGCAGCAGCACCACTCTGCCTGAGGCAGGCCCCAGGCATGGAAAATTTCCACACAGATGGTAGAAATACAGCAGTCAAACCCAGCTCTGAACAGGTGATCTCTCTCGCCTCGGTTTTGAACATGAGGCTCTGGGAGCCTCATAGCAGGTGGCACATCTCAGCTCTGAGTGGCATTCGGGGGTTATCAGAGTAGAAACACTGCTTGTCTTTCTGACATTATCACATGCGACCTTCTCCTGCATTTGATTTGCTCTGTTGCCACTTTCCCTGGCTCTGCTTTATATCTGCGCTTTCTAGTTTCACCAGTGCCCTGTCTAAGCCTCCTCTGAAAAAGTCTAGGCCTCTGTCTGTTTGATGTTGGATTATGTTTCTGATTTACAGTTCAGTTTTTGTTTCCAGAAGAGTGCACTTTTTGTAGTACTTTCCGTACTGCCGCTGAGTAAGAGATCATGACATCTTTAATCTTCTAGCATGAAATCCCACTGCACCAGGCTCTGCTTGGATGCCCGTAACTTCAAATGGAGTGTTTACTAACCTGGCAGTGCAATCTTGCACAACTGCGGGGTGTGGAGATTTGACAGGAGAGTTTTGCCTGTTGTGATCATTTAGCCTTCTGTCTTGCAAATAGCCATGCACATATTTATTTTAATCATAACAGCACTATGGTATTCCATTTTTTCCAGGAATATTACATTCCAGTCCAATGCTGCTGCACCCTGATCTTACAAAACAGCCGAGCACAGAAGTGAAGCGCCTGAGTAAATGCATGCCCTCCATCTCTAGCGCTTGGCTTCTGTGGGCTTACATCTTGTGGGTGGCAGAGGGCAACTCTGGTTGCCATCCTGGGCACTGGACCCACAGGAAGGCCCGTTCGCTGTCTGCCAAACATAGCACCGCGCTGCTTCAAGCTGAAGCTGCCCCTGCAGAGCACACAGAGGAACCGAGGTCCATTTGGGCACTTCCCTAAATCTCCCGCTTGCACCTCTAGGCTTGGACATAACTGCTGTTAAGCCCTGGAGCTACTGCCTCTGGGGAGGGCTGTGGCGCAGGGGAGTTCATGTGATGCTGTCCACAGCCTGCTGTAGCCTCTCCGTCAGAAATGCTCTGGTGAGCGAAACAGACTGATTTCTAGCTAGATTACCCAATTTGGGGCCAGGTCGGATAAGCTGCCATTTGATACTCGATCAGATACCAGAAAGCTTATCAGCTTCAAAAATGGGAATTCTGAGGCTGCTGGTCTTGAAGGCAGGTGAGCAATTTAATAGCTTGCTGCTACCAACGCTGCACAAAGGCATTTGGCTTTCTGCATCTCTCGCAAGGTCTGTCACTGTGAACATTTGTCCACCCTTCCTTTTTTAAAATGAAAACTGCTTCTTCCACAAAGCTATAGTGCTTTTTACTTAGAAAGAAAGAAATCTTCCTACTGTTACATATCCTCTTATTGCACACCTTATTACTGCAGATCTATAGTACTTTTCCTACACATTGGACAGTGACTTCCTTTGTCAGATGCCGACAATACCCAGTCTGTGTTGCCTGGTATCTTCTCTGAATGTAAATCCTGTCTTTCCTTTAGGGCCACAATGCGAAGGTTCTGTGACCTGCTAATTATTACTGAAGATGCAATGGCTCTAAGTCTAATATATCATGGTTCAGCATTATTGATAGCTGAGTAGACCGCGACTGAGGTAGTTGTTTGTAGAGTTACACTTCGGTAACACTGATCTCTCCCTTTTGTGTCCAGACTTGTGCTTAGCTATATGGGAGCAATAAACACCAAGACAAACCCTTTGAGGAGTTCTTGTACCTTACAGAGTAGCACAAGCAACAACAATACGATCGAGCAGGAGAGGCCGCACGGTGCTTTATGATTTTCACTCAAGTAATAAGTTAAGAACTTAATAAGATCTTTTTCATGTTGGTATAGATTTTTTATGTCCAGGTGGTGACAGTACATATATACACATAACTTTGCTCTTGATCAGCATTTGTCAATGAGAGGCAGTATGAAATGGTGCTTGATGCCTTTTCTCAGTGAGGAGAAAACTGGAGGAGCACAGAGGGTTCATGCTTTGAAGTGTGAAGCAGCTAAAGCGGGAGCATGTTTCTCAAAGAAAGAGGCCTAACCTGGAACTCCTGTTGAGCCAATTTCAGATACCTAAACTAGAACCTTGGACCTGTTGAGTCACATGCAGCATTTGCCCTAGGTTTTACTGAAGTCAACATTTTATCCTTGATCGTTTTATATGGATTTTTTATTGTGTGACCTGGCTTTGCCCTTTCATGAGAAATATTGTTCTACCAAAAAAACTCACCAACAACCAAAATAAACAGCATAAAATACCCTAACTCTTCTTCCTCCAATATATCCAAAGCAATGAATCATTACCAAGCCATTAAAAGTGCCTACAGAAAAGCTTTTCTGTAGTAGTAATCTTGTGTGAGTTAATTAATTAATTAAGTTTGTGCTTAAAAAAGGCACACTGAAAGACTTGGAGGGCAAGGAGAAAAATACAAAGTGGGGGAAAAGTCTTTTCTATTTAGCTGCAAACATGTGTGTGTTGTAAGGTATATATTTTAGTAAGGAGGCAAAACCACTCAAATCGCCACTGTTCTCACCCTTGCTACACAATCCCCATCAAACCTACATTCCCAATATTTGAAGCAATCAATCAGGCTCCTCTAGCCATGGAAAGTTCCTACTGCCCAAGGCACAGATTAATTTACTTGTGAGAGCACAGGCAACTCCAGACAAGGCAGTAGAGAGAACAAGTAAAACAAAGGCTGACAGGACTCTTGCATGTTGCTTTCATTATGGACACATTCCATCGCCTCTTATTTCACCAGAGATTTCTCTCACATATTCATATCTGTCTTCCATTTCAACAGCATGTATTTTCATTTTTAAGCTCTCACACAGAGAGAACTAAACTCTTATATGTAAGTAAACAACTCAGAACAGAGATATTATTCAAGGATCTGAGAATATTATTAGCAATATATCGGAAAATGCTTCCTAGGCTGCCTGAACGGCTTTAGGGATACATTATCCAAAATTATCAAAGGATTAGTTTGTGACAAGGACAACTACATTTACAAAACATATCTATTTCATTTACTAGTATTAGGATTCTGTGCCCTGGTGATGTTTATACAGATAGAGACACAGTGTCTGTTCTGGAGTGCTTGGAATCTAATTGGATGTGCAATTGGTTGAGAGTTTAATTTTGGAGGAAAATACTGGATGAGTGTTAACAAGCAGATGGAAAGTACAAGACATTTCTCTTGGACAACACTGGAATATTTTAAGAAGGATTGCGCTGGAGTACCTGTATCTTTCTTAGTTAAAGGCAGAGAGGGTTCTTTTCACACTAAAGGACAATTTCATTTGCAAGCTCCTTGATCTTGAAACCTCCGTTTATACAGGGATGGCTGAATTATGCAGGTGGTCAGAGCAGAGTGATCTATTCTAGGCTTAAAATCTCTCACATCTCTCTAAGATGTGAATGGAAGAAGACAACCAGTAACATGGAGTTTATTTTCACAAATCATCTATGAAACTGTTTGTTCCAAATTTATACTAAAACCTCAGCCAAAGCCACTCTTCCTTCAGCACCAACCATCAAGGAGCTGCTGTTTGCCTGCAGATTGCACAACTGTCATGTAAGAGGGTATCTGATAGTGGTTGATGACAGTTACAGTGCTACGGATGTGAGAGGGCCTGTAGGAACAGAGCAGCAGCAGAGCAAGCCAAGAAGGGTGACAACGAATCAGATGGCCCAAACAGCAAGAGTGAGACGGGATAGCACGTGGCCTTGACCAGGAGGACAAGTTACATTTACTCCCAGAATTAAACTGCTCGTGCCTGTGCCACCTGCCAAGGACAAGAGCTGCACATCAAGGGGTCAGAGTATTCACTAGAAAGACCAGACTTTAAAAAGAGGACTTTGCATTTTCCCATTGTAGTGCTGAGATGCAACCATAAAGCTGGCTGACTGCCATAGTCCAGTACTAACATCAGGCCTTATCCTTTCTATAACCGAAAATTCAGGTTTGACTCATGCTCTAATAACTTCACAGGCTTCAGCGTCTTGCCTCAGTAACCACACTCCACAAAGGCTATGGGCACAGCTGAGGAATACAGTCTGTGCATATGGTAGAAGAGATTCACATCCTTCTATATCATCATCAAGAAGAGGTCGGTCACAATGGTCAGCATTAGCATTCACAGGGAATTAAACCATATTACAAAAAGGTGTTGATCATGAGATCTCTAAATAAGACCAGGATGGATTTATTACTGAATGTCTGTGTTGCAACATCCAGAAGGACATTTAGGAAAGGCCAGCAGAGAGAAGACCCAGAAAATATCCGACCACGCACGGTTTCTTTCATATACCCTTCTGCACATCATTAGGTCTTGTCTATAGTAAGAAGTCATGCCAAACACAGCATGAGAGCATTTCTGTACTTCATTCTTTGCAAAATACAGGTTGTTTCCTATTGTTTTCTTTAATGAAAGATGTTTCCCTCTGACTCTTAGGACATTGGGATAGGTCATTACTGTCAGCTTAAAATTCTGCATATATATGTGTATGTGAATGCACATGAATAAACTCCATTTTAACAAAACACTTTCTTTTTAATAGTTCCTGTCCATCACTGTCTCCAGTGGCTGCAGGGAATTCAAATAAAAAAGTATAACTGGAGTTGGGAACAAATACTGAAGAAAACAGACATCTACAGTAGAAGACTGTTGGATAAAGACTTTGTGTTATACCTGCCCTGTATGCAAATCTTTTCTGACATATTAGAATCATAGAATAATAGAATGCTTAAGGTTGGAAGGGACCTCTAGAGGTCATCTAGTCCAACCCCCCTGCACACACAGGGTCTCCTAGAGCATGTGGTACAGGGTGGTGTCCAGGCGGGTTTTGAAGATCTCCAGAGAAGGAGACTCCACCACCTCTCTGGGCAGCCTGTTCCAGGGCTCTGTCACCCTCACTGATAAGAAATTATTTCTCAAGTTCCTGTGGAACTTTTGATGCCTCAATTTGTGGTCGTTTCCTCTAGTTCTATCACTGGCCACCACTGAGAAGAGGCCGGCCCCAACCTCCTCACTCCCTCTCTTGTGGTATTTATATACATTAATCAGGTCCCCTCTCTCAACCTGCTGGAGACGCTCTTCTTAATGCACCCCAGGATCCCACTGGCCTTCTTGGCCACAAGGGCACACTGCTGCCTCATGGTCAACTTGTCCACCATGACACCCAGGTCTCTCTCTGCAGGGCTGCTCTTCAGATTGGTCCCCAGCCTGTACGGGTGCCTGGGGTTATTCCTCCCCAGGTGCAGGACTCTGCATTTTCCCTTGTTGAATAAGGTTTCTCACCACTCAGTTGTCCAGTCTGTCCAGGTTCCTCTGGATGAAATTGTAGGGATGTGCTTTTTCTTGCTTAGACACCCGCATTTCATTTGTGTTTCAGTCAAGAAATCAAGATGTGGTAAAATGAGAAGACAATAAAAGAAGGTCATATATCTGTAAGTATGTATATTCTCATACTAGGATTTGCTACCAAAAAAATCTCCAAATGTGTCAAAACTTCAAATAGGGGATAATATAAATCTCAGTGAGAGCAGCTGGCAAAACTGCCATTGGAAAACAGCATCTCCCTCCATCTGTAGAAACATTTGGAATCTGCAAACTGGTTCCATAGATTTTATTTCAAAAATTCTCCAAAGTCTCTGAAATATTCACATGTGTCCCATTTACCTCCCTGGTGATCACCAATCTTTGGGTCCTTTGCTAGGTATTGTGCTGCACTTACTGGGGGACAGATGATGCTCTTCCCTCCTAGCCAACATATTTTGGAAAAATAAACACTAAACAGGAGACAGGAGCACTGCCTCTGTGTTTTAAGGACTGCCCTAGAACAGTTAGGTGTTTAGAAGTGCTCAGAGCCAGCCTTGTTGGAGAGAGCTTTCCTCTTGGAGGGGCACTCAGTTAGGTCAGGCACAGAGCTTGAACACAGCCGTGGCCACAATGAGGTTGCTTTGTTGTTGAGCTAGGAACAGAGCTTCTGAGGTCTTGAGAAGAGGGCAACTGGATGAAGCCCGTGCCGGGTTTAGCTATGTGCCTTCAAGCATCAGGTGCAAAGCAGGCTGCATCAACCTAAGGCTTCCTGACCAGACTTCTATCAGAGCGTTTTCCTGCATGATTTCTGGCAATTTTAAGCACCCCACAAAAGCCTCTCCTGGCAGTGCAGTAGCGTGAACGAAACGGTGCTGTGGCTGGTCTGAGAGGCTGGACCCAGAGTAGTGTACATTTCTGCAGTACGGTTCCAGTTGTATTGCCACAGAAGCAAAGGATCTCCTCAGACCTTGCTCTCCATGTTATCCATACCAGGCACCAGGAAAATGCAGTCTTGGGAGGGAGCTTAGCTTTTACAAGTACATAATTTGGAAACCAAATTTGAAGGTAAAAAGTATATTGCATCCACTGTCTTCAGCTTTCTTTCCGGAATCATGCTGAAGCCGAGGTACTCAACTGTCAAGCTTGCCATTGCTAAAAATATCCTCTCTTTATTCCTCTCTTATTATGAGGATATTCTATATTTTCGTATAATTATGTTATTATAACATGTCATTCTTAATTGCACCTATAAATTACTTCTTCAGTCCTTTTGTGCAGCAGCACGAAAGGCAGCCTTTTAGAGGTGATCTGACAAATCTATAAAAGTACTTAAACCATAATGCAGCTGTGCTACAAACTGCAGAAAAACCAAATACTCAGAGTTCAGTCAAGTAAGTGATTTTAACTTGCATTCGTGGTGGTCAGTTGAACCAGATAAAATACAAAGACATAAACAACAGCATTACCTGGTAAGACACTTTGCTAGTATTCTTCTGTGACCACTCGCTATGCTTTATTTCTGGGATTTTTACCACTCCCTTAGCTACCAGAGGCACATTCACACACACAAGCAGGGATGTGCGTGCACATACTCACCAAGAGCATTCTTCCAGCAAGGAGAACACCCTATGTGAGCCTACAGATAGCTGAAAGTTAATACATCTCTTTGCAGCATCCTGCAGTTGTTGTCAGGGCAGGAGTAAGACATCACAATAATTTCTTCATCTCGTCGTTATCAAAAGCATGCTGTCATGGTTTTGACATTCCTCCCGTTCCTTCAGCACACAAGTATTTTATCTTTACCTTTAAAATAATATGCTTCCTGTCTCCCTTCCAAATGCCTGGCCAGAAGAAATGGCCTTTTCTGTCACAGAACAAGTTTCTCTTTATTTAAGCATTTCTTGACTTCTGAAAGTAGGGCAAGAAGTGACCAAGCTTCCAAACGCTGGAGTCACCAGCCGGGCGGTGAAGCAGTATGTGAAAGGCACATTTATTTCGTTTCTCGTGAATCCCAGCCCCTCCGCTGCAAACGTCTACTAAGCATTCTATGGGCAGAGTGTGGAGAATCACATTTCTGCTTAATCAGGCCGGCTGCCTCGAGAAGGATGATTGCAAGCAGATGTACTCATGTTCTCATGTGAAAAGAATTCAGCCTTTTGTGTAGGCTGTGTGATGAGCAACAGACTTCAGGGAGTATTTTTGTGTTCTCTAATTTCCTGCAGGTGTTGGAAGCGAGCATATTCTGGTAGAGCAGAGCTGAAACTGAGCATCCAGTACTTGCATGTAGCAGCGACACACCTTAGGTTAGCAGAAGGGCCAGAGGGAGATGGCACGACCTGCAGCACTAGGCAGACTCACATTGAAGACTTACTTATTGAAGACCTCTGTCTTTTGAAAGCTCTTCTTTGTAAGCATACAAGATGCTCAGAAACTCTCAAGGTGGCAATGTAAAAACTATGTTTTGCTTCAGGCTCAATATTCTCTACCTATCAGCAGGTAAATCAAAAATTTCAAAACATTTCCTCTGAACCCCTGACAAACCAGGGACAGACAACAAGCAGAGCATCTGAAGATAATTCTGCTTTTCAGTGAGCCATCTCAGTAATATTTTAAATAACCAGGCAAATCACAATCAATCTATTTAGACAAACCTCTGTATTTTTGGAGGAGTATGATACATTTTTAGTGCCAGAACAGCTAAGAAAAGATACTAATCTTGAGGTTCTGGATCACACCTTAGGACGTCTGGCCAAACAGCGCTGTAGATTTGCGACCCCAGCGCGTACTGGGAGCTCTGATGGCCCAGCAGTCGGCCTGCACAATCAATAAGAGTCTGTGTAGCGCCCCACACAGCTCACCTGTCAGCACTGCTTGAAAGGTGAAACATCCATGTTCATGCAGGAGTGCTCAGATTCTCAGCTGTGTTTGCTGCAGCCGCTAAGAAGTATCGTGACCATGCACACCTCAAAGAAACCATCTATGTGGCTTGCTCTTTACTGTGCAAAACCCAGTCTACCTATTGTAGGCATCTCAACCTAGAGGAAAAGCCTCCCCAGTCCATTTTATCACTGACTGAACTGTCAGCAAGTGTAGTGGCGAGGGGAGTACAAGACAAGAGTGAGCATGAAGTTAAGTGACACTGAGTCACTATGAGGGCTCACTACCATGGACACCCTCTGAGTCTTCGCTTCCTTTATCCCTCCTGGTAGCTGCTCACACTGCTTACATGTCTTGGCTCTGCCTTCATGCTGGTTCACTCAGCTGTTTTGGCTCATTCAGCCAGTCAAAGACAAACCAAACAACAACACAAGTGGATTGTTTTAGCTGGCGTAGTGAGTTGAACTCAGTGATGCATCCAACAAGTGTCCGACTTGGAGCAAGAGAGGACACTAGAATGGGCAGATGAATTCAAGGGATGTTGCTCTCCCTGCAGCAGCAGTGAACTGCAGATTTGTTTCAGTCATCCAGAACGGCATTACCTGAGCAAAAGAGGTGACTTATGAAGTACTGCCACCAAATGTGGCAGTGTCATCACAGTGGCATCTCATGACTGTGCAGTCAAGCAAACTGGATTCCAACCGTTATTGAAAGGTAGGGTAGTAGTAGTCAAATGCTTTGTGATAAGAGCTAAGGAAACATAAAGGGAGACAGGGCGCCTCTTGCTTATAGGCATTCTTTAAGAAACTGTCATGAATCTTCTGCCTGGTTTGCAGGAAGGTAAAGACACCTCCACAGACATGCCTATTCACATGCCACTTGATTTCAGTACTTTCAGTGTTTTGTCCTGCAAGGACTTAGAAATCTCCAGCCCTCTGTCCTGCCCAGAGGTCTTGTCACTTTTAATTGAGTCATTTCCCTGCAGGAGGTGCGGAGCAGCCAACCAGAGCAGTTTCAGGAAAGAGAATCTGATCCTCAGGAGACTTTTAGCCTGAGGAGTAAAAAATCTACCAGTGGTATCAGTTCTGTAGCAATGGGAACAAAAAGGGATTGTAACAGCTTAGTTGCTTTTTCTCATCTTGCCAATTCAAAGTTCTGTGACCACAAGCACTAATCTTCACAAACATTTAGGTCTGGTCTGCATTCAATGTTTAGAGGCTGCAACATGTGCCCAGTGGTAACCCTCATAGTTTCATACTTATTCATGAGTAGAGACACTCCTCCAGTGTGGCCTCCACCCCTGGGGCATCATATGGCTCTCCCTCCTCTCCTCTTCACACCTGACTCTAATTAGGGCACTTATCCCTTCATCTTTACATGTAACAGAGATGGGGTGCTGAGGAGACACAGCCCTTTTCCTTAGGCCACTATGCCCAGTTATCTGGGCAGGCACCACATGCTGAGGTGCTGCCAGAAGCCTGAGCTCAGCGGCACGCTCCTCCTGGCTGCTGCGGCCAACAGCACTGGCACCCAACCAGCACTGCCGCCGGTTCCTCAGAGGGCCACGGCCCCATGGCCACATGTGGCACAGCTACACGGCCTGGTGACACCGAAAGGGCTGCCAGGGCAGCTGGCGAGCGACAGCCATGCCAGCGTGTGCCAGCCTGGCTCCCGTCACCTCGCACTCTCCTGCCTGGCACAGGGACATTTGTCACACATAAGACAAAAACTTAGCTCATAGACTGTCTGGGTAAAACACAGGCAGGCTGCAGCTCTGGGAAGTCTTCCACAATCTAGTAAATGAAATTTCAGCCACACTGAAGCTCTGTGTAAAAGGTTTTCTGGTTTTCTATCCAGCAGGCTTTCACACAGTCTGTGATTACTTGCTGCATGTCCATAATCGAAACCTTCCAGGTAGGCCCAGGGTTCAGGAGAGCAGTTCTTGAACAACTACTCCAATTCAGAAGTATAAAATTTTGAACACTACAACCAGTTGCCTGAATTTTTTTCTTGTAATAGCTAACAAAATAAGGATTATGAAAACAGTCATGAGACAAATCAAGTAAGACTGGGTGAGAATTTTGCCTCAGTAGATAGCATTGCATTATTAAACCAATAACTGGAGCAGAAAGCTGCTTCTAGACAGATGCAAAAGGAAAGAGAAAAAAAAAAGTTGAAGAGTCATTAGTCTGAATTACTGGAAAATAGGCAGCAAACTGACAGGTAGCTTCCAGCAAAGTTCAGTGAAAAGGTTCAGCAGACCCCTCCTAACTAAAGCACCGCAATAAATTTGATTCTCGGTCACTGAGAAGGGCTTAGACGTTAGCCCGAGGAAGCTTTGATATTTAGAAATTTGATGATGCAACTGAGATAGGGAAATCTCAGCAGAACATGTCTGCTCTTAGCACCATGAGGGAGAGGCAAGGAGGCGAATAACACAAATCCTGTTCATTGAGGTATTTTATGTCACATTTCTTGACCCATATTGTTTGAATAGCCTGTCAGTCTAAATCAGGAAAGAGATTATTTATTTTTTACATTTGTGATTTCACTTCATGTTGTCTATAGTAGCTGTAAACAAACTCTACATTTACTGAGCTATACAGCAACTGAGCTAGCTATTTGGGGGATTTTTTTCCTGTTTTCCTACAGCTCTGCCTCTTTTGGCTGCTCCCTCTGCCTCCTCACATTCCAGTCACAGATCTGTTTATACAACTGTATTTCACAGCCTGTGTACCAATAACTCAAACTGCAGCACATTTATGCATCTGTCTCACACTCATACACCATACTATGAATGCCCTCTTGTGTGAGGACACCCCAGAGCTCTCAGGTCTCAGCAATATTTCGTTCAAGAGATCAGCACATGGGAATTTTGGTGCCAGCTTTATTCCACACATAACTACAAGAGCATTTTTGGGGGAAGAAATCCCAATAAGCTCCCTGTCCCAATTAAATGACTGAATCCCATCAAAATCCTCCTCCCCTTCAGACTACAATGCTTCTCTAAAGCAGATGGCCCTATAAATAATACATTCAAGGAAACCTGATCAGCCTTCTATGGGATACACTTGAGCTCCTGTCTCTCATAATATCATCACTAGATTAGCTCTGGGAATTCGTTTAATTTAATCCTTTTAACAGGTCATGTGTGCGAGAAGCAGTGACTGAGAAATTAGACACGTTCAGTGGGGCTGAGCAGCGGGCAGCCCGAGTAGGAGGCTCTGCTTTCACCTCTGGGCCCCTCTAGTTGCTGGTGCCTCCGCACACCCACGCGTGCTGCCCTCTCTGCGAGCAACCCCATTGTGCAAACGGCAGTGGCACCTAACCTTGGCGGCCCTCTAAAACACAGAGGAGGCAAGGGAGTCCAAGACTGATACAGCGGAGCGTGGAAGGACTAGGTAAGATAGACAAGGAGCATGGTGCAGAGGGGCCCAGTCACACACGGCTTCAGCGACCAGCAGAGCAAACTGCACTCGCAGGCGGTAAAGTGTTCGCTGTCTTCTCTGGAAGTTGGAAATGTCATGTTTGCTTTAGCATGTAAGACATCAAAATCCATAAATTACATTTTCTTTGTCTTGTGTATGCTTTTTTTTTAAAAAAAGATTTCTGGATTTTAAGCAGTTTCTCACAGATGTCCCAGAGGATTTATTCTCACCTCCCACCCAATCTCACTCCAGGGGCCTGGACAGAAATATCAAATGGATACCAAACTGATTTTGGGTCCTTCTCACAGTTATGCTGGTGGCAAGGCCAGTGTTGGAGTTATCTTCTGCCTCCTCTTTTCCCTGCCCTGCTCAGCCCTGGCTCCAAACTGCGTTTTCTCTGGTGGCAAATCAGGGCAGTCCCCACATGGCTGGTCAGGTCCCTTCCACATTGAATTCCCTCTCCCCGACCGCTGCGGAAAGTGTTTGCAGACCTGCCCTGTGAACAGCGTCACCAAACCAGCCCCGACCAAAATAGTCTCCTTCAAAAAAAAGCAAGCAAAGGACAAACCTCTATTTTCTATTGCTAAGCTGGAGCTTCTCAAGGATGTGCAGGGCTGTCACTGAGGACGATCCGCACAATTCGGGCAGTAGCAAACTGCGGTTTGGGGCAGGAAAACAGTGAGCAAGGCTGCAGGGAGAGGGAATGGAGCTGTTTTGAATCATTTCCCTGCCAAGAAAAATGCACTGCAGACCTGCCCACTCAGTGGCAGGTCACGGGTATGTTTTTGGTACGGATGTCACAAAACAGTGTCGTGTGTCACCCCGTCACACTCTCCTTCCCTGAGCAGTCGGGCTCTGGGAAGGCACTCGGCTGAGACCCAGGCAGGTTTGCACTAGCTTCCCTGCACAGCCCATCAGATCCTTGAGCTAACCCAAAGGCAGCCAGGGGAAGGTGCATCTGCAGGGGAGAGGCAGGCAGATGAGTGCAGGGACTGCTCTTCAGCAAGGCTTAAACGCACAGCAAGCCACAGCCTAAGGAGCGTGGCAGTTGTTTGCGGGCATGTGCTCCAAATGGGGTAAGTAAAACGATCTGGGTTAAAAACAAACAAAAAGGCCAGCGATCTTTTTTGGTCCCAGATTGTTTTCACTGATCCAAGTTTAGAGCTCCTGAGCCCCGGAGCAAGCAGCTGTTGGATAACCTCTCGCAGTGCCTTTATCCGGGTGTGAATTACAGCACGGAGCCACAGGCTGCGCTGGGTTGTCACGCAGACGGGCCGACCCAAGGAGCCATCTTAAACACGGGCCTGGAAAAGGAAAGATGGGCTTGAGGCCTTATGTGGAAATGCCTGCAGGGTGCAAATATTTTAAAGTAGCACTCCTAAACCAGAATGACTGCTAAATCATAACAAATCATATTTTACATTTCTGTAATGCCTTTCATCCTATGTTCTTCTTACAAACATAAACACATTAAGTTCAACAACATATCTGGCAAAATATTGTGCTGTGGGGGAGCTTTCACATCCCAATTTGGTAGATTAGCCAACATGGGGAGGGCAGTTACTCCCCAGCCTCCTTCAGACAGGATATCTGCAGTGGATACTGGAACGTGACCAATATCTCCTGACCATCGGCCTTATGCTTCAGTTGGAAAATCAGCTTTCCCCTAACCCCTCCAGCCCTGCTGATTTATTTGTGAAGAGACTGAATCAATGATCTCTGATCAAAAGTATTTTTTTTTCTTTTAGGAGGGAAGTTTGATTAGGACAAATAAATATAACTTTTCCAGCTACCACTTTTAAGGATTTAGTGTCTATGTGATCCATTTGCAATGCTGAGATGTTCCCCTTCAGATTTCTGCCTCTCACATTCCCGGCTGGTATTGTACTGGAAGCTGATTACCAAGAGACACATTCGCTGTGTGGCGAATCAGAATTTGTTATTATCACCACCCCATTAATTTCCACACACATCTGCTGGAGTACTTGTTTCTGCCTGTGTCTCACATTTATCTTCATCTAATCCACTTTTTACTGCCCTTCTCTCAGTGCCAGCAGCTATCAGGAGGCACTGTAAACACTTATTAGTTAACTATTTGAGACCACCAGCTTTTCGAGCCCTACGCCCTGGCAGTTTAGGGGCTGCAAGTTTGATTGCTGTGATATTGCCATCCCTTAACCACACTGTGAAATAATGGACCCAGAGCTTGTCCTAGTTCTGCAGCTGTGGGAAGGCAGAAGTCTGGGATTTTCAAAGTGGCCCAAGGAATTAAGGAGCCTGGTTCTTGCTGGTGTTCATGGCACTGAGGCAGCTTCTTTTGGAAAGCTCAGGCTGCAACTCGTGTTTGCTAAGCAAACAAGGCAAGCTGGCAGTTGCAGCCTCCTCGCTGGGACATTTTGCACATCCTGAGCCCCGACGTGAAGCCATGGCTGACCGCGCATTCCTGGGGTCCCACGGCGGCCTGAGCACACCTTGGTGGTGCCCAGTCCGGCTGCCTGGCGCCACCTCTCCCCCAGCTCCTGCTCTGCGCCCACAGCACATGGAAAACAGCAAGGTTCAAAGCGGCCTGGGCAGCCCTGCAGCTCCCAGGTTCTCCCGGGCACTGTCCAAACAGGACCCACTGCCAGCCTAGAGGGAACGGTGCTTGAAAGAGCAGCTCTCAGGCACGCAGGCTTCCAATCTGCACCTATGCCCTGCAGGATACCTAAGGTTAAAATGTCTTCTGCTGAATCAGAAAGAATTTCTCCCATACTACTCACTTGACAGCCTCCTCTCCTCTGTCAGATGTAATTAGCTTGCTATAATTAAAGGGCTGTTGCCAGCCTCAGCAGGAAGCTAGAGAAGCTCTGTCCTTAACCACAGGTTTTCACTTCTGTTCGGATTTCAGACAGCTTAAGGCCAGTAAAACCAATCTGACCCCCTCGGAGGCACTACATTTCATTTGCCGTGAAGGAAGGCTGGGCCGAAGCGGCTTAGGGGGCTAAGCTGTTGTGAAGCACAGCGAGGCAGCAGGAGGCACTGCGCCCCAGTGCGTCGCTCTCGTCGCGGCTGCAATCAGGTGGGAAGGATACTAGCAAGGATACTCACAAGTAAGCTATGGTCTGCATCGCAGAGACCAGCAAAAGTTACCCCAAAGTTTCTTCTGGCCTAATTGCACATCTGGTAATTGGCTAGATAAAATCTCACAGGTGTAAAAGGACTCATGATACCAACCTCCAACATCACGTTGTTGTTTGGGGTCCTGTGACCTTTCCTGTTCAGATTTATTGTAGTCAGATGTAGTCATATTTCTTATTTCTGCCTTCATATGCAGTATGTATCTAGTCAGCTGTACATTGACTGGGAAAAAGTATTTCTGCTGAACCCCTTGAGCAATTGCATGAAGCCAGGAGTCATAAAAATTCATTGCAGTAATGGTCCTAACAGCACAGGCTGGTGTTAGTTACATTCTGATAGCAACAGAGCTCTCTGCAAGCTCTGCTTGCAGAATAATCTGCTTTTCAGGTTTATGGCCACCCACAGTTTTGCAAGTTATATTACCTTGTGAGTACCTCAAATGTCCTGGAATGTCTTCTACTGCAATTGCCCCCTGCTCCTGCTGCCCCATGGCTTACTCTCTCTTGCTTAGTTGCCCCTCTTATTGTGATTTTGTTCGAGTCTTGTGACACTGGTGTTCAGACAGCAATGCTGTGAAAGGGGCATGAGTTACCATGAAGTTACAGGGCTGCCCAGCATAGTCGTGAACGGCCACAGCCCCTGCTCAGACCTCCTGATGCCCATGAACATCAGCAGTAGGAAATCACATCATGTGCTGACATTACTGAACGCGTCTGACTTCAATCTCTGCCCCTCCGATCTTGTGAGGCCTTTGTCTTCAACTCTCCCTTTGTCACTGGATGGATTCTTCTGTGCGTAAGCGCGTCATGTCCCAGCTCGCTCCTCAGTGGATCACAGCCAGCCTGTGGATCTGAGCTCACACCCAGAAGGGCCTGTTTTCCGCACCTAGGGGCCTCCTGTGAACTCTTCCCATTGCATCCTCATCCTTCAAGCAGTGGAGCACGGAACTAGACCTGTTGTTCCAGAAGTGGTCTGGCCAGTGCTGCCCACAGAGGCAAGGTCACAAACCTACTGCTGTTCAATATGGCTTTTCTTATAATACTGAGGCTTTCCCCAGCATTACTCCGTAAAGTTGTGTCAAGCAGGTTATTCATAATGACTTGCACATCCTTTACAAGACAGACTCTCCTGTCTCTTTTCTTAAGACAGGATTTTAATTTTTTCAAAGCTGAAATTTGCTTCTCTTTTAGAAATATTCAAATATACTTTGGATGATGATTCTTTAACTAGGCATTATCCTTTCTCAACAGTTGTCCCTTATCATCAGTTTCATACACAATCTTTCCTCTGTAAATTTTATGCTACAAAATAGGTTGATTTTAACAGTTAATGATTTAAATAGCAGATGAAATTTTCGTGGTTAAACTTCCTGATGTTTTTTTCTGCAGGTGTTCTTGACAATAGTTAAACATTGGGCTTATCTTCAAATCCTTTTCTGATGGTGGCTTAGATGATAATGTTCGTTGTCATAATGATGCTGCAGGCTCCTTCAGTGTAGCAGACAAGTTTCCTGATCTGCATGCCAAAGGTAGATCCCAGCAGCTTGTTTAACAGCAATTTAGCTTCTAAAGTTTAATCACTGAAGTGACTAAACATCTACCCTATTAATTACACAGGATCAGCAAAATCTCATTCAAATAAGTGATTTCCCTGTTTCTATTTAGATACAGATCTGTTTGGCTTCAATGGATTCTACTGTAAACCTTTATGTCTAAGTCAGCAAAACAGCCCAATATCTCCTCTCCTCTCCTCTCCTCTCCTCTCCTCTCCTCTCCTCTCCTCTCCCTGTCAAAGAGTGGTTCTTTTTCACTCCACATGCACAGCCCTACCCGAAAATCACCACCTCTGATGAAAGTCCTTCCACTAGTCTCAAAGGCCTTATCTGATGCTCATAATGTACACATTATCTCAGCAGCAAGCATCTGAGGTATGTAAGGAATACAGTCTCTCATTATCATGTCTTATTTTAGTTCTTTAAAAAAAAAGAAAAAACATAAGCCCAAAACCATGCAATTCAAACTGCTAATGTGATGAATGACACGGGAACATAACCTGTACTCTTGCAGGTTTTCTGGCTATGCTCACAGTTTCTCCCTCCTCACCTGAAGCACCAAACCCTGGGGATGACATCAAAGTTGGGTTTAGTGGAAGTGATTACTCAGGGTAGTAACAGAGAACGAAACTTCAGGGGAGGGACAAGCAGCAGGAAAAAGTGAACTTCTCGGAAATGAGTGTTTTGTGATTATGCAGATGGTTGTGTTAATGAACACCAAGGGGGAAAAAAACACTTCAGCAATTTTGCTTACAGGTGACTTATCTAAAGGAAAAAGATTTCAAAGTTCTTCTTGAAGTGTCATGTGGGTTTCATCATCTCCATGATAATATCTAGTACATAAAATCTGTTCTTTACTCCTTGCTGTTAATGATTATGAATGAGTTTATAATTCTTCATTAGGAAAAGAAAACGTGAACAAGTTTTGCAGTCTAAGCAAAGAAACAACGAACATTTTTAGTTTTTGTTTGTTGGGAAAATGTAATTTATCCCAATTTGGAGCTCAATGTTGAAGCTCAAAAGAAAAGTCCTGCTGAGATTGCACCAAGCTTTTGTTTGTTTTCCTGTTCTTACTTGTCAGGAATTATTGTTTAATATTTGCATTGTTGAAGCATTCAAAACCCCCAAACTCAGCATGCCATTGTGCTGGGCCCACGATAAATGTACATGTCGGGTCTTCTAAGTGAAGTGCACTTAAAAACTGCTGGAGCTTGTGGAATCGCACGTGTGACACTCCTCAACCACCATGTTTGGGGTCATGCTCACTCACCTCGGAGCTGGTGGCTTTCTCACCAACATAGATGAGCATAAAGGTTGCATCAGAAAGGGTGGTGACCACCACCAGCCACAAGGGTGATATCAAACAGCAAAGGGACTCCCTGGTTGGCACCATTTCCAATCACTGCGGCATTTCCTCCAGTGAAAGTGCTTCTTAGCAGTCGGTCTGTGAGCCAACAAGTTTGAAAGTAAGCAGGTGCTTCAAAGTGTTGCCCAACAGACTGGGATGAAGTGCTGAGATCTGGCACCAACTGTCTAGTAACAGTCTAGTTCACAGAGATCCCAGGCCCCAGTGTTCATATATGGTTCTTAACTTCTAAATTCATTGACTACCTTATCAGGGCCCAAATGGTTTCATTATCACAGTAGGTGCAATCTAACCTGGCTGGAGAGTCTTTCTCTTTTGGGATAAATTCTCCTTTTTTTTTTCTTTTTTGTTTCTTTTTTTTTTCCCATTTGATTCATTGTTTTATTTTCCACCCTAAAGCTAGAGAAAATGTGAAGCAGCCCTATCAAGAATTTCTAATTTTGATAAATTAATCCTCTCCCTATAGAGCAATCAATTATAGGAGACTCTGTGAAGTGTGCTTGTGCATTTCAGAATGTCTGGAATTCATTAGCTCTTCCACTTGAGTTATGAGTTAGTGAACAACATGAAGAATATGCGTTTGGAATAACTCTCTGCAACTCTCCTGTTTTTAAATAGGCAGCTAACAATTTACCTTTCCCTTCTTTTTAGTTGTTTTATTTTTCATCTGAAAGAGAATGCAATCAGCTTTTCTATTAAATGAAAAGATGAGGATGAAGTTGCTATTGTTAAATCCAGTCTGGTGGCATCTCCTTATCTCCATGTAACAATTTTTTAAAAAATCCATTTCCCATTATCCGTGTGTCTTTTAGAACTGCTTTTCTCTCAAGATTTCTCTAAGGCAGCCCCCTAAAGTTGCTGTGACAACATTTGGCCTCCCAGTTTCTTCTGTTGTTTGGTATAGAGTGGTAACTTCTTTTCTTTGACCAGTCAGGAGGCTGAGCATGGTCTATCATCACTGGACCCGTGCTGATCGTTCTGTTTTCCTTAGACTCTGTGAAGATGCTTTGACAAATCTGTGTCATGGTTCCCTGTGCTTTTGACTTCCTAAAGGCCACTGAGATGCCTGGAGACCCTGGGAGTGCAATGGAACAGACAAGACTTGTCTGTCACAGCTAAAGTTGCACTCAGATGACTTCACCCTGTGAATCCAAGGCGAAACCCTGTGGAGCAATCTGGGTACCTCTGCCTCAGTCCTTGCATGTACTCTGATTGTTTGTATTCCACTACCTGCATCATAATAAAGACAGGGTGAAGCTTGGCCTAAGTCATGCAAAGTCATGCAAAGTCATTGCAAGTCATGACTTTTCTGACAGCCTCTTGTCTCCTGGTCAAGATGGTCATACAGCCGTGCACATTTATAAAAAATCTGTCAGGTGAAGATGTAATCACTTCACTGCTCACACAGCTTCTAGACTTGCCTTGCTTGAAAGACTGGATGGTGTCCCACCAGGCGGATCAGATGGAACAAAAAAACTAGCAGACACAAGGAGGTAACATTAAGAAGCAACAACTGTGTAAAGTTCTCCAGAAAGAAGGAGAAGAGAAGCAGACACGAAGGACCTGTCCCATAACACGTGCAGTTAAATCACGTAGCAAGCAGGGACTCTGAATAAGGAGGTGACTGCACAACTGCATGAACTGTCAAAAGGCTTTCCTGATGGTTTTTGAACTATTATTTGTTTATTAAAGTATTCAAAGGTCTCTGACAGGCTTAGGTCTATCATATGCAGCAGAGGGGGTCTATTGCTGCATGGACTATTGCTGCATGAAATTTGGAAGAGTACCAGAATGAGATTCAGAGGGCTTCAAATAAATGAAGGCTGCAGACTTCAACCAGTAGAAGAGCCCATTTTTTCCGGGAGTGGCTCTCAACTTCCAGAGCTCATTGCAAGAGTCCTATTTCCAACCCAGATCTAAATGCAAGCAAAGCATTGCCAGGGCAGTATTTTAGATTCCCCTACAAGCCTGTCCTGAACAACCAGTGTCAGTAATGCAACTGGAAGAAGCCAGCTGAGTCATTAAATCCAAGCTTTGGCAGTCACAGGCAGCTACTTAATGGAAGGATCCAGACCTCTTTGTCTAGCCCCCAAAGCACTCCATTAACCCATGACAAACTTTAGCTCCTCAGTGTGAAATGCAAAACACAAACCACTCCAACTAGAGGACCACAGAAAGAGAGAAAGCAGGAGGGAACAAATGCACAGGCAGTATCCTGGGACGGTGCCAAGGCAAGAAGTCCGTCAGGGTAAAAACCCCAGATGATCTTCAAAAGTAGACTGCATCGTGTGTTACCTCAGGAGGCCAAAGCCCTGTTTGTTCCTGATTTTATTCTGATTTTTAACTTGGTGGTGATCTTAATTGTCAGTCTGAGGACTGGATAGACTAACCAGCCACTTGAAATGTTGCCTGGTCCTGTGAAGGGTCTCGTTTACATCAGAGTTTAAAAAAAACCATAACAAAAGTAGAGTTCAGGCCGCTTTTAGAAGTTCCTCATCTCCTGCTGTTCTTTTCCTGCATGTTCTTCTATTTTTGAGATGATAAACATTTCTACAGGAACAATTTTGATGTCATCATAAACAAAAAATAATGATTTCAGAAGAAAGAGATGAAGCAGGAGCCAGTGGGCTCTTCAAAATAATATTTATTATTATTATTATTGTTGTTATTGTTATTATTATTGATTAGTCTCATTTTCTGCAGACATTTCTGGTAACAAAAGGCTACAGGAGAAATACCAAGATAAAGTGATACACAAGTCCCAGAACTGTCACTGAGGACTATGGTTTGTTTAAAATCCTTAAACACGACGTAAGTGGGTCTTTTACCCTGTAGCTATTACTACCCGCTAAAGAACAAAGCAGAATAAAAATGTTCCCCTTTCTAATGGGAAATACTGACTGAAACATGGCTTAAACACCGTATCAGTGTAGTTCCCACAGAAGACAAGGTCAGAGTCTGACCCTCCACTTTATTTTTAAACATACTTTTCTGCATTGAACATTAGCGGTAACAGTTTAAGGGGGAAAAAAAAGTACAGATGCTTGATGAAATTCCAACCAGAAATAAATTGATTCTTCTTCAAGTTGATGCATTTGATGTCCTTACTGGATTGGTAGAACGCCACACTTTACCTTCAAAGGGAGATCACACAAAAGCAGATACATAATTTCATTAACATGAAATAAAGGTCTCCAAAAGATAGCAGAATTGAAAAAAAAAAAAAAAAAAGGAAGGAGAAAGGGAAACACTAGCTATGAAATTAGGGCAAATTCATGATATACCTTTAGTCAAGACAATGAATAAAGTAAGGGAGAAAAGCAACATGCTACCTGCAGTTGTGAAGATGGGCAGAAGAACACTGTCCCTGGAGTGCCTTGAAAGAAAAGGAGACTTTGTGAAGAAAAGCTTCTTAAACATCAAAGATAAAGGACACCGAGCAGGCTTAGCGAGCTAGTCTTTGAAAACTTCCAAATCAGCAAAACATATATAGATTTAAGCACGGTGGCATAATGCTCTCTCATATTTACTTTTTTCTTATTACATAGTTTTGGATTAATTTTTTCTTTAATTTTTTTTCAGTATGAGCTTCCAAAAAGAAACCAGCAAAGCAGAAAATCCTAATGGTGAGAGAAATCGAGAGGACTTTGCCAAGCTGCCTACTAAAAATAATTTCCAAAGTTGGATGCATCCAAATGCTGACATATGTCAGTGCACATGTGTTGTAATTCCTGCAGATAATTCCCACACCCAACTGCAGCATGTAATTCAGATGCATTCACAAGTACATGACATTTAGGCCCTTAGTTCTCAAAACGGGGCACTGTACAAGACTCTGCTGAATTACAGCGCTCTTCACTCCAGACACAGGTTTCAATGCGGAGCCACAGTTCCCTTAAGGCTCCTGTTGCGAGGTTATTTTAGCACTAAAATGACCGTGGCAGGCTGAAGACCCGGCGCAGGACAGCTGCAGTGCTGATTTTCTTGCTCAGCTACTTTGTAAGTCAATAGCAACCAAGGAGGCAACAGGTGCCAAACAACCGCACCCAGCCAGGAACAGGAACGCTGGAGTGACTCGCTTCCCTGTGATAAGCAGCCAGGGAGAAGGCCCAGTTTCACTTCAGCTTGCAAGAGAGGGCTGTGGCCAGCTCAAGAGCAAGCGACATTACCAAAGTGGTGAAGCGCATTTCCCAAAGGTGCCCCGATGCAGCCAAGGGAAACAAAACCACCTCGAGCCTCACAGGAGGAGCCCGACTCGCAGTGCAATTATGTAGACGTGTGTATGTGCATGTGTGTATATGGATATGGATACATGGATGTAAATGCGATATGCATTATTGCATAAATGCACTTCCTGAGGCACTTAGCCATGCTGTCCAGGGGGATCAATCAGGCACTGCACAGACCAAAGGCTAGTGGAGGAAACCTAGAGCAGAGCCACCTCACCAGTTTCTTTTGCCCAGGGAACAAGGTGGACGCAGCTCGGCCTTGCCTGTTGCGACTAGGGCAGCCCCAGGCCCACATGGTGACCCTGCTCCCTCCGGGCTTCCAAGCATTTTATTATTTTATTTTATTTTATTTTATTTTATTTTATTTTATTTTATTTTATTTTATTTTATTTTATTTTATTTTATTTTATTTTATTTTATTTTATTTTATTTTATTTTATTTTAAATTTAATTTTTCTGGCAGAGGGAACATTACAGTGTCTGAAAAACCCATGAAAACAACTGCTGCTTCAAAGTTCCCCAGGGGAGGGTGGAGATGGCACCCCCCACCCCATCTTTTGAGGGCAAATACAGTACATTTTATGCGTGCCAGGGGTAAAACCGGCACTAGCACTGGCTTACATGAGTATCTGGAGGAGTTTCACACAGATGCAGATGTGTGTGGCAGAGTGGGGAAGATGCTGAGGCAAAAAAAAGAAAATAATAATCCAAAATAAAAGAAAAACAGCCGCAGAATAAGCACCCGATGTTGCGTGGTGCACGGGATCCCGCTCAGCAAGGGAGCGGGCCTGCAGCCGTGTGCTGCCTACCAAGGTGCTGCCCAGCCGGGCTTGCTCCCGAGCACCGGGGCAGCAAAAGAGCCTGGGAGGCCCTTGTTTTGGAGACCTCTTCTAAAGGAAAAACTTGCACACATCTGAGGGAGGGAGGGAGGGAGGGAGGGAAGGGAGGAGGGCTCCTTGCCGTTTCTGTTTTAAGAATGTTGTTATCCTTCTGTTGTGCTGCCCCTAAGGATGCAGAGTTAGGGGAGAAGCAGAAGATATTTGCCTATTAAAAATAAATGATCTGGTTATGAATTCTTGAGTCTTGCAACATATGGCTGGAAAACTTCTCAGGGAAAGAAAAATATCTTCTATGACTGAGTTTCCTTTTGAGAGGAGATTGAGCAAGGGTGGGCTCAGTGGGGGCTTTAAGTAGTGCCCGTGAAAGCAGATGTCTGGCCGCTTACCTGTGGCAAAGGTCTCCTATGCGCTGCTCTTTGAAACAAAGGCTAGGCTGAATACAGAAAAAATGCAAAAAAATATTTGAGCACATCTGTAGTGCTCCATCACTGAGAGACCTTGGAGCACTTGCCGGGCTCCTCGCAGGGCAGGGCTGGCTGCATTAACCCAGTACAGTGGTGCTGTGTGTCACGTGGAGCTTTCCAGGGCACAGAGCCGGGACACTTTGGGTGTGAGAAGGCAACACGGTGGAGCAATTTTATCCTTCCTATGCTGCCACGTGGCCCAAAACAGGGAGGATTCAGGCTCAAACAGTGAGAGGCCCTGGCTGTTTGCTCACCTGCCACTAGGGATCACACGGTGCCTCAACCGCAGCGGAGGGCAGCAGGGACACCCCCACCCCGTCAGCTCAGCAGGGCAGCTGGCAGCTCAGGGAGCGTGGTGCTCCCAGGCAGTCATCCCTTTGGCCTCTGCAGGGGCTGTACATGTAGTGCACCGTGGTCCTTGGCCTTCAGACTGACACAAAGCCACCTGCACGAGGGAGGCAAAGGGCGTTCCCGGGCACACCAACAGGGCCCTGCTTCATGCGCCCTGCCTGGGCACATGAGGCCGAGCTGAGCTCGTCAAGGCGATGCAGCTGCCCAAGCACCAGCACTGGCCACCCCATTCCAGGTGCTTGCCAGATGGGCCCAGAAGACTTCAAAAGTCTTCTCTCTACGGCCGCTTTCCCTGCCCCCAGCCCCATTGCTGCTTTGGACGGCAATTTATGAAGCGAGTGCCTGTGCCCTGGGACGGTGCGTTCCCAGGGGAATTGGTGTGACTGGCAAGTTGCCTTGTCCTTGGGGTATGGCCACAAACGCAGAGCACAAGGACACGTGGAGGTGGCGGGGGAGCAACGAGGGTTTTCTTTTTTCTTTGGTTTGGCATGTCGCCGTGTCTCAGGGCGGAGGCACACGCAGAGTCGCTGTGCTCCTCGCGAGGGAACACGTGTGCCGCGGTGCCGCGTGCAGCCTCTCCCGCGGCGCCCGGGCTGCGCTCGCCCGCGTTTGGGAACGTCGGACAAGAGTGCCTTTTGTCTCGGCGCGCGTCTGGCAGCTGGGCCTCCGAAATATGAATGCAGATATTTTCCCCCTTCCTCTCCTTCTCCCCATCTCAATAGGCTCAGCTGAAGTGCGTGCATAACAGATTGCTTCTTTGCAAGTCTGGCATTTGTGTGCCTTTGTTTGCCTTTCTGCTAAGACAACTTCATTGAGCCCCCCCGTGCTGCCATGTGCGTGCTTTGTCTGCGGCCCTCCACCGCCCGCCCGCCACAGCAAAATCACTGCCCACGAAGCAGCATCCGCATTGCATTGGTTTATTCAACACCATCGCCTCTCTCAACAATGTAACCACCATCGCCTCTCTCTCTGCTGCAGATGACAGATGTCTGTATCTTCCAAAGCCCGCCGGTGCCTGTGGAAGCCCCTGAGAATCCCTCAGGTGACACTTCCCATTTTCTTCTGCTCCTGTCAGCAGAAACATCAGTGCTGCTTTTGCTGCTCCTTTCCTTTGCTCAGCTCTGCCTTTTCACCGTGATGTGCTGCACAGAGCTCACCCCTCTCCCTGCGAGTGCAAACAGTCAACACACACCGAGCTGCAAGCAGACACAAGTGCTGCGGGATCTGTAGCAGAGACTTTTGTGTTTTCTAGGATTGATACACGGAATCAATCAAGAACCTGAATCTCAGCTCTGCCAAGAGATCATTATTTCATTTTGCATTTGCTCTTCCAGCATGTAAGCTTTCTGTCACAGCAGCCAACTCCTACCCCTTCAGTATGGAAGTTTAACACACTGGAGGCTAGATTGGAACCCCCTCTCATTGCTGCATCTGGTAAACATTATCAGCCAGAGGTCTCCGAGCTTTGGTTCAGGTCAGCTGGCATCAAAGGAGACTCAGGAGTGTTTGCTTTCGATTCCAATGGCGAACAACATAATCTCCTCTGAAGCCCGGGTCCTCACCTGCCCTTGCTCAGAGGTCATTCCACACACGAGGAGCGGGGAAAGAGAAGCGATGTTGTGCTTAGCAAAAGCCTCCTGCTTTGTTCTGGTGTGTTATGCCTGGCATCAGCAGGCCTCCGAAAGAGGGAGGCAACCACTATATCACTTGTTCAAATATTTTGAATAATAAAGACATTGGTTTAATAAATGTCCAGGAGCAAGAGGAGCTGTCCCTGCTCAGCATTTTTCCCTTTGAACCGTGAGTAGCTGCAAGCAATGGTTAGTGCTCGCGGAGAGGCAGTTGGAAAGATTTGGCCTTTTGGTTGTGTTTCTGGCCGTGCCCGGCACCACTGCCAGTTCTTCCTCCAATGCAGAGCAACGGCGTGCAAAGCTAGGGAACACTTTCTGCTAATGCTTGCTGCTTTAATCCGTGGCTCAGCCTTGACCTTAGCCTTAACTTCACATCTCTGATTAGGAATGTTCTCTGCTTGAAAATACTAAAATTTTCCAGCACTTTTTCATAGTCTTTCTTTTTGATCCCTTATTTTTTACTTTTCATTTTTAATTTATGTTGTGTTAAACATGTTATCCCTGACTGGTGTAGCCGGGAGGCACATTTATCCTGATCTCTGAGCATCAGCTTTGCAGCTTCCCTGGCAGAGCCGGATGGGTTGTAACCCTCCATTTCTATTTCTGATGGTGAGAAGAGAGTCCTGACAGGACTGCCAGGGCCATGACTCGGGTCATGGAGACTTCCTTCCTTGCCGCGCTCCTGTCTCACTGTGCAGAGCAGGGCCTGCACATCTCCCGCTCCCATGTACGTGCAGGAGGAAGGGCTGCCCGGAGATGCGCTCAGGAGGCTGCAGTGGGGGCAGCGCGAGAAAGGGCAGGACGCACACGGGCACTGCAGGTCCCGGTCGCGGGGCAGCCTCGCGGCTGCTCCTTCAACCCCTGCAGAGCGACTGCCCAAGCAGAGAGGAGCAGCCGCAGCAGGAGGGCGCGAGGGGCCCACGCGGGGAATCCTGTGCAGGCAGGAGGAAGCTGCCTGTGTCTCCCATTCCGTCCTGTGCAGGCACGGGGGCTCCCTGGCGGAGGGCACCCCTTCCTCCACCCGCCCACCTGTGGGAGGCCCCAGCAGTGCCATACCGTACGGGAGAGGCCTGCGCTGCCCACAGGCAGGCAGCACAGAGCCCTCAGACAGAGCGCTCCGGGGGCAGTTCTAGGGTGGCAGCTGAAATGAGGATCACTGAGTGTTTTATTGTAGTTTGTCATCCTCAGAGCGCTGCAGTGTGAAGCACAGCCAGCCTTGCAGGGCAAAGAGGAGACCTGTGAAGTGAGGGACACCTGGCCCGTCCTCAGATGCAGTCTGATCCACTGAGGACCTTGTCCTGGCGTCTGTGTCCAGGCACGGTTTTCATGAGGGAAGAGTTGTTTTACATGGTGGGGCTATGAGAGACAGAGCTGTTGGCTCATAGAGAGAGAACGGATCATCCTGAATGTAACTGGTTTCAGTGAACCAAATATCACTCCTGGAGGGGTAGAATCACTTCTGTGCAGCAAGCCACGTCCCAGGCTCCTGAGCTTTCTGAATTTCACTCGCACTATAAAAATGTGTTTCCAGTTGTTTCATGAGTGGTGGTCACACAGGTCCTTCTTGCCTCATGCTGAACAGGCACTTTTTAAGCTTCCTTACACAGTTAGACCTCGTGCAGCCTGAGCAGGACAAGAGGATATACAGGACCTCTGGATGCACACCTGACCTCTGTACTGAGAAAGGCTGTGTTGCTTGTTAGGAGCGTATAATCCAGACAACTCAGTCTCTTCCTCTTGTCTAGAAAAAAGAATTTTGACTGGCAGATTTAGTCCTGTGAGTGGTATGTGGTCTTTTGTGAGCTTTTGCAAGCACCGTTAACTGGAATGTGTCATCCTGGCTGTTGCAAACTATTCCTCCTGCCTGTTCTGTCAGCTATTTCTCTCCAGTCTGTATATATATGCCTGCATACTCACTCTTGAGGACATCATGGGCTTACTTGCAAGACCAGATGAAGTTCCCACCCTAGTCTGCTCATCTGTGCCACCTAAACAACCACACACACACACCCCCCAGACCCACTTCATCTTCCCGGCTGTTTCTTTCAAGCTCGGAGCCGATGGCACAGCCACATCCCAGGCTGCTGTGTCAGCAGAGCAGAGCTGGTGTCACGCGCCCCTGTGCAGGCAGGGGTAGGAGAACTCTACCCTCAGGCACCATAGCAGGAGTCACTGCTCTGTCAGAGCTCGGTCTTGTTGTTAGTTCGCTGAAGTTCCATAAGAAAATATTCAGATTGTGCTGAAAGGATCAAGAATAAATAATACATTTTTCTCCAGAGTGTTATTTTGACTAACATGTGGCACATTTCAATATAGAGCAGTTTCATGAACCAGCCTCCTTGTCACTGATGTAATTAGCAAATGATGCCACCAGACGTACGCCAGGGCTGAAGATTTACTGCGTTCCAGCCCTCTGCCAACTGCTCTACCCGGGGCCTGCTTCATCACTCATTACACCACTCCATGTCTTCGTGCACCTTTCAGCAGGACCAGCCCCTCCAAATCTTGCCTTGAAACCTCTTTCTTTTGCTCTGCCTGCTGAACTCCATAGGAGCAGCTCTGTGGGAGGCGCAGCATGTTGTGTGTTGTACCAACCATTTCACTGCCTTTCCCCACTCCTGCTCTATGTGGGTCTGCATATATCTCTGGCTGTTGGCTCAAAGGAGCTGGAAAGCCCAAAATGCATCAAGACAAAGACTGTCTTGCTTAATTATGATACGCATTTGAGTGGTTCTTTTAGTTTATCTCAGCAATTTAGCTCACGTGGGTGGAAAGATGTGATTTACTGCTACTGTGATCACAATGGTACAAGCCTTCGTGTGGGTTGTAGCCGTATCAGTTTGGAATTGTTCATGCTTTCACTTGTAGGCATAGAGGGATTAGGTCCTGTAACTGCATGTATGCCAGAGGGCTGTCCTGATTTAATTATAAACTGATGTATTTAAAGCACTACCAAAACCACTTACTTACAAAGAGTCACTTAGGTGAGTCTTTGTGTGTCAAGTGAAAGAACAGCAACCAGATATAAGGAATTCCTACTGCAGTAGAGCTTTTTTTGATATCTTTCCATTCTCCCTTGTGTCTTTCCATTCTGCCTTCAACTTTCATTCTCTCTTGTTGGCCTCACACCCTCCAACTTGCTTAGAAAACAATTGCACATGCTGTGGTCTTACCTTCATTTCCACCATTTTGTTCTAGATTCACTCCTAAGGCTGTATTGTGACTCCAATGAGGAACTCATAGCTTTAAAGTGGAGCACAGTGTCCTTGTTTGGCTTGGGCTTGAGAAGGAACCAGAGTCTGAAATAAGAATGACCAGAGGGCAAGGATTCACTAACATTTGCCATTCTATTTTCTGGACATGTCTCATTCATTTTCGTGATGTGAAATATTTCTCTTAATCCTTGCTTTCTCTTTCTGGCTACCAACAGCCTCTTATGTATTCAGGATAACAGTCATTCCCTCATGGACCCAGATTTTTTGCTGAGGAATAAATGATGCTGCTTTCATGTTGTCCATAAGATTTTATGATTTGTGTCAGGGGGAAGGACCTCTCTGGTTGTGGAGAGTCAGTTTGAAGGAAAGTAGCAGTCTAAGTAGACCTGTTGGGCCTGAGAGTTCTTGCCTACCAGCTTCCTCCACCTCAAAAAGGCCTAAATTTCTCCCTGGACCAACTACCTGTGGTTAGGGGAGTGATTTTCGATATATATTTATGGACCATCCTCTAGTGTCAAATGTCATCAGCCTTCTCTTCTCACACAGATCTGGAGACCACAGGTCTAGGGGCAGACAAACTGACATTTCAGTACGTGGCCTTGGGATAGATACAGCAGCCCTCTCAGCACTGAAGTACAATGGGGAAAAAATGGTGGATTCAGTCTGGAGACGTTCAATTGGACTATTCTGCCTTGAACATGTAGGAACAGGTTGTACCAAAAGCTGTTGGAAAGAGTTATTCCCTCCAAATCTGTGAAGACCTGAAAGTTAAAGAGGGGAAAGGGAAATTGCATTCAGGATTCACATGGCAGAAATCCATGGCTCGCTGCAGCTTTTTGATGGGAGATGGGAAAATAAACACACTGTCTTCCTCTCAGCCCTATTGGCAGGAACAGCTTAGAGCTGGATGCGAAAGAACAAGGAACTGGATTGATCTGTCTGTTCTGGTCAGCTAATTGCCAGGAGAGGGTCTTCAAGAGGGGGAAAAGTGGTTCTTGCATTGCACCAAGCAAAAGGCAGACAAGAGCTGGAATATCTTTCCTATCCAGATTATAAGTCATTACCACTTCACCATATACTCTTATCGGTCTGTGTACATCCAAGGACAAACGTGGACTTTTCACAAGGGTGTCATCTGGTCTTCTGTTTTCCCTGTAATTAATCACAGAAGCAATGGTGTTACCTGACAGCAGATTTTTTTTTTATTAGATGAACTATAAATAGTACTTGAGAAAACCCAACACATAGCTACAGCTCTGTTAGGTATCTTTAACTGTGCTGTGCATAACAGTGATAATAACTCGAAAGGAATACTGGTCTTGAAAGGGAATCACTCTGCAACTGTGATGAAGACTAGAAATCATCAGGATCTCAGCAGTAGAATAACCTTAATAACTCTTGAATAGCCCAATCCAGGGATAGGGTTAAGGTTAAAGTTAAGGTTACAGTAACATTAAGGTTTGGAAGCGTTAGGACAAAGCCTAAAAGTCCATTTGGTGAGGGATTGCCAAGTAGCTGCCAAGGGAACATGTAGACTGGAAAGAAATTATTTCTCCCCTGAACTTTTTGAACTAGACCTTGGATGCATGTCTGTGGCTGTTCATAAGCTTAAGTTAGATTTGGGGATAGGATTAGGGGACAGACAAAGCCTAGAGCTTCAGTTAGCATGGGACTGCCAAGGGGCTACCAGAGGGAGTAGGCCACAAAAAGATTTATTCTCTGGTAACTATCTATCTAAATGAAGGATGAGGGTCTTGGCCAAACCCTATCCCATGCCCCATCCCATGCCTAGTATCAGGGTTAGGTCAAGGTTTAGTGTGGTGGCATGTGAAAGACTAGAGTTCCATTTGGCATGGGGCTATCAAGTGGCTGTTCAAGGAGGGTATAGGCTGCCTAAAGCTTTGTTCTCTGACTACTCTTTCCTCTGGGTCCTCAGAGCTAGTGAACCTTGTCTAATGATCATCTGTGGTCACAAATTAGAGTTTAGCTTTGTGATAAAAACAAAACCTCAACCTTGTGTTGGTTTAGGGATATCAAAGAAAGGGATGAGTTGCAAAGATTTCTTCCCTGGGGACTTCATTTGGGCCATGACTTTGGGTCCTTGGCTAAGGCTCAGCCAAGTCTGTTTGTTAGGGACAAGCAGATGGACACTATTGCTTTTTAGGTAAGTGAGAGCTGGATATTGCCTATCTGATACTCTTCTGTAAGCAGAGTGCTAAGCAAATCTTATTTAAGCCGTTTTAGATTTAAGCCTTTCTTTGAAATAAAATTCTTACCTAAATCTATCAAAATTGGCTGTATCCAATGAAGGCTCACAGCACTCCGCAGGAGGAAATTATCATTGATATGAGATGAACATCATCAGATATCTCTATGGGCTTCTTGGCTGTGCAGGTCAGAGACTGTAACCTTCAGGCAAATCCATCGTTAAGGTCGATAGATCTGTACCACAGCAGGTTTAAAGGTGGATTCCAGGCATGACTTTATAGTTGTAAACCTGTTGACATTTACTCTTAGGTAGCACCAGTGCTTCCCACCTTGAAAATGCAGGGTTGAGCAGTATATTGCCACAACAGTTCAAGTCTTTCGGTAGGCAGTCACCCATAAGAGGGTTATGAGAGAGAGGTCATAGCACACATGCTTGGACACCTAAGTCAGGAAGATTTTGAGCATTCAACTTTTCTCCTTTGCTCAGTAGGCTTAATGGGATGTGCAACAGTCTTCAAACCCGAACGATGCCACCTGAATGTGTTCTTGAACAAAGGAGTGGAAGGAAGTAAGATAAAGGTATACCCTTACAACCTGGCTCTGTTAAGAAGGTGTGTGGGGAGGGGCTGTAATTTGAGTACAGCAGGAAATTCAAAGAACATTTAAAGTTAAATAAATTCTTCCTGGGAGCAAAATAGGGATTAAAAGAGAAATGGTGGAGCCCTCGTGGTGGGGAAATTACTGGAAAAGGAATAAGTAGTGAATAGTGTGGAGGAAGAGGAACAGGCTAAAGGTTGAAGAAGGGATAGTGATGAGAGAGGGTGAGATACAGGATATCCATTAGAGACACTGTTGCTTCTCACCTACATATGCCAAAAGGAGCCAGAAGGTCTTGAGCTAATGGTTAATGGGTCTGGAGTGGTTTGGTGGGATATGAAGGGACTGGTGATCACGTCTGGTGCTTGTCTGAGGTGGGGCGGACACTGAAATACATTCAAATTCTCATATTGGTTTGCAGTTATCCAAACCAGCAGGTAACAACAATGCCAAGCTTTCATGGCAGACAACAGAGCTAGGACTTCTTTATGGGAAATTCACACTCCAAGCATTTCAAAGGCTGGCCATGACCACCATTAAAACATGTTAGGAATCACATAGCATCATTACCTTCACAATGCCTCTGCGGTGTCTCATCTATTAACATCTATTAGCAACTGCAACTACTCAAATGATCTGAGGTAACAGGAAAACAAAGGAAAAACCTTTGTTTTCCATTATAAACAGCAGGTGAGCTCAACTCCATTCGAATCTGTGAAATTCATTCTGAAAAGCCAGGCACAAAGAATAAAGTTATTCATACACTAATCTTTTTTTTGCTGGTTTGTTTTCTCTAAAAGAGAGGAAAAAAAAATGTGGGCACAGGGAGTACCATGGGATTTTGACCCATCCTGACCAGAAATCACCTATGCTAAGGCCAAGCACAGACTGAATCCACTCGATGGCCTGGAGGAGCGAGGGAAAACCACGTGCTGTTCAAGCTAGCGCCCCACGTTGTTTGTTTCTGAAACCCAGCCTCCCGGACTGCATTCCCCTGGCCGGCTCTCCCGAGAGGCAGCTCAGCTGCCCTGCCAGAGCCGGCCGCTCCACGCAGGTCCCTCCAGCATCACGGGAGCCTCATGGCTCAGAGAGCGGAGCTCACGGAGAGACGCGACTTGGGGGCAGCCCCATTGTGCTGCCCAGCTGCTTCCTCCAGTGCTCAGTGAAACCACCCTCTTGAATGGAGCTGGAGTGCTGCGGGTGGTTCTCGACAGCTATAACCCTCTACAGAGGGTCAGAGTTACCCTGCGTGGGCTCCCACCTTAATTCAATGCTTCCCAATTTATCACTTTGAGCATGATGCTCTGGAGGGATGTTCATAACTCAGTATTAACAAGGGCTCATGCTGGTGGAGGGGGAGGGAGGCGCAAAGAGGTTGTTTCATTTTGTAATCTGTTCATTAAAAACACAGTTTAGCGCACAGTAAGGCGTGCGTCTAGTCCCATTGTGTGCTTACTATTCTGCATGCATTTAAATGGCTCGTTGGATCAAGGCCGCAAGGAAAATATTTTCTGAGACAGAAGAAGAGAGAGAAGCAGTACAGAGCAGAAGTGCATTTAGTGCTTGTAGCGTTAGGATAAGGAACGTTCCAGAGCCTCAGAGATCTCTGCCTTCCTTGAAGCTGTACACAGCGGTTGCTGGTTGCGACGGACCCGATGGGCATTGGGTTGCAGGCGAGCAGAGCGCTGGGACTGGGCGCGAGCTCTTTCAAGCTCTGTTGCAATCTCTGTTGCACGTTATAGGGTCACCAAGCACAAAACCAAGTATCGGTTTTTAGAAGCACAAACGCAAAGCTAACTCAAACTGAAAGAAATTGTTTATGCCCTCACTCAAAAACACGACATTCAAGTCGCAATCAGAATTAGCCCCACAGTATCAAGCAAAGTTATTAGCTCACATCAAAGTTGGCCTCACTTCAGGAAAATTTCTTTTGCTTTTGTAAACACAGCTGAGTCTCCATTTTTCTTCTTCCTATTGGCAACGTATTTCAGTGCTGCTAAATAAGGATATCTAAACAATCTTCATACAATTTCTATGCTTTCCCCATCAGTCTGTTTCTGTCAGCTCCCCATACACTGCGCAGAAACCATGCAAAGAAGGGTTTGGAGAGGGTGTTAAAAAACATACGGGTTTTTGGTCAAGATATTACTAGGAAGAAAAACCAAAGTTTTCTGCATGCGAGTCCAGGCTGAGAGAAAGTCCCCCTTTCGTCATGGTCTCTATGGGACAATGTCCTGCTGTCATTTTCATTACAAGAATCTCTTTTTTTTCCTAGACAGAACTGATGGTACAAATTTACTCCATCATGAAATCTAATATTCAGAATCTACCAAAATGTTTTTCCTTGTACAAAACATTTCATTTTCTATTTTATGTCCCTTAAATGGATTACAACTGCTTGTAATCCATTAGTTATTTCTGCTGCATAAACCTTTACTTTACAGTGAAAGTGATTTTATTTTTGCCTTTTCTTGGACGCCCCTACAATGAATTCCTATTCCTCTGTACCCCAAGAGGCATGTTATCCTAGGCCAAAACATCTGCTCAAGGAGAGCTGGAGGCTGATGGCCGCCTGCATGCAGTCATTGCAGGCTTTACATTAATGAGCAGAAGTCACTATTCAGCATTGAGTTCATCATTGACTGCGGCAGGGTTCGGTCTGGGCCCTTGTTGAGCTTTGAGGATTGCCCTCAATCCTCAGTCACCTCAGTGACCGATGTTGTCATGCCCATGGTGTAGCTGGGGTCCCCTAAAATGATCCGGGGCATAATGACGAGAGGACAGACGTGTTACCAGGTGAAGGGGAAAAGAAAACGGGGCCCGGCTGAACAGCTCTGCCGGCTCCGTAACTGCCACGTGGCATATTGAGCGTGCACAAGTCTCTACGTCCTGCAGGGAAAAGCAGCTCCTCCGAGGCTCGGGGAAAGGGATTTACTCGCCTTACTAAACCGTGGCTTACAAGTGCACTCCATTAATTTGCTTTTAAATGACTCCGAAGACAGAGCACAGATACTGTCTAATCTAATCAAGCGAATGATTTGGTCTAAAAGAGAGGAACCCGCCGCCGTCCTCTGCGCGCGGGGAGCAGCCGCACGTTCTGCACCAGGCAGGTCCTGGCCGCGGAGGGAGGCGCCGCTTGCGCTGCCGCTGCCACGTGGGTGCGGGGCGAAGGGGCGAGCGCTCCCCACACGCGCCATGGGGGCACGCAGACGGTGCCGCTCTGTTCCCGCTGCCAGGCCTCCTTAGGGGGGATCTTTGTGGCTGGTTTTTGACCTCCTCTAGACGCAGCAAGGCCGAGGCTTGGGCCCTCGTGGACGCGTCTGCTGTTGTCGCTACCCAGGTGCTGCCAAACTGGTTACTCAGCTCCGTGCTTTGGAGGGGAAGAGAGGTGGGAGGACAGCCGGGCACAGACAGAAGGTGATTTTTAAAGGGCATTTTTCTTCAGAGTGATTCTGGATTAGGATGAATTGAAATGCCTCCCATCCGGCTGCCGAGAACGAAATCTTCCTCAGGCTGTGCCGAGCGACGGGCGCGCTGTGCCTGGGCAGAAGTGGGGCCTCTCCTGGAGCAATTCGAAAGGCAAAGGCTGGATTTAGCACCCACATCACATCACAGTTTGAACAGCCTTTGTGTTAGCATTGGGCTTTCCCCCCATAAACATGACACGAAAACGCATGAAGCTGGGAGGTCGGGCAGCAGGACTTTCTGTCAGAGAGGCTGCTGAAGCCCAGCCGGTTGGGAAATAGGGCTGCTGCTGTGAACTGCACAAAGAAACAGGTTGCTCTAAGCAGCACGCGAGGAGGGGACAGAGAGGGAAGAGAAGCAACAGCAGCAAGCAGCTCCTGTGGGCCCTGTTGCACGGGCTCTGTATCGGGAGGATCCCCACACGTGTTGGCCCTGCAGCGCGATTCCCAGCACCCTGTCCTGACCAGGGGGCTTCTTTGGGTCACAGCTAAGGAGCTCCAGTGAAATGAAACAGGCGATTGGAGTCCACGGCCGTGCAGCTCTGCCTTGTGAACAGACAGCATCGACATCTGGGGCTGTCAGTCTGAAATCTTAATTTACTTAAGGATCAAAAGCTTTGAATTTTATTAAAAAAAGAAGAGGTGTGGCATCATGCATTGCAATGCCTCACATTGCAAACACGTATCTCCAAGATTATAATAAGAATGCCTCAATCCCCACGCTGATTTTATACAGAAGTGGAATGGCTCCAGAAACCAAGGACGTCTTTCTTTGGTCTCTTTCTGCTTCTTTTTGTTGCAGCAGACATGCACGCTCCCTCTACATGCTTTTTCAAATGAGCCCATAGAAGGCAAGAGAGCAATTCTATCTGAGGCAGATAAGACTGCCTGCTTAACACGTTTTACTGAATTTTCCAGGACCGCTTCCCAGCTGGGCTAGAAGGAAACCTCAGCAGCGGTCGGATCCATGAACCTTGCCTGGTGCCACGGAACTGCCACAGCATCAATCGCTCTGTGCGGGTGGGTCGGTGCTGCCGGTCCCGGGGCAGGCACCACACCGAGCCTCAGGCACGGCCGGTTCTGCTGCAGAACCGGGAGGAAGCGGAGGGCGGCCGGGCACGGATACACCTCAACAACGTGCGCATGGAATGACCCAGCTCCCGCTACTGGCGCTTGGTGTGACAGGTTGGTGTCCACGACGTGGTCACGGTGATCCCAGGTGGTTCTGAAAACACCCAATCCGGGATGTTTCTGCAGCTCCATCGCAGCTGGCCAAGCTGGGTCTCACCCTGGAAGGGTCAATACCAGGGACCCAGAGACACCCTGGTATCCTCTGCCCAGATGTGGAGCAGCATTGGTGGCACCAGCCACCTCCTGCGCCCGCTGGGTCCATCTGCGATGTGTAATGCCCCCCAGCAGGAGACAGGCAAACCAAATAAATCCCTGCTGGCTGCAGAACGTCCCTTTTGCCTCAGAACAGCAATTACCATCCTTAGGTGCTTCAGAGATTATCCACAACAGGAATTTATTATGGAGCAGGATACTTCTCCGTAGGCATGTTGGTTTTTGCTCCCTAAAAGAGCTAACTCAAACAGCACATTCAATTTATCTTTAATCAAAATGCATAACTGCAGTGCCTTCCTTACTCTTTGCTGATAGCTGCTCCTGTAGACACACAGGAAAGCAATTAATTAGTGCAAATTTTAGAACAGAAATGCCTATGCAGATATAAATCTGTGAAGAGGCTAAAAATGTCAGGAGTGAAGCAAGATAAATGTCAATGTTATTAAAAATAAACGTCCACTTAGTGCAACATTTACCTAAACGTTTGCCAAGAAAACAGTAAATAAAGAATTTATGTTCAGATGTAGCAAATCCTCAGCAGCTCCATACACAGGCTCCAAGTGAAAGTCCCCTCCTGCACAGAGAGGCAGCCAAGACCAGAGCTGTATTCAAAACAGTGATATTATCTGTGCTAGTCCTCTGACAAAAGTGGATTTTATCTAACATACAGCGACTTTATAAACACTCCATTTCCTTCTACCAGGACTCAGTTTACTTTTCTAATGCTTCCTTCCACATCTACCACTGTGCATTATCAGAACCTGCACTGCAGAGTACAAGCTTTGGTGAAACGGCGCTGGGATTTATATTCCCTTCTCCATCCTTGAAGGCTTCTGAGTCACAGCTCTGCAGGATGAAAGCCTGAGGCCCCAGCAAACGTGACCTGCCATCTGCATTCCGAGATATAAGTCCATACGTTCCCCACCACCACCAAAAAAAGAACATTTTCTATTAGACACCGGCATCTATTTCTTGGTCTAGATGTGCAGTGTCTCACTCAGAAGACTTCTGCATCTTTTATGCAAGCAAGCTGGCAAGCTCAGTAAGGTAAAACACATCAAGGTAATTTGACAAAGCCTCTGTTCTCAAGCCAAGGTAGACTGACATTATCAAGACGACCTTTCATTCCTTATGTTAAAGGACCCATACATCTCAGTTGGAATCAGTCGTTCCATTCTTTTCCTTGGAATCAAGGTCAAGATGACAGACCTATAAATGCCACATATCCCTTGATGTACTTCCACATAACGGCTCAGCAACAAGGATTTCTTTTCCCCACTCACCGACTAAAAAGCAGCATTTAGAGGTCTGAAGAGCTCCTCCTCTGCCTCTTTAGAAAGCTCTTAGATTGCTTGGGTTTACTGGTTCTAAAATGTCCAGATTCAGGAGCTGTCCAGTATAACCTTCTCTACCTGTTGCTTCGGTAGGAAAATATCTTAATTCATCATCTGTGATACAGCCACATTTTCTATTTGCGGGGACATGCAAATATTTGCACATTTACACGGGCTTGAACACCAGTCTCGGGGGAAAGCATTGGGGTTGAATCAGCCTTTGGACTCAAGGTTCAGCGTTTGCATGTGTGCAGTGCCTGGCAGCCAGGTCGCAGCTCTGCCCGGGCTCATCCACTCAGATCTGCGAGGAAAACTTCCCTTTCGGAGCCATCTCTTTGCTAAGTGTTTCTGCAGCATCTGCATGATGGACTAGGAGGGAGTACAGAGGGCTTCCCGCCAAAGCGATCTAAACCTCCCCTAAATTAAAATAAAACAAAGTAAAAGCTTTGTTTCATTTAGTTTGGGTTATTAGCAAGATTTGGGATCGCTGCCCAGCTCATAATAATACCCCTTTCCTTAGTGTGCCAGGGGTACCGAAGCCGCCCTCGTTTCCTGCTCGCTCTTCCAGCACTCGGCATGGCGTCAGAACGGCCACATGTGTGACCCTCCACGAGTCTTTGGAGGCGCCCTGGACGTCTCTGTGACTGCATCACGTGAGAATTCCTTCCCTTCTCGAGTAATGCTTGAGCTTACTGCTGCTCCTTGATAAACCACAGCAAGAGCGCTCAACAGAAAGAAGGACTTCAGCAAGAAAGTGCAGTTCTGCTTAGGGAAAAGCTAAAGATGCAGCAGTTTGTTCCTTTCTGTGAACCCTTCCAGTAATGCTTTAAAATCCATTGCAGACTGTAATAGAACCAAGTTCCATTGATGGGAATCACGGCTGCCAGCAGAAAGGACTCGGAAGCTGCAGTCCGAGGGGGAGCAAGCGCTCGCTTTTGCGCAAGTGCAAAAATGCAATCGCAGAAAGCTTCGGGAATGTTTTGAAACCTGAGCCCTCATGCTCAACCCGGCCGACCAAAGCAGCCAGTCCTGTACCATTAAGGATGACCTCATGGAAAAGCAGCTCCTGGGAAGCCGTTTCTCCCATAGAAGCCTTGGGACGTAAGCTCTCCTATAGCGTGGCGACCAGTGGTGCGTGCTCGGCACTCGGGAGCGGTTTCGGATCCGAGGCCAGCATTCCCGGGACTCTCCGCCACCGAGCGCATGGAGCCGTGCGGCCAGATGCTCTTGGAGGAAGAACGGATGGCGTGCACGTGCCTGGGGAACGTGTTCGGCAGAACAGAAACGAAAGAGGAGGGGAAAAATGTCTCTCCGTTTAATGACACTTGCACAACCACCACAGCCGGAGGCATCAGAAAAATAACATGTGAGGGGATCCCAGAGCCTGCCCAGGCAGTGGGTTAGGGCAGAGGGGAGGCACCTACGAGCTCCCACGGCAGGGGCGCTTCAGAGCAAGCTTGGATTAGACGGGCATAACCACAAAGGAGAACGAATTCGCTTCCAGGATGCCTCGGGTCTCGAGATCCAGCTCTGAACAGCTTAAAGGAAATAGATTTTCAGCCCTTTTGAGAAAAATGCGGCACTGGCCCCTTTCGAGCTGTGGCCACAGCCCTGCCCTGGGCCTGGCCCTCCGCGCGCATCCCGAACGCGCTCCCAGGGCGGGATGCGGCCGCACGGAGCAGCTCCTGCTGCGAGGCGACACCCGGGCAGCCGAGGGGCTGCGCTCGCCCGAGCCCTCTCCATCCGCACGTGTTTGCAGAGTTTTTTCCTCTCTCTTTTCTACACTGGCACCTTCCTCCAATTCCAAAATAAGGATTTTTTTTTTTCCTGCAGATAGCATAGATGGATATGATAAGAAACTAGCACAGTTTCTTATAACTTCTTCCTTTCCAAGTTGCTTATTTTCCACTTAACTCCTGCTTTGTGCTCTTTCCCACTGGGCTACGCGTGATGAGCACGGGCTGTGCCACGGGATGACCGTGGTAGAGACGTGACCTCTCCTCTAGTCGTCCTCTGTGTATTGGATACGGCTGCCTCTGGATAAACCGGACAATTCCAGAGGGAGCACTTCTGGAAAGAGAGCCTGTGCCAAGTGCCATTCCCAAATTTCTCTCTTTACAAGGCAAACATCTGCTGCGGTGCTTAATTTACCCATTTTTCTGCTGTTCTCATGCATCAGAGGAAACCCTAGCAGAAAAACTTCAGCAGCAGCGGCAGTGCCTCAGTTTACGCTTCAGCCTTCCAGGCATGGATACAACACACCGGGTGTCCCTGCCGTCAAACAACCCAACGCCTCCCGGGCTTCGTGTCGAGCCGAGCCTGGTGGCAAAACCCCGGGGCTAAGGAAGCCAGCGGGACTTTTGCCAGGGGCTGCGATGGGGCTGGGGGTTCGCTCAGCCTCTTCAGTACGGAAATCGCATCCCTGCGGACTGGTCCGGCATGGGCCGAGCCCGTATCCTTTGAAGGGGATGGACAGGCTCCCGCTGCCTCTAACAGGCACTGAGGTAGATTGCTAGCAGACGAGAACAGTTTCTTGGATAAGGGTGAGGTTTCCACAGCCACTTATGCTGCCTCTTCAACCCCTCATTCCCTGTTCCATTTTTTTTTTTCCCATTCTTATCCCTCATTTGGATCTCAGATGTTGCCAATAATGATTTTTAAGAGTGGGGGCAAAGAGCCTCCCATCACCATCATTCAGGTCTTCCGTTCCCTATGATAATTAACATTTAATGTGAGCAGTAATTATGCAAGAAATCTATCAAGAGAAGTAGTCAGAAGGAAAAAAAAAATATATATATATATATATAAGAAACACTTAGAAAACATCCGCTTACTGTAGTTGAGCATATGGTGCAGTTTCAATTACATATGCACTTAGAACAACCTCTGTGCATGAAGGTAACTTCCTTGACAGGGGATGCTCGTAACCAACTACCTGTGACAGCAGATTCGCACTTAATGGACTAGTATGACTCCAATCCATATATTGAATTTAATACTCTTCCCTTTCCACATGAGCATCACTTGAGACTTATTCTTCCTCCTGATGCTTCCTGTCACCTCCCTACCCTTGCTGCATCAAAATCTTACCTCCGCCACCTCAGCTTTTCTCTCATTCTACACTTTGTTTCCGGATACCATTCCATAGGGCACCTCTGGGAGAGGGGCCTAAAGCTCTTACTGCCTCCTGTTTGCTCTGAATCCCAGTCCCAAAGGCAGTTTGTTCCCTCCTGGATGAGGCAGGGCACGATGAGGGAAAAGGCTGTGCCGCTAACCCGGGTGAGCTGGCTGGATCCAAGCCTGGAAGCCCAGAGCATGCCCAAGGCCACGTGAACAACATGCAGACCACCTGCTTAGGCACCAATCACCTGAATGAAAGGGGGGTTTTCTGAATACTCAACACCTGTTTTAGTTACCCCTCTCTTTAAGCCCTGTCCTCCACCTGCCCTACTTGAAAAGGGGCAGTTCTCACACCAGGAGCTCTGCCTGCCCTGAGGGTAGGGCTGAAATGAAGGCCACAACTATATGAGGTATCAGCCAAGGCCTGCCAGCCCCAAGCATTGAAGGGAAAAGCAATTCAGTTCTGGCCTTCCTGCCTTCAAGGCCTGTTCTCCCTCCTCTTCCCCCGCGTTTTTGTTTTTTAATTCCAAGTGTGTTTTCAGAGTAAATGTATTCAAATGGAAATGAATAATCACCTGCTTAACAAAAGTCATTAATTCCCCATAAGAACACTTCCACACAGATCTATTAATTCTCATGTCAACGTTTTCAGTGTTAAAATATGTGTTTGGTGTAGTAGGCACTACCTATTCTCTTTAATTGAAAAACCTCCCACTGCGGAAGGGGGTAACACGTTTCATCGGTCAACAGCACCCGCTGTCCTCACAGAGGAAGTTTCTGGCTTCGACTCGCACTAACACCCCAAACCTGAGCGGAAGTTGCCCAGCTCACATTCAATCCTGTTTGCAGCAGAGGCAGCGCCAGGGGAATGTGTTCCCTTCCATCTTTAAGATACACATCTGAGGCGAAAATCGGGCAGTTCAGATTTATATTCAGAACAGCTCTGGCATCCTCCTTCACGAACTAAAACGTGGCCTCGATGAACAACAAAAATACGTGGTTAACAACACTGCTAGTCATCAGAAGGACAGCAGCTCGGTGACCTAACACGGAACCTGTTTGCAGCATTAATGCAATTTCCAAGCAAATAAATATCCGTTCACTAGTGTGAATTGCACAATTTGAAGGCAGCTCTTCCAGGAAATCTGAGGAGCAGGGGGATACTCTGGCTGCGCGGTGGTGATGAAAGGAAGACATTAGGTACATTTACACTTCTGAATGCTTCAAAAAGTGGAAGAAATGGGAGCGCTAACAAGCAGGTGGCAAAAGACATAAAGCATCACTTTTCTAATTGCCTAATTCTGTTTTTTAAATCCCTTTGTCTTTGGGCATGTTTCTTTTTATGTCTCCAAAGAGCTTGTACTGCGAACAGAAATGACCTCATCGTATTTTTATTCGCTGTCGTTCACTTCATTCGCTTTCATGAACAGGGAATGCAAACACAGCGCCCTTGTCAGGACGGAGACGGGCAGGCACCCGGGGCACCCGAAGGCAGAGGCGTTTGTCAGGGTGCCCACAATGTCGCCCCTCCAGTTCTGCGCGGGGTCTTCATCTCTGCCCCGCTGAACGCCCAGAGCCAGAGGACACAAGGGTGACACGAGCAGGGCGAAGGGGGTGTTAGGGGCCCTGGGCACCATCCCTCAGCCCACATGAGGGACGGTGGCCGAGCGTGCGAGCAGGAGGCTTCGACCTAGCGAGCAGGCGAGCAGCAGGGCTGGGCACTGGGGAGGGTGGCTGGACCAGAACAGGGCTTTGGTGACTCACAGGTTTGGACCCAGAGCTGGAAAGCGATGGTTGTTTTGAGACTTTTAAGCTTTTAGGTCATTTTGAGCAAGCTTCTCTTCCCGAAGTGCGTGCGATTCAAGCCATTCCCCAAAGACACAGAGGCCTGACACCATCCCCTTTGCTGGAATCAGATTACAAGGAAAACTTGGGTCATCCAAGAAACATCGTCTAATAACAAAGTCATCCCTGGTAGTCCCAGTGGACCTTAGTGTAGGAGGCTGTGAGTCACTGAAGACATGGGAAAATGGCAGCAAATGAAGGGGTGGGAGAAAAAATATGAAGACCAGTTTGCACAAGATAAACAGGTGTGAATGAGATAAATCCTTCTGCAAGTATTTGTCAGAATCTGATCCCTGAGCAGAACTCATTGCTCTTCCCTTTAAGTGGCCAAGCCCTGATACCAGATAACCCATAGTGAACTCCAGGGTAATTGCGGCAATATTAAGTTCGTGGATGCAGTCAGCTCCAACCAGCCAAGGAAGGCACATCCCTGAGCAACGAGAACCGAGCAACTACAACCAAAATGCACATGAGGAACTCTGACACGGCCGAGCTTCGGCTAGGTTTTCTGCTGTATTACTGCACCATAGCAATGATAACATCAAAGTCAATGAGACGAAGACAACCCTTCGTAATCTACCTTTTTAGCTCATTCACATATTGATGAAGTTTTCCCTAGAATGATGAAGCCAGTGACAAATCTCGAAAACAAGGAAATACTGACAATGGAGAACATGCACAGGGACGACTGCCTGCTCTGTAATTCCCAAAGGCTGATGGAAAGTATGACTCTATAAGCAGGATTTATTTTTTTCATGTCAGCTTATCATAGATGAACAACACGTGCAAAGTCCCAGTGGGATGGGAACGTGAGGTCCAAGAGCACAGTTACAGTAATATTGTAGCATTCCTTGGAGAACTGGATTTCATCTGGAAAATGTAATAAACCAAAGAAAACAGACAAACAAGAAAACAGGAACATCTTCTTTCTTCTCCAATCTGAGTTGTTTTTGTTCTTTAAGTCCAGAAGAGGTCCAATAGTCTTCAGATTTTTCACAGTAATAAGGCTTTGCCCATTCAACACATATCTAGCATTTCAAACATTTCTCTTTGGGTGTGACAAATAACATTAGAAAAGGGAGCTCTGGAGGAGGAAGGATGAATATTAAGAAGTAGAAAATCTTGAAAAACGCTGTAATGATTACATAGCAGAACACCTAGAAATTCAAGCTCACTTAAAGAACAGTGCAGAATTTAATACCAAAGTTAGCATGAAATCCTCTTTCATATGACATTTTCTTTGCAGATTTGGCATCATCTCTGATTTTTATCCTTTTTGCAAGAATGGTGAAGTGAATATGCTTTACCTCTGGTAATTAAGAAAACACAGATGTGTAATTCAGTCAGCTCCCCTGGAAAACGGTTTACATTTTTGATCCTCTGTCTTCTAAAATTAGGCTTCTTAAAATTATAAGGGTAAGTGCATTAATACTTTCTGATGTCAAATAGAAGTCAGCAAGAAATGAATTGTATTAAGGTTTGATCCAAAGCCAACCCGAGTCACTTTGATCTTCCCATTAAATTTCAACCTGCCTTGGTATAAGCCCTTAGAAAACATGCAAAGTAAATGTTGATGCTCTCTGCGGTTATTGCATAAGGTTGGGAGGCTCTTTGCAAATTATTTTCTCTTTCTGTATGTCTGCTTTAGTTCCCTGTCCAATCAAAACTGGAGCATTATCAAAGTGACAATCAAGGTGCCAGATACAGATATGAATCTGCAGGCAGGATCGAGATATGGAAATCAGCCAAGAATGCAAAAGTTCGGGTAGGAGCCTAGGAGTAGTTTTCAAAAATATTAAGTAAATGCTATCACCTGCTAACATACACACACAACAAAAAAATATACCCCGAGGCATATATATGCTTACCAATGTAGCCAACACCACTGTGGTTTAGCAATTTTGTGCCTATGCTGGAATAATTATGCAAGAATCTTGCTGACGTTAACAAATTTACATATGCATATTCAATGGGGAGGATGAAGCAAAGACAAATAGCTATGCGGACTATAAAGGCCAAGGCCTAGACTTATTGGAGCAACATTCAGAAAGAAAGCTCTGTCTTCATGAGCTCTTCAGTACCTGGTCATGTGTCATCTGAGATCAGCATGAAAGCCTCTATTTGATCACATGTTATCTGAGGTTACCATCAAAATACTGTTTTTCCTGATTCCTGCTGAAAAAGATCCAAGATTAGGAGAAAATAAGGTGTATTTTAGGCCAGAAATGAATTAATAATTAAAAAAAAATGAAAAGAAAAATAAACAAAAATAATCAAAATAAAAGAAGGAAAGAAGAGGAAAACTGCAGGCATGGAAGAGATTCACTGTTTTTGCAACAATTACATTCTCAGGCATCAAAACGAAGCACCACAGCGCTTCTTCCCACCTGACAGTGCCATAACGTGGCAATGCTCTTAGGTGCACTATTACAGCTGTACGATTACAAAGGGCCACAAAGGCCACTGCAGCCTCGGCACTGAAGAGCCTCAGCTCAGCAATGACAAGCTCCGCATTTCGCCTCTCCTGCTCACGCTTTATAAGGCAGCAGCTGCCCATGCAACACGTGGGCAGCAACCCCGTTCGCAGAGCCCACGCCGCTGGGGCAGCAGCACTCGCATCCCGCGTGGTCCAAGTGCTGCTGCTGCTGGCAGCAGATGACGTGTAGAGGGAGTGGGAAACCAGGTGCTCTAGCCGGGATCCACATGAACGCGCGAGAGCCTGAACCTTCACGTTCAATGGGAGAGCAAGTAGAAGCACTAGAGCAAGGCAGGCAAATGAGGACAGGAGAGAAGGTGGAGTAGGAGAGGAAGCGCGAACAGCACAGTTCGCAGTCAGCACAGAAGGAGAAAGCCGGGACAAGCAGGAGTCCTGGAAACTCCACCAGCTCGAAGGGAAGCAATGCCAGACCACAGGGAACTGCCCTGGAGAACACAGAAAATTTCACCCATCTGAGTCACAACAGAAATACCCAAATAACAGGGAAAGGAGAGGGAGAAAAAAAATGTTTGATATCCACACAGTGCCCCATCCCTTGATTCAGAACTGTATTTATTACCCACAACTCGTTCTCAGATACTCTTCTGAAGCTGTTCAGCTTTCACTTGTTTTGAGGAGCTCATATTCTGCTAATGCTGAAGAAATGCTCCATCTCTCCTGGCTCTGCATTACATAACCAGCTTCTCCATTCTTCCAGTCCTAAAATGATTCCCATGCACTTAAGAAGTGACAGGATTTAAGCAGAATGCAAATTGGTCCCTTTCTTTCCTAACAGATGCCCAGAATTTACTCCATTAGTACGACAGGTCATTACAACACAAAGGTCAAGAAACACACCAGAATACCCCACATTTTTACTGAGATACAAACATAAAAGGATTTTCAGCAGGAAAGCTGCCACAGATGCCAACACACTCACTTTTTTTTTTTCTTTTAAATCCACTTTTTCTTATCCCTGAAATGTTCCTCTGAATAAACAGCCTGTCCACAGGGGAAATAACAGGGTTAAGTTGCCCTCGTGCAAGCTAGCTGTGCCTATGAAGACGGACACTCTAGTCCTCCCAAGGGAATCAGATCCTGCTTCTCCTGCTGCCTGCCTCCCGGCGCCCTTACTCCTGATTCTTTCTTGCAGGATTACCATCATTTACGGCCTTGATATTCCAAATATACTCGCAGCCCACAACTGAAGGATTCCTTTGCATTACAAATTATAATTGCACTGAATGAACTACTGGGTCTGTGACTTAAAAAGGTATCAAAAGAAATGAAAAAAAAAATCAAGGTTATATTAATTTGATGGAGTTGAACCGAGGTGAAAGACTGAAGTCATTTACCCAAGGTACCCACTAATTAATTACCTTACAAATGCACTTATCCTATCTGATGGAAATCAAAATTAAAAAAAGTATGCCATTATTCATCACCAGTTTCAATTACAGTAGGAGTCTAATTCCAGTTAATATATTCTCTGTGGACTGGCTCACACCCAGACAAAAAGCATCTCAAGGAAAAGCTCAGAGCAAAACCTGGCTTGAAAACTTGAGGGAGGCTTTTTAACGCCTCCCTCATAAACAAAAAAAGTGCCCCGTTTTCCCTTTTTCTGAGCATTGCTGCTGTTCTCCAGAGTACAATATTGTGATGAACGATTTTCTCTGTAGGACGTTTTTAGACTTAGATGTGTTAGATATGTGGAATACAGGGAATATAGCTAGTGGTCACTATTGGGGGGAAAAAAACCCCAAAAACCAAAACTGCCTTTCAAGGAACCAGGGCTAATCCAAGAATCGCACAACGTTTAATTCCTTCAACAGCAGATGCCTGAGAAGTTTTCAAACGGTTTAAAAGGAGACATTGGTTTGCCAAGCTTCATAACTCTTCACAGGCAGGTGCCATACAACACCAAGCTGAATTCCGCACTCAATTCACTTAAGAAAATAGAACGTTTCTTACCTGTAACTTTTTTCCTAATAGCTGTCAACTCCCACTGCTGAAGATAACCTGTCAACTTAAAATGTCTTTTTCTTCTTTTTTTTTAAACCTCCTACTCTTAAAGCACTTAATATTACCGCATGTGAAGGAAGATGCAAGGAAAAACTTGTCTGACCTGCCGTTACATGCCACTTGTCTTAGCTTCCTTACAAGCACAGGCAGACATCTCAAAAAGCAACAAAGGAGACAAAAAGCTATTTTATAACACAGAAAAACATGTACTTGAAGATATAAAAAGTAGCAGTAGGTTCCAGAGGCATGCGAAGGACCAGGAAATATTACAATTTTCAATATATTATATAGAGATTATATTTCACATTACGTTGATTCATGTCCAAAAGCATACTGTTTGCTGGATTTTCAGTTGAACAGAGCTATAGGTACGAAATAATCAACTAGATCAGAGAAAAGACAATACCTTATTGCTTTTGTAAGACACTGTTACAAGAGTATACAAATATTAGGCATTGTTATTATATAATATAGTTGGTAAACATTTTGGTTAGATCTGCAATATATTTGCAAGAACAGTATTGCACAATTGATTCATTTGTTACTTCTTAAAAGCCTAGGAGTAACTTTCAAACAGAATAGCAGCATTTACCTTTTACGCTGACACCCTTTTTTCCACATGCTCAGGTTATCTATAATGCTAGTTTGGACTGTGCACTCTGCACTTTTCCCATTTGACACCTTCCCGCCTCTTAAAAAGGTATGCAATTTTGTAACGACTGAATGGAAAAGTTCCCCAGTTCCTAACACCTCTTAGGAGCTACGAGTTATTTTTCCTATACACCTTTCAGAAACCATTGGCACAAATACATCAACAAGTTTCCATTTAAAAATGAGGAAGTCCATCCTATCAGGGTGAGAAAACAAAACTCTCCAGATTCAGTTACTGAAGATAGCAACTTTCCTTCACCTCTAAGTTACTGAATTAATTTAAGACCAAGAATGATGAAAAGCGATTCTAGTTAGGTAGTAGCCTTTGGCAAGGCAGTTGCCAGACCTAATCCAAAATAGGTGCGGTCTCTTTCCTAATTTTTGCTTTAGTTTGGGCAAAACCTGGCTCATTTTTTTAGGCAAAGTTGTATGTTGGTATTAAAAAATGTTTGCTTTATTATAACAAAATTTGTCATTCTAAATCCTTCTCTACGTGGGCTGTAGAAGATGTGGAATATCTCTATTTCTCCTTAGTAATACTACTAAACTGGGAATCAGTTTCACAATATAGGAAAGCTACAATAAAGGCTTGGAAGAACAGCAGCAAACTTTAAGGATTTCACATAAATTTACAAGACAAAAGTATCCAAATAGAGAACACCAAATAGCATCTTTTGAGCACAAGGGTCTTTCTTTATAGCCCAATAACTATATTCATGCCAATGACTCAAACATGTATCTCTTAAACCCTCTTCCCACCTCTTCCCTCCCCAAAATGCTGGCTGATCAATCCTTGAGCTCAGTCCCTTTGCATTTATCCCGCGGCAGGACACTGCAGGTTTAGCTGGCACGCTCTCAGCTCACTCCTTAGCTCAGCAATTTAAGATCTTCTGTCTCCGTACCAGTCATAACAACACTAAATGTGCTAATTATAACCACATCTCATCTCCTGACATTGAGTAAGCAACTTACAGCGATAAAAAAAAGGAAAAGAAAAAGCAGGATACGGTCCACTTGTGTATATACTGGCCAGCTGTTACCTGCTAACAGCAGGGAGCAAACTGCTTCTCAAAGAAAAGAGGAGTTTGCTGCAGCAGCTCTACAGCCCTTGGGGGCACATGTCTTTGTGGATCCGGATGCACCAAAACGCCAGCGGGCAGGAGCCTCTGGAGCTGGTCCAGTTTAGGCTACCTTGCAAGCAGGGCGCACCAGCTGCGGCTGCCGAGCTGCGCCGCGCTTCACAGCGAGCGCGGCCCTTCGGGCGCCCCAAGCCAGCTGAAAAGGCCCCAGCTGCACTAACCTCTCCCGCCCTTCCCCTCCAGGCTCAGAACGGGCTGGCGGGCCGGCCGAGCAGCCCGTGCGAGGCGGGAGGCTCGGCGCTCCGAGCACCTCGGCCAGACGTGCCGCTCCACGGTGGCGCCGGAGCTCTCTCCAGGAGCGGCAGCTCCCGGCTGGCCGTGGGGCTCTGGGCACATTGAGGGGTTCATGTTGCCCCAACAGCACAGGCCCAGCCCTCCGAAAGCTTGCGACACAGACCTACTGTGAGGACTAAAGAGCAGCAGGCTGGGATGAAGGGCTGAACTGCAGAGGCCTCTGAAGAACGGTAGCCACGGCCTCCCTTCAAGCTTAGCACCCGCTCAGGAAAGGGGCACTCCGGAGCACAAGGGCTGCGGTGGGTAAATTCAGAGGCAACACGATTTGAGCAGGCTTCTGCGCAGCGCATGCAGCACCTACTCAGTGCTAGAGCCACTTGGGGCTACACAAATAGTCAGAGTAATTGGAAGGTCATCAAGCATCACCAAGCCCCTGGAATTCCAAGTAAAATCATGGATCTCACAGTCCTATCTTTGCATGGGCACTACGGCAAGTACCATGAACTCAGTGAGTTCCCTCCTCTTCCTACCTGAGCAGTGCCATGGCAAGGAGCATCACACAGCTGTACAGAAGCAATACTTAAAAGCAGAACTAACGTTTGTGTTACCTGTATAAACCAGGTGTGAGAGGGAAAGCCAAGCGGAACAGCTTAAGGAAAAATCATCACTGCTACTCTATCAGAAATTTCTTGAGCCTTTAATGAAAACGGCAGTCAGGTAACCACAATTCCTCTAGTCTTAGCACAAAACAACCCCCTCTCTCCCACACCCCAGGCTTTGAGAAATCAGCTGCAGACAGGTAAAAAATAAGGGGGCAGCTTCCTAAAAGACAGAAAAAATAGGCATGAAATAGGAAAAATAAAATTTACATTACATTCATTGCCCCTTTCTTAAGCAAGTACTGCTAAAGATCGCTAATGCTTTGACTCAATCCAGAAAATGAGGTCAAAAAGGCAGCAAAAACTTACGGAAACGTATCTTCATTTGTAAAGACTAGGAACGACTGAAGAACTAAGAATCGACTGAACACAGCGTGGGCCAAACCAAGACGAGGCTTGTTCCAACACGAGATCTGAGCCGGTCGTTCACCCTGCCAGCTCACACATTAACTAACTGCTCCCAACACACGGTACCTCAAGAATTCACACCTCTATGCACAAAAGCCATCCGCAAAGCAAGAGTTTTTTTAAAAAAAACTACAAATAGATAAACCTGCTGAAGTATAAAGCTAGGGGGAAAGAAAAAAAAAAACCACAGTTCTCTCAGAAGTTTATTTGATTCGGTTCTAAGCAATCAATGCTGGAAAGGAGTAAGGAACTAAAAGCTGGTCAAAAGAATCTTGTGGAAAAAAAAGAGAAAAGAGGTAACAAGAGGCATTTTAAAGACTTTGAGGATAGGAAATAAAGAGAATCTGTCAAAAATGAGCAAAAGGTTAAAAAAGGAGGATGGAGGAGTTACAGTAATGCTTACTGAAAAGAAAAAAACATCCTTGTATATCATTCTTCAAAGTACTACAGCCAATTCATTCAAAACTGAACATGCTTCCCCTAAAACATGTAATGGCCACATTCAAGGTAAATGCTTAGGCTCTCCTAAATAAATAACTGGAACTGAGATGAGATAAAATTACATTCTCTGCAGAACTCACAAAGGTTAAGAAGAAACCTCTCCCATGGAGAGCTCTCCTGTAAATGCCCACTTTGGGGCCCTTCAGTAGATTTCAAGCAACCAGTATTTCTCACCAGCTTTCTAGGGAAAACTCCTGTACTGCTAACATTCTCAAATATCACTGTATCAAAATCCAAGGTAGAGGCAGGTGCTATAGATAATGCGTAACTATTCTGGAGCGCTCCAAATCACTGCCTGCCTTCACTTCACTGGACCAAGCGGCAGCTTCAGCGCCCTAATTTGTTAATTCAGACACAGAAGGAGACGCGGCGCTGTGAAGCAAGCCCAAGAGCGATGGAAGAAGAGCAAGCGCGCGGGATTTGGGAGGTTCCTGGTGCCTCTCAGCTCTGAGGAGGGCTCAGCCGCAGCGCTCCTGGCCGAGGTGAGACGCACCCCGGAGCAGGCGCGGCGGGGCTGGCGTCGGCTCTGGGCGCAGGGCAGGCGTGCACCAGGGCAGACCTGCCACCTGGCTGGAACACAACGCAGCCAAGGCACGTGCTGGACAGCCCAAAGCATCAAGGTACCAGAACACAGCTCCGCCGCGGAGTTTCCGTGAAAGCAACGGAGGGACTTATCACAGAAACAACCAGGGTCTTCCGTCACTGCCTCCTGTCAAACTAAGCTCTGCAGGTCCATTTCTTTTTCTTTTTAGACAAGGCAAACTGCAAGATAAACAAACTCATTTTTTACTCTGTTCCACCTTGCTAAAGCAACAGCAGGACTAGCACCAAGGATAAATCCAGTACTCCATCATGACATAATACCTTTTTTTATTACAATATCCAAAAAACTGAGTATGCAAGATTTTGAGATCTCAAGATCCCTTCTTCAATCGCAGGAATGTGCCATCTAAAGACTGTATATTTAAACCATAAAGGAGTTTAAATGTAAAGAAAAGAGGAAAAAAATGCATTTTCTTCATAAACATTCTGTGTGTCTCTTACTACCAATCACACCATCCTTTGTAAAACCTGAAGATTTCTCTCTGTAAAGCATATATATATATATATAGTGTTGGTAGCCCACCCCACCCCAGCCCAAGATCAGTTTTTATTAATCTTCTGTATTAGTGTCAACAATCAGCTACAGATACATATTACTTCGAGAATTAAATACATAATTGTTTAATTCAAACAAGCAGAAGGGCAAGAGGAAAAAGCATTATGTGGATGGCACATTTGGTTGTAGATTACCAAAACATTCAGCCTTTACAATTCAATGATTCTTTCTCTAGTAATCAACTTTCAAATAAAATTTCTCTTTGTTGCAATTACAGACCAAAATACACTAGATATTTTTTTTTACTACAATGTTACCATAGTAGTTTAAGAAGTACTATTACAAAATGCTTTAATTAGTGTACTCTTTACAAAGAGTCAAAGAGGCAATGTAATAGCAGAGTACAGTGTAAAGAGTGCTTCTAGGAACTAGGAATTTTTGTAATATACTACTTGGTAAGCAAAATAGCTACAGAACTCACAGCCACAACTGTATGTCTACTATATCTCACTTAATTAGCTGCAGCTTCAGTGCATTCAAACTGTGCCCGATGTCTCTTAATGAAGAGTTCTGTCAGCGTGAGCAATTTGAACAGATTAACACTGTTTTGAATTGAAAACACCCCTCCTTTATCTGAACTAGCTATGTAAACGTACACAGAAGAGGGGGGTTTAGAACTCAGTCATGGAAGTGAGTGCTTACAATGGCCACCTAAGTGAAATTCTCAATCTGAAGGGAGGTGATCTGAGATTAACAGAATCGAAACACAAAATAGGCAAACAAAAAAGGACAATAACAACCAACAGAGCAAACACTTTAGAAAGAGCCTATTCTTTAAGCCTGCTTCGGGATAGTAGATTGCTCTGCTCTAAAAAAGTGAATTTAGGACCTAAGGCTTGGAAGTTTTATAAGAGGCCTAAGAGACCGAGTCCATCTTCAACGTCACTGAAGTGCTTTCACAAGATATAGCTTTTCCCCGTGTTCACTGGTGAAGATTGGAGCCTTTTTGTAGTGTTCCACCAACTCATCCATAGTATTAAAGCGACGCTGCCCAATACAATAGACATTGTCCACGAGCTGCACCTTGAAATGTTTGTTCTTCCCCGATGCCTTTAGAGATACCGAGAAGTCACTGGGCTGTTGAAAAGAATTCAGAAAGAAAAAAAAGAGTTACATAAAAGTGAACAAAATGAAGACATAATCTTGTGGTTTCAGGAACAAACTGTGCAGGATAGTTGATCATAATTTATGCTAGTCTTTGTTCCACAGTTCAGTGCCTCAGCTACTTAAGAAACCCAACAGTCTATTATTCAATAAATAATTGCCATCATTATTAACATGCACAGTTAAGTCAGTTAAGTGAAAGCTCCCCAGATACGCAGCCTGAAGTTGCCAATTACACGACTAAATTGCAAATAGTATCTTAGTAACTCCATCTCGAAGCATGAGAATGTCAAGGAGAAGAGAAAACAACTTTCATCACTTACGGCTCCTTTGATAGAGTGAGCCCCGGAGAAAGCAATTGCCCCAATATTGCTTGAGTGAGATGAAGAAAATTCCCCACACCATTTTTTTGTTATTACTATTATTTTTATTTTGAAGGCCATCACCACTAGAGGGCCTTTCTTGCTTTGTATTGCCGGAGAAAACAGTCACCTTTTATCTTCATTACCACATGTAGGAGCAGAAATTTCTCTTACTGCATACATCTTTTACTTAAAAAGACAAAGCCACAGGATAACAACACAACACAAATCTCACCATCAAAACGTCACCTACAGAAGATAAAATTTAAACATTCCTTAAGCGATTTAAAACGGGACAATTCCGCATGAGAAATCCCTCAAAGTCTTAGCAGTTGGAAGCTTTGGAGGTTGCTTTGCTCCATGTTCTCCAGAAAGGTGCCCGCTGCAGAAGGGGCAGCAGAAGGTCCTACACTAAGGTCACCTGCACCTCTTGACCGAGGAGACCCCAGCAGGGCCTTTGTGCCACGGCCCAGTCACCCCCACCTGATGGGACAGCAGAAAACAGGAGATGGCAGCAGGCACACACAGCCACCCAAGGGACAACCCACCCATAAAGGATATGAGGCCCGCAGAGGCTGCAGCGAAGCTGCTGGCACTTGATGGAGATGCGTGACGCACAGCGTCACCCCGGGGGTGCAGCCGCGGGCTCGCTGCCCGCCGCCTCCACGCTGACCTCCGAGGGCAGGCGCTCTTCTCAAGAATTCCCTTTCCTGCGCTTCTTGCCCAACCTACGTGCCATGCTGCCACTTCCCTGGTGGCAGGACGAATCATAAAATCATAGAATGGCTAGGGTTGGAAGGGACCTGTAGAGGTCATCTAGTCCAACCCCCCTGCACACGCAGGGTCCCCTAGAGCATGTGGCACAGGGTGGTGTCCAGGCAGGTTTTGAAGATCTCCAGAGAAGGAGACTCCACCACCTCTCTGGGCAGCCTGTTCACAAAGCAGACGAAGCGGAGCAGGAAACTCACGCGGGTTAAGTGAAAGCTGCAGGGACCGCGCGGGCCGGCCCGCGTCAGTCCCGCAGGGCAGCAGGGAGAGCCTCGTGAAGCCAGCGCTGCCAGGGCACGTGGCTTGCAAAGCCATGGCCTTAGCATGTGCCTGCACCCTACCTGGGTCCCGGCACCTGCTGGATGTGCAACCCAAGGAAGCTTAAGGACAGCATGTCCCAGGGGCCTGTCTTTTCTTGTTCCTGCAGTGACTGAGGCCTGGGATATCCTACCAGATCTATCTAGGCTGGCTTTGACCTCGTCCAGCACGCCAATGTGGTGAGCAGCTCTCCACCTCTCACACTGCTTCAGGCAACAGCCAACTCCTGCAGCCCTCCTCCTCCTCAAGCCCCCATGTTGCACACCCGCAAGCATGTCAAAAGAATAAAATGTCAGTATTGCAGTGCTTCGGCCTTGCCAGCGAGCCCAGAGGAGGCTCCCCAGGGCTGCTTGTGCAGCCAGCTGGGGCTCACGGTGACAGCCCTGGCTCAGAGGCAGGAGGCAACGAGGGAGCCCTGAGCTTCCCACGGCCCAGGACCCATCGAGTCCTCCTGCAAGGATATTCCTCCTGCCACTGCCTATGGAGGCAAGGAGGAAACAGAGGGAAAGAAACACCTACTGGAATATCCTTGGGGCTTGCAATGCTCCACCCGAGAGGCGTTTCAAGCCCTGTCATCCGCCCCGGTTTGAAAACTGCTATTTTAAGCCAGCCATCAGAAATGTGCCTGGAAGGAGCTCCTGCCAAGCCCAACCTGTTCTCAATACCTACCCCGTGAGAGTGTTCAAAGCCAACCCAGTAGCATCAACCCTGCACCGTGCTCAATGGGACTACCGCGCAGCCAGGCCCTGGGGCTGCCGCGCAGGCCCGGCACCTCACCGTGTTCCAGGGGACACCTCGGCCGCCCTCCGAAACACGGTCATTAACTCGCCGCCACACGGGCAGGGGGCCGAAGCAACTGCCCACTGTCTGCAACTGCCCATGGGCAACACACAGGGCAGCAGCTGAACGGCTCCTACTCAGAACGGGAAGACCATAATCCGAAGCAATTTTTGGTTTTGGAATAGATAAAAATCTTATGAAAAAGCTTTAAAATCAGCTGAAAAACAATGCTTAAATTACTGCTCTAACAAAGTTTTAGTGTTTTCTAACAAAGCAGAACTGCTTTCACCATGTCAAAGTTATGAGTTTTCAAAGCTCTTTGTGTTTGCTGAGAACCATTATCTTTGCACTGGAAAAGATACCCACGGATAGGTCTTGAAGAGACCTCAAATATCTGATCCACTGGGCTTGTCCAGTGCACTGGCCATGCTTGCACCTCTTTGAGGTGCTATCCACAATACCTTAAATATTTTCCTGCCATTTTAATTACAGCTTTAATGAATGGCCATTCTCCTGAACCACTGACCATTCTTCCCTGACTCAGAACTCTTTATTAGATCCATGGATAAATAGAAGACATTATTATCGTTCATTTTCTCTGGAATATATGTTACAGAAGTTTTATTCTTTTGGTGATCTAATTTAGCTTTAAAAAAAAAAAAAAAAGAAAAGAAAGAAAGAAAGAAAGAGAAAGGCTGATCTAACCCTTTTGAGAGCCATCATCCGGCACAAAGAGATGGAAGAGCTTGAACAGCTGTTGCAAAAACTCTGAAACCCTTTACTGGCCTCAGATCAGTGAAGTCTACAGGATACAGGAACAAAGAGCAAAGGCAATTGGACTTGCATTTGCTTTTTAGTTCTTTCCCCTGCAACAATCAAACAAAATGGTTAAAGTCTATTTAACAAAAATCTCTAGATAAACTACTGTTCTCCTAACTTAGCATTACCATCCTGAAGTATGTTGGTTCAGTGTAGCTTGAGATGATTCCCTGCTGTCCTCCTTGGATTTGTTCCATGTATGTTTATTTTATTTATTTACTGCTTAAAATATTTTGTTTCAACTGCTTGCCAATTTTTTCCCTTCTCACTCTTAAATTAATTGCTACATTTGGATGTTTGCACACTGACTTTTCCAAGAATAGAAGCTATCATACATCCTATAAAGGTACATTAAAAGTAAATTTTAATCCCTAGAAAGCTACTCATGATTCTGCAGAATTAAAGAGCACAGCTTCATGGCAGGGAGCCTATGAATATTTCTGTACGGTCATAATTGGGAAGACTTAAATCTGAAGCTAATCCAATTCCTAAAACAGCAAACCGAAGATTATCTGACACGCATTTCCAGTGCTTTGGTCCAGCTGTACTGTTTCTTAAAACTGGTTCAGATCCCTGTACTTAACTCTTGCCTGGGACTAGGGTGGCTGGTAGTCCATAGGTTGGAAAGAGCAGATGGAATGGTGCTCCCTGAACATGGCTTCTTTGGCCATGAACTTGTTGTTTTCAAAAAAGGTGAAAAAGACTATCAGAGGAGAAGGTATAAAGTAACATAATGACAAACAATGAAAACTGGGAAAAAAAAGGTTCCTTTTACAATCTTCATTTGCAAATGAAACAAGACAATTTTATAATAAATGGCAGTATCGGGAAAAACTACCCTCTCTGAACAACTTTTACTGATTGTGTAACTCAGTTCTTTTCCTTTCAATCCAGCCTCTCTTCCTCCAAGAAGAAATCTCCTCCTACTCTCATTCCTCAGGTTATTCCAGTCCCCCGGAGTTCAGATCTGCTGCTACCCTGGAGCTGCCCAGCTCCAGGCAGCTCCTTCAACCTCTCTAAACAGGCTTCCCTTTACTACTGCTCACAACACAAAGGCCCAAGTTACCCAACCAAAAACAAAAATAAAACATAGTTCAAAAGTCTAAAGTTAGGTTGGAAAGAAGCATACGGGAAGGTTAACAGCTCCTTTACCTAAGCCTCATCCCCACCCCACATACTCGCTGTACATACATTAAAAGCTCTTCCTTCTTATGCAGCATTCACCATGTTTTAAAAACAGCTTTAGAAACATGAACTGGTGCCACAGATATTCACATACAGCTCTAAACAAACTACTGGGATATATCCTTAAACCTCTCCTGAGAGTTTGTCCTTCTCTGCACTGCGGTCAGTCACAGTATGTCACAGAACACAACCAATGCTTCAGTTTTTGAAGAGCTACCACTGCTTCTGTCAAGTGCTTTAAAATCACAGAAATAGGGGCACACCTCAAGATGCTACAGAATTTGCACCTCAGACACACTGAAGTCCCCAGACTTGGCCTTCCTGCCCTACTGCCACACGGCTAGGCAAAGAGCACCCATGTGACCTTCAAGCACTGATGGAATATCAGCAGCATTTAGCCCTTTCTTCCTAAAAAAATAACTGCTCCTACAACGTCCCTCTGCCCCAACACCACCACCTCCTTCTCCTGCCCCGCAAAGGAGGGATTAAAAAAAAAAAGAGGAGGAAGCCACAGGTTTCCCACTGAGGCCCGCGGGTGCTTCAACCCTAGGTACAGCAGCCAGAGTGCCCGTCGCCCTCCGGCATCGTGAGTCACGAGCGCTGCTGCTTCCCGGCAGCTCCAGGGAGCTGGGAGCTCTAGGGAGCTCGGGGAGCCAGGAAAAAGACCCCTTCCTGCTGGGGGGGCGTACTCAAGCAACAGGGAATCAAAATCTTGGATCAGGAGTGGGAAAATCTTCAACCCCGCATAGTCTGGCAGCCATGACTCATTCACCTTGTGTTAGGGACATGAAAAACAAACAAAAATCTCTAAGGAACCGCTAATTCGCAAGGGCCAAGAGAAAAAAAAGTGGTTCTAAAGAGACACAGTCGCCCTGACTAGGGACATTCCACCTCAACTCCCTCCTCTGCATCTCCGAGCATGCAGGGGACAGTGGCTGGGTATGAGACAGATGGCCTAAGTTTTACCAGCTGGTTATCTGTGCCTCTTGCATCAACCATGGGCTTAAACAGCTCCAACAGGCAAGCTTATGATCCTAATAAACACTACAGCAAAATTAAGATAACCAGACTGCCAGCTACAGGACAGAGTTAATCACATTGTATTCACCACCCTTAGATTCAAGCACAATTGTGGATATTTTTGGCTAAGGCAATCTAGCTATGGAACAGGTCTTTTAATTTACATCTCACAGAAAGAGTGGAAAGCCCCACACCCCAGGTAAAGGTTAAAATGAAAAAATAACAAAATTAATTGAAAAAAGTATCACAAATCTCATGTATCCAAGAAGAGCTTTCCGTAGTGAAGAGAGACAAGCACAAAATTCAATGGAATCTAGGGAAAAGTATTTTATAAAAAAGATGTTCAGTAACTATGGTGACGGAGGCTAAAGAAAAAAACTAAAAGAGGTCAAAACCCAGGCAAAAGATCATCAGGACAACTCACAACTTTATCTATGGGGTCCTTTAGGAAAGGACCAATCTGTATCTACAGTTTTGGTAAATGGATTAATAAAAAAAGGTAGGAGGAAGTGCTGGGACAAAACAAGAAGAACTGGAAAGCGGCCTGGTCCTCAACCTGGTCCTCCAAACAGGACCATTTGGTTCTGATGCTGTGGACACATCTCACGGCTTCTAACCCGTAGTTACTCATGACATCTGCCAAGATTTTGAGAGTTATTTCTACCACCTTTGTTCTTTATTGCACAACTAGCTAAAATAGATCTTTTGTTAGCCATCTGTTTTTCCTGATGCTATCGCCTATGCCCATCAGCTTGCTGTATCATTCTTGGTACTTAGAGAAAAAAAAAAATCTCACAAACTAGTCTCTCTTTTTTTTTTTTTTAATAATTTGCATACATGAACAAATTAGGGAATAATATTATCTATAAAATGACTAAAGCAGGTAAGTTTGGGAAGTATTAAAATGTCTCTTTCAGCCTAGCAGAAATGAAAATACTGAAGTGATACAAATATTGAAGTGAAATGAAGCGGGCTTTTTTGCATGCATAACTACAAAGTATTTCTCATTGCTTAAAAATATTTTACAAAAACAAGTGCAAAATCCTCAAGGTCAGATCAAGATTAAATACAATAAATAAATAAATAAATACAGACTTCCTCAGTTCAGAGGACAGTCACCCTAGCTTTTTGTCCAAAGAAAACTGCTTAACATGGAGTTCAATGAATTTCATGAGTTTCCAATAAATGCTGTATGCTGGAAAGAACTTAAAAGACCACATTCTGAATGAACCTTTTTGTGCTTCGCAAGCAACAATTCCCCCAGCAACAACGAAGAGGGCCAATTTGAAGCTGCATTTGAAAACAAGTGCATTTAGCATCATGATGTCATATTAAATTAAAAGGTTAATGGGTTCTTTCCAGGAAATTCGTTTACTCAAGGTGCAGGCTCTCTTAAGAGCACGGAAACGAGCTGCAACCCAGGGTTCATTACGGGATGCCACTGGGCAAGGCCACGTGCTCCAGTAGTTTAAGTGTTACTTTAATTTTCAGACCGCTCTTCTGGCACTGTCCCCATACGACAAGAGCTGTTTGGTAACTACTAATCAGGACAACCCCAAATGCAACACCCAGCTGAAAGCAAGTCTCTCTGTACTGCACAGATGATGTATAAGGGTATATTGTTTTCTGTTTGGTCTCGCCAGGGTCGTAGGCAGGATGAACAGCTGGACTACTGCACAGTTATCTAAAGATTACTATCCTTAAATCCCTTAGCAGTTTTCTGCATTTTGGAAGACTCCATGCCCCACTGCACTTTCTTTTCTATTGATTCCACAAACTTCAATCTGTCAGCCTCTGTTCATAAATCATGTTTCTAAAACTCTGTTTTTCTTGTTCTCCTCAGGTTTATTTGCATATGTCTCCATTTTGTGGTTACAGTTAACTGAGAGCAGATACAGGATCTCACTGACACACATCAGTAAAGCTTTGGAGAAACAGCAGTTTGACAGGTATCGGGTCTTCTGCAGAGAAAAATCAATGGAGCAAAGATGCCTGAAATCGAATCAGACACTACTACATAGAGAAAAAATATTCTGAGATATTATAGAATTGTATGCTATCAATAACATTATATAGGCTGTTGAAATTTTAGGAAATAGACATCAGTCTTGATTCATACTAACTTCAATAATAATAATAATATAGCAATAAACTGTATCAAAAATGCAACAGGTTTCATTTAGATTCGGAAAAAGCAACACAATTATGATTATTTCCTTGACTGTAAACTGGGTTTTTGTTATCACTAGCGACCACTGTCCATCTCTTTGCCAAGATGAAGCATGCCAGCCAGTCCCAGACGTCAGCATCTTTAAATTAAAAAGGTAAGCTGCAGGTCATTCCAAAGACAAGCTCTGCTAGTCTAACAAGCTGCCTTTTAGAGTTTAGTATGGAGAATCATAGAACCATTATGGTTGGAAAAGACCTTCAGGATCATCGAGTCCAACTGTAAGCCTGACACCACCCTGCCTGCTAAACCATGTCTCTGAGTGCCCCATCTAGACGTTCCTTGAGCACTGCCAGGGACAGTGACTCCACCACTGCCCTGGGCAGCCCGTTCCAAGGCTTCACCACTCTTTCCAGGCAGAAATTTTTCCTAATGTCTAACCTGAGCCTCCTTCGTGCAACTTGAGGCCATTTCCAATCATCCTATAGGGAACTTTTTTTTACTAGAGATGTTTTATTTTAAAGGAGTATGCATATAAGGTTCCTATCTAAGCAGTCTATCTCTATACTACTTCATGGATTTTGACTTCATTTTGAGACTTGTCTAAGTGGCAGAAAGTATGGCTTATAAAAAAAAAAGGCAAAAGAAAATATTAGATACATTTCTAGAAAAGTATCAGGAGCTAAAATGACCTTCATTCCCAGAGTTGAGCTTAAATGGGATTCTCCCCATTACAGCAAACTCACTGTTTGCTCACCCACATGTGCTGGTGAGCAATTAAGGAAGTCATTTACACAAGTGTGGGAACGGTTCTCGCTCGGGCAAGAGGCAATACCAAAGATTATCACAAGTTCTCATCACAAGTAGGTGCAATCAATACAGCCCTTTGACAATGTGATAGAACCAAGAAATGTTTTTAAAAATCAGTTCCAACTATATGCAGCTGTAATGCTTATTTGCAATCTACATGGAAAACCTACAAAACTCAGATGGACACAGCGAGGTTGATATAAATACGATTTTACAGAGATAGACATGTGTAGCTGTATATGGTTTCTTTCTGCATTGCTCATATCCCTCTGACATCATCAAGTCTCAGTTTCCAAGTTATGAGCTGCTGACTTGACCTTCTTTGCACTGTATTATAGTTTTAAGAATTATAATAAGAATAGTTATTTCATCTTATTGTACCCTAAACTATATAAGCAGAGCAGAAATACATAAAATAGGATGTTAGTTAATAAAGAATATGTGTGGTTATTTAGTCAAAAGAAAAAGCAAACTGACCAACTTGAAGATCCCATTTTAGCTTTAAATTCAAATTAATGACTAAATTTTCAATTCACAAGAGTCATTTTACTTCGTAGCATTCTAAATTTGAGGAGGATTGCACAGGAGAAATACAGTAACAGTCAAACTGAATCTTAAAATATTTAATTACTTGTCCACGGACTGATTAAGAAGCCCCTAGATAATACCGTGCACAACTGCAAAGGTGACTGTATTTTTGTAAAACACTAATTTTCATGTACAGCAAATGTATCAATTTGCAATGCTGAAACATCACCCTGTTTCTTTAAGGATGACAGACCCTGTATTATGCTATCATAACTATCAGACTTACTAAATCAAAAAACAAAACAAACAAACATACCCACGCACAAACTATGCAAATAAGAGCACTGAATATCACTTACCGAAGATTCACTATCTCTAACAAGGAAGTCTCCTTCCACTCCCCGCTCGTTGAGGGCACATTCCGCTTGATGTCGGGTAACATTCCCATAATACCACTCTCTTCCAGCAAACCGTCCTGTAGAAGATGGCCCTGTGTAGCTTATCTGAGGTGGATGGGAAGTGTTAATGGTAGGACCATCACTTATGATTACTACATAGTTTTTAGGAACAAGACCAATTTGCCCTCTGGAATTTTTACATTTCCACCATTCGGGGTCGTTTTCCGGCTTTTCAATGACTTCCATTGTTTCCCCCTTTTCAAAATTGAGCTCTTCCTCTGTGACGGAGCTGAATGGATACAGTGTCTGAACAACGTGAAGTACTTTGGTGCCCTGGCCGTTACTCATGGAAGCGCCTTTCCTTAAACTTAGAAAGCTGGGGGAATCTGCAGTTGCTTCCTCAACTTCCTCTACCACATAGTTCGAGGGAAACCAGCCAATTTGTCCATTGTAGCTACCTCTCCACCAGCCGTCGCTGCACTTCTCCATGACGATGACCCGGGATCCTTTGACCAGGGACAGTTCATCCTCCCTCTCTGCGACATAGGCAAACTTAACGTAGGCTGGAATGTTAAGGTCGTAAATCCGGTCCGCGCTGCTGCCGTTGGAGGGGTACTCGGCATCGGTGCTAGGAGTTGGTGAGGCGTCTCGCGCGCTCGTCTTTCTTTTTGTTTTGCCCAAACCTGGTAAATACAGAAATGTGAAGTGGTCACTCAGTGCTTTTCTTTCCCCTCCATGCTGAGAGGGCTGAATTTGTGACATGCTCTCATGCTGCTTTAACAAAAACGTTAGATGGAGATCAACATCCACCACAGTTAGGAGACACCGACACTTTAAAGAGATTTTTTAACACTTAGTATAGGCACCATTAGGTAAGTTTTAATTTGTATTATAATACAAATTACAATGCATTATAATGCATAATGCTCTCTCGCTTCCCCAAAGTGCTAGAATTTTAACACACAGTTAAAAATAGTGGTTTCTTCATGATCAAAACAAATTAATCACTCCAAGAATTGCACAGCTGGATGTCACACCCCTAAAAATCCTGTCAACTGATCTCCTGTTTAGCTTCAGCAACAGCTTTAACTGAACGTGAGCAAAAACATAAAAACAGGGGAAAAAACTACAAAGAATGTTAGCACAGCGAGAAAAACTCAGCAATTGATCACGTTCTGCTCTCCATTTTATATTTCAGTCCCCAGGCAGCCAGACCTGTTTAGCAGCTCCAGCTGACAGGCCTCCCTTGGAAACCTGCACACGCTGCTTTGGGCAAGCACTGAAAAAGCACCGACTTGGCAGTGAAGAAGGTGTCTGACTGCAGTCCCCTAAAATCTACAAACGCTCTAGTATTGATATGGCCTCAGTTATAGCATGAAATACAGTATTCAGAAGAAATCAATACCATTAATTGCATAATCTTTCTTTGTAGGTGTGTATTTTACATGGTCGCTCAAAGTACAGAAGAAAATGCACCAATCTTGTGAAGTACTTTTCAGACCTCTGTAGCAAGGTGTGCTATATACAGGCAGACAAAGTACAGATAGGATAACTAGGTCTGTCTTCTCAAATTCAGTAATAAAGTTTTGGAAGATACTACAGAAGATGAAATCTCAGTATCACACAAATCACACAGCACCTCAAAATAATGCAATTGGACAGAATACAATAAAAAAATTAAAAAATCAGACTTTTTATACTTTTCTTCAACATGCCTGGGACAGGACAGAAATTCCCTGAAGACAAAATGAGTAAACATCGAGTATTGCAAAATGAATTAAAAGAAGGTAGGGGGGAGAGATTAAGTGTCTGAATGAGAGGCTCAGAGGATTTGTGATTCAAAGCCCGCCCGGACGTGACCCTTTGCCACATGCTCCGGACGTCCCTGCTCAAGCAGGAGGCTGAACGAGGTGATCTCCAGGTCCCTTCCAGCCTCAACCATTCTCTGGTTCTGCAAAGATGTTCCTTTTGTTCCTTTAAATAGACTCATTGGAAGGAGACAAAAGTGATATTCTTACACAGCCTGGCCACTTCACTGATGAAATGTGTGTTATTTTACATACGTGTACATATTTACATGATTAATGCATTTAGCAAAAGTATTTAGCGCAGCTGAAACTATGCACGTATTTCCTAGGCTTAGTTAAACAACATACCCAAGTGGTACACCCCCAACTATCAACAGTAATACCTGGAAGAGTTAAATACACTAATTAATGTAAGTCTCAACGCCTCAAAGACTGCAGAAAATTCCTACAGCCCCAAAAGGTGTTCTGACCTTGCCGGGCAGGCCGTCACCCGCCTCCCGCCGGGGCTCGCAGAGCGCTGCTGTGCCTCCGGGCCCAGCGAGAGACCCGCTCGCGGGACCAGGGCTCGCAGTCGCAGGAAAGCGGCACTGCTGCTCTGCGCAAACTACGGCAGGGAGGCGTCTGGGGTCTCGTCTCTGCCAAGGCTGGATTTTTTTTTCCATCATTTTAGATATTGTTTTCAAATGACTAGTATGGATAATAGCAGAGCTAAGGAACATTAAATTAGAATAATATACACAAAAGCAATATAAGGGTCTTTTTGTTAAAAAAGGTAGGGAATTACTTGCTATTACTTCCTGCAAAAAACAAAGCAACTATATCTCAAAGGATAGATTCATTCTACACACAGCCCCACGCTGGCATTAAACTTTCCAAATTAAAAGCTTCAGTTTTGACATACTTTGTAAGGGAGAAGCAGCAAATTTCAATTTCTTGAAATTCCTGTTCTACGGTAGAACTAGTAAAGCCAAAGGAACAGCAGATGATGACGCAGTGGCTGGCCAGAAGACAAGTAGTTAAAACCCACATGGGTGAACTGCGAGAAGGGAATGAAACAGACAAAAGTGCTGAAAGAACAGTTGGAAAAAAGAATCTGAAAAAACTCCTAAAGCCCGATAAAGGAGACTAAACATCTAGCCTGACTTTAACATAAGAACTCTTTTCTTTTCCCTGGCAGTCTAATAAACTGTATCTTTTTGCACAAGCCTCCCAATGCCGAGCCTGGCTTGTTTGAAACACTCCTTTCCGTCCGCCCCGTTCTCAGTGTAAGCCATAACAAAGCTCAGAAGTTTCAGAGCCCTCCCTGTTTTCCTTTGCTGCAAGGGCAAACAGCTGCACATCTCTTCCCGCCCGCGCTCGAGCACTCTGTGGCACCAGACGTGGCTTTGAGCCCCGGCGCCTAAAGCCGACGTTTCTCTCGTATCTTCGACGTTTCTCTCGTATCTTCGGCTCCCGTTGCGGTGGCCACAGGGCATCCGGAGGGGCTGCCCTCGCACTGCCCCCCGCTGCCCTGCGGCCAAGCAGGGCCCGGCTGGCTGCCGCCCGTCAGCATCGCGTCCCCGCGCTGAGCAAGCGCCTTGCCCTCCCAGCGCGCACAACGAGCTGAATTATCGCCGCGGGCCCGGCAAGCTGGGCTAAAACCGGCCGAGTTATCAACAGCAGACAGATGGGCGGACAGAGAGAGCTGACAGAGACAGTGGGACTGTTGAAGCCTCATTTCCGTAGGAAACCGGTCTAAAAATACTAGTTGGGAGGATAGCAGGTCAGAGCCAAGCAAGAATAAAGTTGGGACAATTATAAACACCGAGTGCCCTGTGACAATGACATCTCCCTGGGGGGGAACAGAGCGCAGTCTGCATGAGTAATGCCTGCAAGAGAAGATAGTGCAATTGCTACCTGCTAATAAAAACGCAAGAGCATCCCTATTCTTCTGTGCTGATAGACTAAAACCCATATGAGAATTTCCTAGAAAGCAAAGCGCTTCAGTACTCTGGGAGACACACTTGGAAGAGGCAAATACTCTCGCACTGCAGTCATAAATCTGGCATTTTTATTGTCCTCATTTCATTAAGAGATACATTTTCATTAAAGTACGAGTACAATTTCCCATGCCCGGCACTCTGGCTGTTTACAGCCCACCTGAAACCGCAGTCCTTTGCAAGGAAAATAACCGTTGCAAAGAGAAAACCAAAGCAGTGGATCAGCTTTCTGGCAGAGGCGGGGTGGGAGGGGAACGGTGGGAGCAGATAAATTATGAAGCAAAAGAAAACCTATTTTACGTTAAGAAATAACATCGTCCATAATCTGCAACTGACACACACTAAACTAGTCCATTTTATTTCCTACAAACAAGGTGCCAAGTAATCTGAGCAGGTTTAATTTATAGCTGCATCTATTGCCAAGATAAAAAAAAAATGTGGCTAGCATCATTTTAGGAGAATCATGCACAGAAGAGACCTTTCTTTTCAGATCTCTCTTTTCTCTGGAGCCAAATCAACCCTCTGGCCCTGAGTTTATTTCTGGGGAGACTCCGAAACGTGCTTCCCACACTACTCTGTTTTCCTCTCTTCTTAGTTGCTGCTTTAAAGAATAGGTTGCTATTTTGAGCAGAACAACCAAGGAAAGGCTGTTTCCTATAAATTTGCTTCCGCTCCCTGGGGTGGCCACGGCGCAAACCCCGGCTCCGCACCCCTTCCTGCCCTGCTGGTCCTGCTGACCAAGGACAGGAGCAGTCGCGGGCCCTGCGATGCCCAGAGCTCCTGGAGCTCCTGTTCCTACCATGCGCTTCCCACTTTCCCGTGTGTCCCTCAAGCTGCTCCAGAACATTTCCCCAGCTCCTGCTCCTAAAACTCTGCAAATGCACTCAAGAAAGGCCACGGAACTATGGCTTGTGTGAAAATGTGGGGTCAGGGCAGAGAATAGATAATCAGTGCTAAAACTTTCTCATTCTATGACAAATTTGACAGAAATGAGCCAACTAACTTAAAAGCTAGTGAAGGGAAGGAAAAAAAGGCCTGAGAAGACTCAGCAGGCATTGGTATTAAAATATATTGCAGTATGGGTCAGAAAAATCTTTTAAAAACATACGTCACTCTTAATAAAAGCCTTTAATACAGCACCCTTAAAATACCCCATAAAAGAAGAATGGTTATTTTGTTTTCTTTTCTTTTTTTTCCTTGCCCATCTTTTTAGCCTGGATGCACATGAAAAGCCCGTTTATGTGATCATATTCTGTCTTCAAGCTTTTGCATACACACTTCTCCTTTTCCATGCCAGAATTTCCGAGCCTCTTGATCAGCTCTGCAAGAGCCCTTTCAAACACAGACAACGGCAGCGGGAGCTCACATCAGAGAAGCCACACAGGCACCTCCGAAACGTTTCCGCACTGGAGAAGCTTTTGCTGAAGCTTTTCCTAAGCACCAAGGCAGGAATCACCCGCTGGACGCAGAGCCACAAGGCACCAGGCTCCTGCATTCACGGAGCACTCGCAGACCCGCTGATCATTTCAAAAAGCACTCACAGAAAATAACCTTTTCTAAAAGCACCATCTTTTACTTGGCTATGTGATATAAGCATTTAAACAGAGCTCATCTTAAAGCCTAGTTTTATTTTGCATTGGACTGTCCTAACCACCAGATTTAGACCAACTCCTCAAGTCAGGAAGACTAAAATCAAAAATAAAAAACCCTCACCATAATTTATACTTGAGGTTAACTTTAAACTGCTACAAAATTCATATATATTTACATGAATGATGCATCCAACTACTGTGCAGCATGGAAGGAACGCTGGAGGCTGCTGCATCTGTCAATAGAAATGCTGACAGTGCCACGGTGAGGGCCTGCGTGCACTAGGAGGCCTCAGAAGACACAAAAGGCAGCACACACACCCAAAAGGAAGAGCAGAAAGCGACACGTTCCCCCATTTCACTCCAGCAGTGCTCCGAGCAGGCAGGAACGAGAAGGGGAACGTGCATACACTCAAGTGTATACACAATACTCATACACCAGTAGTAAATATCTATCTTTCTACAGATATATATTCCATTTTTTAATTATGGTTTGTATTTCTTGGTATCTTTGCCAGGCAAAAGCCCATTTACTAAGCAGATATAGTTCCTTAATTTTGGTAAGACTGACTTACTGAGCCTTTTCATGTCCCTGCAAGCCAGTATTCTTCCCTGCCATGGAGGAGCTCTCGCCTTTTGTAATTTTACTGCCATTGCACCTCCACGGAGGTGAAAGGAGAGAATCACCGGTATGGCTGTACAATGCACCCCCCAGGCTAATCAGTACATTTTATTAAGTTCTATTCAGGAATATATGTATTAAACACTACCAATCTCTGTAATCAAATTGCCCACACTGCTCAAGACTTTTGCCTAAATTTTCTTTTAGCTTGTATCTGGGTACATCTTTTAATATCTTTATGGACTTTAAATAGACTTTTTTAGATCTGTTAATGTTTCTGATACCACAAATACTGACTCTTCTATCTTATTAAAAGAGTTAACCAGTCAAAACCTAAAGCCAAATCCTGTAAAATATCTGGCAAGCAAAATTAGTTCTCTAAATTCTCATAACCTGTTTTGTCTAAAATCTGTCTTGTCTGATCTAAATACAAAAAGATCATGGACAAAAGCACATCCTACGGCTTACCTGTGTATTAAATTGACTTCACAGAACAAAAAAAAGTCTAAATAAGGGCTTCCCATAAAAAGCTACCATACCGGAAAACCATTCAACAGACTAAAGAAGAGGCTTTGAAATCACAATGGCCACACTAAACTATTTAATTTCCAAAACAGAAATTCTTCTGGTCAGAAGTCACTAAAAAATAACAGAAATTATTACTTGGGGAGCCAGCCTCCAACAACTTATAAAAACGAGAACAGTTAAAGATGGATTTTTTATCTATATTTATATTCCTCCCTGCCAAGCAAATAACTTTTAAACTATACATATATAAAAAATACCAAGACACCAGCACCAACAGCAGAAGTGTCTCAAAACAACCAAGTTCTTAGAAACCTACTTCCTCCATTAAGCAAGTAGGCTCCTCTCAGTGGCCCGTTCAAATATGCTGAACTACTTCTGGGGTCACTAATGTCCTTAAATCTACATATACAACAGTAACAAATGCTGTTACCCTTCCCCTCCCCATGGCAATCAGAAAATGAACTTTTTATATGTTTTGTTTTATGGATTTATTTATATATCCACATATATGTATCTATCTCTCTATACATATATATCTAAATAGATTCAAGCTCGTAAGTCAGAACTAATTTTCACACCCTATATTTATCCCTTTACATTTTAAATGAGCTTTTCCATCAGTCATGTGATTATCCAGCTGTAAACCAAATTTAAGTATGATAAGGGCCATCAAAAAGGTATCCAGAATTAACAGTGCATCAAATGCTGCCAGCTATTTTCTTTCTGTGCCTATTTAGAACTACAGCAAGCTTTTCCCTCAATTAAGAAGTTAAATTATGCTGCACTGCCTAGTCAAAACAGAAAAATTGCCACTAAAAGTGAATTCAAAGCATACTTATATATACAACCTGGGGAAACTAATGAGGATAGCAAACAGTTTGTTTCATTTGTATTTCTCTAAACCAAGTTTTGTGCATGATTTTATTATTACTTTTTAAGTTCTTCTGAAACAGAAATATTACCTCAAAAGGGAGACAAGGGTGTTGAGGATTCCCTACCTGTCCAGCTCCTGGTTTTCTCTCTCAGCCCAATGAGGGCTGCAGAGGCCAAGGAAACAGACCTGCCTTCCTTGGAGACACTCATTTTCTGCCCAGGTCTGTATCCCAAATCAGCCTGTTGTGCAAGCTCCTGTCAAAAGTTCCTTATTAACTGGCATTAACTCAGTGAAATCAATGCAGTGCCATCAGACAACCATGATTATAATTCAGGAGCCAAAACAGGGAAGTTTTCCATGGTTCTTTGGTCTCTATTCCAGGCCCCTGGTGTTGGGTACCATGGTTTGCACAACTGAGTGACCAGGGGACTTCCTGCGATGGCCGTCGGTCCCCAACTTCCCAATTTAACTAAGATTTTTGCATCTATTTAGATCTATTCAATGTCAAACTGAGCTAATACACAAAAGGTAAAGTATGAGAAAAGGAAGAAAAAAAAGGAAGAAAACTCTGGATTATGTTTCCTATGGCTCCTACTTTAAGTCCTTTCTATTCAGTCACAATTCTCATGCAAGATATCAAATTAAAGACTTTAAATGCATCATGAATGGCAATTTGAAAAGATTCACAGTAAAAGAAAAAGTAACTAAATAAAAGATATCCCACTGGCCTCACAAATAGCCAAATAACATTTTTTTTTTTTACATAACTCACTATTTGCATCCAAATAAAAACAAAAAAGAATATTCAAGTTCCTTGTAGATTTTTTCACACATTTAGCACATCTCAATTTGTGTATTTACTTTTAGAGGAAAATGCTTCAAGTGATACTACTTGTTTAATAGTTAAAAAAAAATCAAGTCATAGTAGTCACGATAAATATAAATACACACATGCTTATGAAAGTATTTTCATTTAAATAATTTTTCCAAAAACGATTAAGGTTAGCTTCTGTGATTTATAACAAGTTAAGAGACCTACTTCAGCTGGATGAAAACTTAGGCCTTCTTTTCCCAAAACATACACCCAAATTTTATAGACAACATTTACTAGTTTTAAGATTCTAAAATAACAGGTAACTGGAAAACCTTATTAAATTTCTTGCTTTGTGTTAGATGCAGCCGAAGAAAGCAAGTTTATCAAAATCAATTGTTTGTATTTAAAACTACCAGATTCATTCAATATTTTAGCTAGTTTCTGTAGAGAATCATGTTTTTGCACATATGTAGCAAAAAATAATGATTTATTAAACAGAAAAGTATAAAATTATTCCCTAATAATAAGGCTCTGAAAAAGTCTTAGTATAGGCTGTACTAGAATAATATATAAAGCTAATAGTAAATATGAAGACTGTATAGGGTTTTTTTAACATAAAACTAAACTATATTAATGAAGGAATAGTTACCTTCTTTTAGAAAAAATCTTAATTAAAAAAAAGCATAAAACTGTTTGAATTAATCCTTCTCTCCCAGAAATTAAATACATAACTTTTTGACAGCTGATATGTAGAGATCACACACTTATGAAACTTTATATTAACTTGTCTTTGCTTCTCAATTAAAAAAAAAAGGGGAATTTAGGAAGAGGTAGGTAAAGTTCCTCATGTTACTGAGGAGAAGAAGAAAGCCACAAGCATTTTTGCACATTTTCAGTCTGGAACCTCATACCACTTCCTCACACTCTAATGACCTACACATGCACCTTTCCAAAGACTGTTCTGTTGCTGCACATCCATATGAGACTTTCCTGTATTTCAGGAGCAGTATCTTCATCAACGTCACTCCTGAGAGCACTCTGTTGTAAATTCCAGAAATTTGCACCTGAATTTCTCATACAGAAACGAAGCCTTGCAGCCCTAATAATGACTTCTGTGTATGCTCTTTAAGCAGTTCACTATCAAGAGAAGACACACCACAATAAGTGAGAAAGAGGAAACTCTTCTTTTAATGCCACAGTGAAATTCTGACATTTGTTTTTTCAATGAGGCTGCCTTATCACTAGGTTGTTCAAACATAGTTAAAGAAAAAAAAAGTATTGTGAATTTTCTTACAGGTACTGATGCTGCTCTAAGAAAACCATTCACTCAACAGTCACTCAAAACAACTACTGCATTCTCACTGGTGATTTAAACGGTGTTGAAACATGTCCACTTGCTAATAGAAAAAGTATGTTCAAATTCCAGTATCAGATAATGTATTTCCTGTACCCAGAGCAAGAAATTTAACTGAAAGATGCACTAATGAGAATTATATGATATAGACATGGTTTTCCATGCAAAGCAAGAGCGAGGTAGACTATTATGAGGCAGGTTTAGCATGACCTTGGTGCTGTAAGTCCTCTAATGGACAGGAAAAAGGCTACTGGAGTTTCAAACAACAGCTGTCTAAAATGAATGGGGTTGCTCAAGTTCTCAAGATCTCTGGTTCCAAATTCTGTCTACAAACTTGAAGTGAAGAGACCTCTCTTTGAATACGCAGTCTTTGCTTCCAAACAGCTCATTTAAAAACACTTCCACCTACTTTGCCAACTTATTAATGATGTCCAGCTCTTATCCCTCAGGAAATACAGAGCAAAGTCCATATCTCCTGTCATCTTCTTGGATTTAATGGAAAGATAAACTATATTTAGATATCTCATATTTATATGAGGAAATAGGAAGCGTATAGGACAGGTTTGGATATAAAGCCAACTCGTGAACATGAATCCACTCGATCACTCCTTACAGAAAATACAAAGTAGACTACCCATAATGGAATATGCTGACCATTCAATTAAAAAAGCCTTGAACACAAGTCAAAGGAACAATTCTGATTTGGATTTGATGAATTTAATAGTAACTGGGTGTTTTCACTTATTGTTTATTCACATTTTCTCTCAATTCCCTAAGTAGAGAAATAAAAGACTTGGTAGTTATTACAAATACAGATTAAATTTCAGATAATCAAGTCCAAAACTAATCAAATAAGTTGTAATACATGAATTATTAAAAAAAGAGTCAATGATATAAATATTGACTAAAGAAGAGGAATTTCTTCACATTAAAAAGCACACTTAAACAGGAAAGACAGTGAATTATGAATTGAATAAGATTCATCTTATCTCAAACTTTAGAAAACTATAATCCCATTTGGCCTATACCAAAACCTGAAGACTCAGTAATCAAAACTAAGCATGATGTAAAGCCATTAGTAATTTTATAAAAAGATTAAAATGACAAAGCTATACTACACTAATATTTACAATCCAACATCTTGGATTTTCTTTTATTATTTTTTTCTTTGTCAGACATCCAATCACTCAGAAGCATCTCTCAGACTGAGCATTTTTATTCCAGCCCACTTTAAGGAACAAAGAGCAAAGTAGGAGCTTCTTCCCCACCAGCCACCCCTTTCCCCCCTGCCCAGCACTGACTTCCTCTCCAAATTTCCGTGTTGCTGGCTGCAGTTATTAAGGATGGCCGGGGGTTTCATACAGCTATATATGCAAAAAGAGACCTTCCTTTCCAACACTGATGGGAAGTGACAGGGAAAACTGCTTCTTTTAACAAGACTCTTCTCCTGTGGGGTTTGGCCCTCACAAGCAAAACATTAAACATAAATACCCTAACATACAACCCCAAACAATTTCTTCTGTAGATTAAAACTTGATAAGCAAATTATAAATAATATAGCAACAAATGTACTTGCTATCCTAGAGAACAGCTTCATGAATGAGCAGTACACAATAAAAAAGAACCTTGCATGTCTGTAAATAGGTACACCTCCTAAGAGGCACAGTATTGTCACTATGGCAAAATGCTTTCCTTTTTGCTCATTTGAAGCTCCCAAGGACTGCTAAACAAGATCAATGGCAATGACTGTGCATTGCTTAAACAGTCTGTAGCCAAAGCCGTAAATCAATTTTTTAATTCAACATAAAGCTAGAAGTACTCAAAACACAGCACCTCTGAATACCCAGCTAATCAAACTGCCTGCTCATTTAGATTTAGAGCGATACCTGTCTGAATCTTTTATCTTTTTGTGGAGACCACAAGAACTAGTTTTGCGTACACATTCCTGCTTACTACTGAACAGACTACAGTCTCCTCTACACATCTCTACATATGTGACATGGATTTAGATTCCTGCTTTACAATATACACAAAACAATCTAATATTTCTCAAGGATCCTGAAAAAGAAAGAAGAAAACCTCTCCAGTATACACTAAAAGACTGTATGTCTATATTTACACGTGCTAATTTATATATGCTAACTTAGTATGCTTGTGGGATATGAAATTCTGCCACAGAATGGCTCCTGGTTGTTCTGGCTTTCAGAACTCAGAAAATCAGGGAACCTGAGTGGCCCCACTCAAGAAGTAAGGAAATTAAGACTCAAAGAGACACACCGGCAGTTTGCCTGAGGGCTTAGCAGAAAGCAATCCAGTAATATTGAAAAAATTCCTTAGGGATGAAGACTGGAGACTGCATATCTGAATGGCAGGAAACCCTCTCACAATGAGGAGAGGAAAAACAGTCGCTCACAAGCTGAGAGAGAAGCGTCTCCTCCCTTGGGTGACTACAAAAGGCAGAGGCCCTCTTTGCTCTCCCTGTGTATTTTGCATGCGCAGGTCATAGGTTTTCAGCAAGGCTGGTTTGGTTCCTGCAGAGCCATACAGCTCCATGTACCAAACAGACAGCTTGCAGAGTGCAAAAGCAGCTGCTGGCAGAGGTTTATCCTCTGCTACCAACTTAACTTGCCAGGATGTCAATCTAAGGCACTGGAAGAAAGCAAGCAGAACTGTGCAAAGCTTCCCGAGGAAATCCTAAGCATTTTGGTGCCTTCCATATAATAACAGCATGTGCCTATGGGAAGCACCCCAATGAGGCAATAGCTTGCAATGCTGTAGCCTACACTGTAGCCCAAGTGCGGTTTCTTTCTTGGACTGCTAAAACTCTTAGGGCCCTAGGAGAAATTAGAGCAAAAACGAACCCAACTCAAAATCCACTTCAAGAGGCCCTTTGAGAAAAGAGCCTCTTTTCACTTTCTCAGTAGAAGAGATGTAATTAGCAGATTGCTTAAAGGATTTTATTCTATGAAAAATGAAACATCAAAAGAGCTGAGGGAACAGACAGAAACTTCTAACACTAAAAGAGCAAAGGGCTCAGTCTCCACGACTGAAGAGAGTTTTAGGAGAGCTATGGGCAACAGGGGGATTTTTTATCGGGGAACTACAGAGGTTCTTTACTCTCTGCTTTTGGGCTTGCTCGAAGGCCAAACACCAATCCCTGCAGACATTTAGTTGGTTGGCAAAAAGGTAAGCAGATCCTCAGTTGGGAACAGCTTAGGGCAGCCATGTCACCAAGGAAAGCAGTACACGTGACTGCAGCGAGCTAAGGCAATCGCTTTATCTCTTCAAAGCATGCATATGCCTAAAATAAAGACCTGCTCTGCAGGTTTTAAATGCCAGGTTGTACCTTACCCGTACACACACATTTCCTGGAAGGGCGGGGGAGGGAAGGGAAGGAGGAAGCACCTACTACAAAGGCTTCTAATGAGATATCAGGGACAAATTCAGCCATTCATAAATGCAACTGGTCTCGCAACATCTGATGGCAGCCGTCATCTCAGCAAGACCTGCTGAAAGGTGTGGCACATTGTGGTCTATATTCTGAGCTTGGTTCCGGTTTTTAAATCCTTTAAACAATCAATCCCAATTAATAATTCACATAAAACAAACTTTGAGCAGAGATAACACAACGCATGCAGTTGTAACCTGAGAATAAAAACAGCCAAGCAAGCAAAGCTGTTCCGATGACCAGCTAGCCCTGAAGTTCAGCAGCGCCAAGCAGCGAGTTCTGCTTTCGCTACAGCTTCTGGCTTTTCATCTGCGATCAGATAAGAAGTTGCGCTATAGCTGGCAGTCCAATCTCTAGCATGCACTAGAAGTACTGCTCTGTACCAGAAATTCTACAGAATATTTAAAGTATTTTTTCTTCTTTCAGGTCTTTTTACTGCATTTATCTAAAAAAATTGTAGGCTTTCTTTTTCTGCATTAAAAGCACTGCAATTTCAAATTTTTTTTCCTCCTTCTAAAGCACATGTTCCTTTAGAAATAGTATTTTTGTAGAAGCATGATTTTTCTTCCACAGACTAGGAGCTTCAATTCCTTTAATGTTACTTTTATTGGATATAGTTTATCTGCAGAGAAGTTATTTAAATTTTTATAGGCATGCCATACGTCTATAACCATAAATTTGGCAGTTTGTTTTTATTTCTCAGTATTTACTCTATCCTGCACAACATTATAACAACACTGATAATTATTCTGTCAGTATCCACACAGCAAAGTGATGATGGATTACGGTAGACTCAACCATGTCAACCATATTTTTCTGAACCGCTTTCCACAGATGCAGCTACTGCTATTAAATGCGTCTCAAGCTCTTCAGAGGGTTATCACAGAATCAAAGAATGCTTAAGATTGGAAGGGACCTCTAGAGATCATCTAGTCCCTGCACACATAGGGTTGCCTGCAGCACATGGCACAGAATTGTGTCCAAGTGGGTTCTGAAGATCTCCAGAGAAGGAGACTGAAAATAGACACTAAAACGAAATCTAGGTAAGGTGGAAATGTAGTGAAGCACTTTAGTTCCTACTGTAGAAATCACCTAGCACAGCAGCAGTAACTGTACCGGCCACCACGAACTCTTTATGCTCCTGATAGAAAGAGAAGAAATACATTCCTTGCGTTTTTAAACCACTGCAAGAAGCTCCCACTTCTTTCCAAGAATTTATCGACAGCCATCCCTCGCAAGGGGGCCGATTTGTCGTCGCTGTGAAGGCAGAAGCAACGCAGTGCTTCGAGCTTCCTTCGCTGAGCGCACGAGGGCCGTGTGTCCCCGCCTGCACCGGCTCCTGTGTCACCACACGCCGTGCTCCTCAGCTGCAGCTCGGGCGAGCCCCAGGCAGGCTTCCTTTGGATAATCTCACTGAAAAGCAGCTGCCAAAATACTTGTGATCAAACTTCACTGCAAAATAGCAGAATGGTTGAGGTTCAACAATAAATTGAACCTCAAATTAAACAAAAAACTAAATATGAACACACAGCATATTAAAAAAAATCCACTGCCCTCTCCACCAATATGAACAAGGCCTAAAATTCTTGCATCTTTGCCATTCAGAAGTGCCAGCAGACACTGATGTATGCTTGGCCAGGGCTCAGAGGCACATGACAGACATGCCGCGACAGTCGGGCCCCCATGTAATGACAAGACTGGAAGCGCAAAAGCAACAGGAAGCAACGCAGGAGAAGCTTCTGCTGCGCCAGTGCTTTATGTCGAACTCCTACGGGGCGGATTTCACTGCTGCTTTCAACCAGAGCCGTGTGGCTACAGCAGAACACGTCACTCCTTCTCTTCAACCTTCTCTACGATAAATAACTTGACAAGTAGCCACATACTGCAGGCAGTCCAGGGAGTACTGCTGTTTTCCTAACATCCAAAGGTATCAAATGCCTGCTCATGAGTAGAAAGGAGTATCGTTTATTACACATCTGCTTCCAAGAAGTCAAAACTAGCATTTGGAATTCAGAGCTCTAAAGGGATTAGAATAACTTATGCTGCCCCATAAGCACGCCTATTCTTACTAAAATGAGCTCTAGGAGCTCATGACACACAACAGTTTATTACATTATGAAGCTGTATTAGATCTTATTTCAACAATTTTTAAATTCTTAGTGAAATTTTACACCCACAGCATCCAAAAAATGCTAACATTGAAAAGAGTTAACTAAGACGTAATAAAAATACTTCCAAACTAGTATTGGACCATATTGGTACCCTATAAATTCAATGTGTGTTCTATGATTACTACAGTGCACAGAGAAAAGGCAATCCACAGGTAAATAAATAGAGATTTATCAAGGAAATAGTATAGAAAATTCAATCTACAGCCAAGACCGGGGCTGCAATACTCTCTACACCTCTGACACTTTAAAAATAGTGCTGGGGAAATGGGAAAAGTTCAGGTAAGAGCCACAACAATTACTTAGATAAGTAAATCTCTCAGTACTAAACTACTTAGCCAGTAATCTATTTCCAAGACTAAAGAAAAGATCTGTAAGTGATTTGGTGAATGTCACTGTACCTTGTCTAGAAAACAACTTTCTGTTTATAGATGGTTCTTACATCTAGCAGAAAAAGGTGCAGAGAATCCCAGCAAATGGAAGCTAGAACAAGTCTGATAAGGCATCAAACTTTTAATGACTAACTACAGTTGCAGCAGTCCTTTTTCAAGCCTTTTCAGTCAAGAAGGGAACAAAAAAAAAAAAAATTGGGCTAACTGCCTGATCACAAAAGACACACAGTGACCACTGAGACAGTGTTACCCAAGAAGCCAAACGCCTCCCTCTCCACCAGTAAGGATCTTGGATATGGACTTCATATCCTTAAATAGCTCCAAGTATGAATGGGAATAATCAAACAGGACACAGAAAACAACACTTAAGCATGTGCTACTTGATGAAACTTTGAACTGTTCCCAGCATCTGTCAAAATCTGGATAGGGAAAAGGAAAGAGTTTGACATACCATGCCAGAATCTGCCAAAGTTTGACCGCTGTGACAAAAAAAAGAACATAACAAAACAAAAACCCCACACATCAGAAGTTAAAGGTTGATGACATATTTGCGGAACAAAATTTTAGAACCATGTTATGCTGAACTGTGACTGCAATACAAATATTTAAACTCAAAATAAGGTATCTAGAAAGGAAATAAAAGAGTATTTTCCAGTGCTAAAAAAACTTCAGTGCATTTAGAAAAACAAAAAGTGACTTACTCCAGAAGTACTGGCTATTAAACAAAATGAAATGAAAAAGAGATGTTGTGAGCAAGCACGCGGGGAGGGAGGGAGGGTGCACATGCGTGCTGAAGACTGCGCAAAAGCACGTGAGCTCCCTTCCTATGGCAATTTCTTAAGAGGCCAAAGATGTTTCAGGCAAAAATAAATGTTCTCAAATGGGAAAATGAGAAGCACAAGCATGAGAAAACCTTCTCAAAGGAGTGTGGGAAACTGTTATATTTTATACAAACACAAAATAGTGCGTGCATGTCTGTGCATATACATACACACAGAAATTGTGGAGGAGGACGGTATTGAAACTGCTAAAGCTACAGCACTTGGGAACGGATGCACAGATTGAGAGACTGACATAAGTGAGCAATTCAAGCATTCACACATTTGGGAAGTAATCCTATGTACACAAGACTCCTAGCAAACAATGAACCTAGAACAGTGGTGCAGATTTTTTCTTATTATTATTGTTCTGTATCTTGTCAGTTCTTATTTCAACACGAAGATTTAGCACATTGAGTGCATTAAACTTAAGTTATTGAAATGTTTTACTAACTTTGTCATAATCTCAAGAAAGGAGGAGGTGAAGAGTCTCCGCGCCCAGTCTTCTATATATTACTTTTTATCAAGCAGCTTTTCTTTTATGTGTCAATAAAAGGGAGTACCACTGGATACTTCTAGAAAATCCCTACTGAGTATGTGGCAAAAAGGAGTTAGGTCCCGCCCACCACAGATCCATAGGAAGCAGTGGCCCAAGCCTTCCCCATCAGCCTCTGCAGCCACCTCTGGTACACTGCGGTACGAGATGTTCCATGCTACCAGGATAATGGTTTGCAAAGGGATAAAAGAAATTAAGATTTTTTTTCTGCTTATAGAAACAAACACAACTTTTTATTCATCTTTACTCTCTCTCCAGAGAAGGTTTCTATGCAGTATAACGAAGCTGACTCAGCAAGTGAAGAGCTGCTTTGCTACAGAGCAGGATCCTGTGGACAGAGAGTGAGTGACCTCTGACTGACATCTCTCCAGGAGTGGCACGGGCAAACACCCACCCAAACGGCATGATCCAAACCAGGACTGCTATAACCTTCCAATGCATGGGCATAACTTAGGGAAAGTTACAGCTTGGAAGTCTCTTGTTTCGTAAAGCTTAATTGAAATGTATTAAAAAAAATTGCCCTCCCCATAAAAGAAACACTGTACAAGGAAACTATTTTAAACTTCATTATAATGAGTAAAGATGAAATTTTAATCACAGGCCTGGAAGCTGGCTTTTGCCTAAAGAAGAGTAATAATTACCAGATTTCATTCAATATGAGCAAACAGAAGACAGCAATTTGAAATGGCTAAATTGCCATTAACTTTTTATTCTCACCATTATGCCATTAAGACAAAAAAGAGAATGAGAAGTTGAATCATCTAAAAAAATTAATAGGTGGCCTATACTTTTGACTTCCATAATTTAAAAAGAACAGTTTAGAGTGGACACATTGCAATATTCACTGAAGAGATTTAAGACTATAAGAGTAATATGTACCTAATGGAAAACTGATGAAAATCAACAACAAACAGTGTAAAGATTACAAATTTGGAAACCTCCAAGAATCACTTAGGAAAAGCTAAACATTCTGGAAAGTTCCCTGACAGCATGATCAGAGAAGAAACAGCTCAACTGAAAAGTGATTTTAATCAGCATGTTAAGCAAGTGTTAAGCGGCCTTTTAATTTGCATCCAGTACATAGAAAAGGTGGCTCAAAAAATTTGTGTGTGTGTGTGTGTGTTCATTTTCTTTTTTAAAATAATCCTGAATACAGTGGAAATTACAGAGGAGGGAGATAGTGCTGAAAAAGGGCTGATATTTTAAAACAGCAAGCTGTGTGTTCCAGGTACACGCATATCCATTAACCTTTCATGAAGCCTAGGGCAAACAAGAGTAATGCTGACTGAATCTCAGTCTTTTAGTACTTTATTAATAGAATTCTGTTAATGACAGTCCATATAGTTCCAGGAAAATTACTTTTGCCATTGAACAAGCCTGATTTCATTCTGTGATGAGTCTCAAAGTTTTCCTGACAGAGAGAACTGCATGAACATAACAGGCTTCAGTCATGTATTTGGCTCCATATACACCCATCTATTAACTACTGCCATAAACTTTCATTAGAGCACACGCTGAACGGATTAAAAACTGTTCACCTGATGCCACTTCAACAGTTAACTAGAGAGACTATTAATTAAATAGTAATAGTTCTTCTGGGGTCTCCCATAATTTGCACTACGCCTGATGCTGCTCGTACTTATTGGCCCGAGGTATCAGTCGGCTGCCGGTGAGCACTGCGCTGACTGTGGCGGGGTGGACAGAGCTGGGCACTCCCACGGGCAACACGACAGCGTTCGAGGGATGTCAGCCCTTTCCAGCGACTTACACTTGAATACAAAGAAATACAATTTATTACGGAAGGGTCAAGGGAAAGCGCGTGGCTGTGGAGTGCTGCAAGTGTCAGAGATGGTCGGGGTGCGACACAAGGTCCCCACTCATCTCTTAGCTGCCTTCAGTGACATAAAGATAACACTGTCCACTAGTTCTGTCCTGAGTTTTCACAAGATTTACTGATTTTTTTTTTTTTTCCCTTACAAGGTCAGTGTCTGATATTTTGGTCATAGTTTCAGTCTCAAGGCTGGAGGTGGGCTTGGTTTAAGGACTAGGCACGAGGCACGTTTTAGATTTCTATAAAAAGAACTTAATATCTTGTTTCCTCGGGCACAACAAAACGTTCACTAGTTTCACTAGGTCAAGTATCAGTCTTCCTACTTCCAAGCCTTCATTTAAGAAAAAAAGATCTTGATACTTGCTGGAAACAAAGGCTCCTCTAAGGAAGGACACATGCTCGCCTTATTCCAAACAGGAAATCACGGTACAGCAAGACAAGCCTTAATGACTGTATTTTAGTGAGGGGATTCGGGAGAGGTGAAAAGAAAGCTGGGCAGATCTGCAGAGCTCAGTACAAACTGATTAGTTTCATTATGCCAGGCAGTTCAACACGTGGTTAAAAACCATAAAGAAAGAATACTCTTAAGCTTAAGATTTTTTTCATTCTTTTTTAAGTTTAGCTTGAGCTCATGTGTGGGCTGGGTACACTTAGGTCTTTTCTTACTGACACAGGATGTAAGAGCATAAAAGAGCACATGAGCAACTTGCAGCTCTGCATCCTTAGCAGGTACAGAGTCATTACAAAAGAAAAACCCTGGTCTCTGACACACTGCCATTTTGTGCCTGACCTAAATAACATATCACTAAACCAGGGGCAACATTCAATTAGGAAAAGACAAGAGATGATTATAAAGGCTCTTGAGAGGTTTAAAAATCTGTGAATGTGCAAAAAACTACATACAGATGGCCAAGGTCTGAAAGATGTGACAAAAGTTAAGGCTCAGCGCTGAAACCCACGCGGATCTATCTCAGCATCTCACATGTCACTGCGGCTACAAAGCAGAGGCCCCTGCAGCAACGCAGCTTTGTGGCGATCAGAGGCCCACGTGAGCACTGGGCTAGGACATATCTGGCTCCTTAAGTATACACATTTTATCTGTACCACACAGAGATAGCTTTACATCAAGGTATGTTTCTGTATTTTACAAGAACACTTGCTGTAATAACACAACTAAGATACAGTGAGCTGAAAGGAAATTTCAGGAAAACAGTATGTGTTTTAATTAAGTTAAAATCCATATAATAGGAAGTTAAAATCACAAGTGGAATTTTGGTTTGAACTAGTTATTTGAGACTAGAGCTCTTTTTTTCACGTGAAACTTTGAAAAGACATAGTTGCATGTTAATTAATATATTCTAAGAGAAATGACTGTTATTTGAAATATTACTGTTGTACATTTGGGGATCACCTTGAAACATAGAAACCTCTGCCACTGCACACAACCACACCATCCAGCGCCATGCACGACGTGATCAAAGTTTTGCTACGTTATGTGTGCTGTAACAATTCCGTACACATCCTTCTGTTTTGGCCTGAGAGAACTTGGCATGAAAAGAGAGGATTCAGCAGTTCATATCTCAACAAGAACAAAAATGCTCCAGCCACTGCAAATTCATAAGTACTGGCAAACTGGAACAAAATTAAATCTGATTCTTCTATATGATACACAAGAAAAACAGTCACAGACCCCCTGATTCTCCCCACCTCCTCTCCCTCCAGCCCTTCTTCATCCAACATGATGCTTCAAACTAAGGATTATGAAGTTCGTACAAGTATTTCTTGAAAACCACACACACAAACACTGTGCACATATATGCAACATTCCCAATCTGAAATTCATCAATTCTACTGAACTCCTTCCAAAGTACAAAAGGACTTACCCAATGTGTCTTTTAGGTTTTTAACCAGAGAACCTTTCTTCAAGCTGTTTTTTCGCTCCACATAATTTGATGGCACATATCCCGTTTTGTTGGCCGCGTTTCTTACCCTCCACCATGTCTTGGAATCATCTAATAGCCAAAGACGTTCATTTTTCTTGATGTCAAGTTCTTGGTCCTGCTGTGCAGTGTAATCCCACTTTGCAATAACAATAACTTCTTCTGTCATCTTTCATGGAGTCTTTCTGAAACATAATATTAAAACACATTCATCAATAAATTACTTCATGTAACTCTTACTCCATACTTTTGTCAAAGTCTCTTCTTTAATAAGCAAGGAAAAGGAAGGGGAAGATAAGATAAACAGAGCAACTTCATAACAAATTCTGGTTATAATGTGGTATTATTTTTCTCTTCCTCTGAATGAACCAAAAGTATTAGATACCTATTAACAGTGCCTAAGTCATAAAACCCATTTTGTTTTTGTATATAGCATTATAGAACTATCACACACCTAACAGTCACAGATCTGATTTCAGAAAAAAACACAGCAACGGTGTAAGAATGTATTTTCCTTTCATCAACCCTACACTAACCTTTATACTAGCACTTAGGTAGAATGCTTCCGCCCTGAAAGAAGTCTGCTTTTCTTTCCCTTTTTTCCAAACAATTTCTCCATGTTGCTTTTTTCTATTTTTTTTTTCAAATTCATTATAGTATATTTAAATAAATAAAGATTTCCAATAAACTACAATCCAGTAAAAAACACCTCAAAATGCCAGTGTCTAGGGATCCTTTTAACACGATGTGACTTTGCTGTCCAGTTCTTAGCAGGGGTGAATGGTGTGATATCTACTAGCTTATGTGACTGAAAGGAAATTAAAAAACCCCAAACCTCCTTTAGAGGTTTTCTGTTCAGCGAGTAAGTTACAGGGCTGCTATAGCCTGCACACAGACACGCTTTTGCCCTTTAGCTAGGGTGCAGGCTGGGAGAACGAGCATGAAAAATAAGCATTTTTATTAAAGTTAACTTCCAATTAGGAACACAACACTGGCCTCTAGAATAACTTCGAAGCCTCCTTTTAGCATCGTTCTGGTTTCTAGGCATCATTACAGAGTGGCTGCCAAATTGCTTGTCACCAAGACATGCAATCCAGTTCCTTCACTTAAAGCAAAGGAACTAACATGGTCTGTTAAGACACAGGCAAAATAGTGCCACAACAGCTAAAATAAGGCAGCTTAGATAAGGCGAAGCTGGACTCATGAGGTTTAATTCCTCGCTTTCGAATCAGAAAACACAGAAGAACACATAGGAATTAAAAACAAGATTCAAACATGAGCGGATAGCCCCAAGATGAATTAAAAACCTAGCTATGGTGTTTGGAACAATTAAGAAGAAAGAGAATTCTTGTAATTGAAAATGGTTGCGACCCATTCAGAGAAGGGCTTGGAATCGGTGATGTTACAAGAATAAAAGCCGCCGTGCCCTTTGGCTCTTCTTTTCCACCCTAAAACAATAATCCCGCCTGACAGCGACAGAGACAGAGGAGAACATGAGCTCTGCAGCACAGTCTCCTAATGAAATTGCCCTGGCTTCTGACTCGCATAAAGCAGACACAGCCTACAGATCAATAGGCTGATGTAGCCATAGGGAGGCTCCCGCAAGCCCGCGCCAGATGCCGGGGCTGTCAATAAAATCTCTCTCTTTCTTTCCAATTTAGATGAGTTTATTTTATCTGAGTGATTATGAAAGGGTCAGTTCTCACCATTCCTGGGGATAGTGGTACATGAAGAAATAACGCACTACAAATGGTGTACTCGGAATGAAAACAAGTTCAAAATCTGCATCTAAATTGCAATTAATTAATAAAACTGAACACATTACAACAGTATTTGAAAACTGCTAGATCCGTCCTGTGCCTTTGGAAGTAGGACATTAGACCGGCTCCTGCCGCAACATTCCCAGAGCTTCCCAAGGCCAGAAGCAGAGACACTTGGCCGGAGCACGAGCAATGGTGGTGCTTGGAAGGCAGCCCTCTCACACCACGCCGGCTTCTCAGCAACGCAGACAAGCCCCGTCCCAGGGCGAGCCCACACAGAGCCGGTGCTGCTGAATGCTCAGCGGCAACAGCAGGCCTGCTCCAGGAGAGGTGGGAGCCAGGCTTTGTGTCAGGGTCCCAAGGCAGTGCACGGCCGCAGCTCAGCTCTCCAGTGCGTGCGTGTGTGTGTGTGTATACATGTGTGGGGAATTTATTTTTTAGTGTGGGGAGCCTGGTATTGAAGTTCTTTAAAAAAAAAAAAAAAATGCTTGCAATGACATCAGCCTGGCCCCATAAGGTATTTCCTGTGACAGTTGTAGAACTAAGATTACTTTACATGTGAAAAGGACAGAGTTGTTCTCCACAACCCCCTTTCAGTGAGCATCCCCTTTCATTGCTATTCTACCCATATTGTATTTGCTCACGTGTTAGCAAGACTATAAAGACCATATCTTCATTATTTAACTTTACTTTCCTGTATACTTTCCTGTATTTTTTCCCATACTGTAAGAGTGCAGATAGAGCCTTGGTATCAGAGTCCAAAGTAAAACCAAATTATCCCCCAGAAACTAGGACTGCTTAAACACAACTTCTCCAGAAAACCTGTGCTCTGTTCTTCTGAATAGCGAAACCTGGGAGTACAACAGACTGTTTGGCAGGAACAAAAGCACTGCACCGAAATGCCAGGAGGGCTCAAAGCGATCTCAAAGCGCCCCACCGTAAGTGCAGTTTCATTAATGAAATCAGTAATGGTAGACATTTTTAAATTTTTTTCCAGAAAAACTACAGCAATGCGAGGAATATCTGAGCATAAGAACTTGTTTGGATTGAGCTCAGGCGCATTCAGCCACCTTCTTTTTTTGGCCGGTGGATAATTTTATTAGGAGACAAGCGCTGTCTTCACTGGCAGCTGCTCTACTACAGAAACTTCTGTAAAAACAGCTCCAATACAGAAATGTCCCTGGCAGAAAAACTGCAAATTCGACCAGCAAGGGAAGGCAGTGAGCAAAAACCCAGCCAGGGTAAATGCAGGTTATACGGGATTTAGGCATGGCCCCAAAAATCTGTTCAAAAAAGAGAAGATCTTTTAGCTGGTCCCAAGGGTGGGACAGAGGGAGACATCAATGGAGCATTAAACACTGCAGCTCCTGCAGGGACTTTATCTGAAGAAAAGGTTACGTCCAATAAACCGCTGGTGTTACAAGAATTTAACAAAGATAGAAAACAACCCCCAAAGACGAAGAAACATCAAGACAAAGAACTACCTGTGGGATTTTAAGTTGATGCTTTTGAAAATTGAACTCTACAAAACTTCACTGCAGAGGAACTGCAGAGTTTAACTGAAAAGAATTTGCTCCATGAGCCTGTGCAACTGCTACCACTTGTGATGCCTGTTTCATGAGAAATGAATTAAATGCCCATTTGATAGTCTTTACTAAATCAATGAACTTTTATTACTTATAAGAAGCATAAAAACAAAGGGAAAGTGAGATCAGTTTGAAGGATTTTTAAAAAATAACTTTAAATAAATCACAGTTACAAATAGCTGAAATGAAAAGAAAAAACAGAAGTCAGTAGCCTATTTGGTACATAATTAAAAACTCTAACACCAACAGGTCACTCACTTCATACCAACTACGTGCCTTTTTACTCTAATTTTGAAGCATTTAAATACTTTTACAATAGTTAGCGATAACAAACTTAGGAGAGGTAATTCAAACTCATTAAAAATATATGCTAAAGTTTCTTTAATATAAATACACTGGAAAAAAAACAAACAGGCCCAGATAAGGATAATGTGTTTCTTCCATAATTATAAGTTAAAAAAAAAAAAAGAAGCCAGTTAAGTGTCCCAGCTGGGCTCAGAAATCTCCTTTTTACTGAGACACAAGTCTCAACTCCCACTAATTTAATACCCAGGCCAAACAGGCAGGAAAACAGGCATTTTCTCCAGGCCCTGGGAGAAAGGCTGGGGTTGATACAGTTAGTTCAGATCTTGGAAACGGGCATAGAGGTTCAGCTACTTGCTCATGAGCACAAGAGTACTTTTTGCTCTTGCTGTTCACAATTTATTTTGTAAAAATGAACATGGTTAAGAAAAATGACTGACAGTAATAATCTAATCTCTCTCCAAGGGAGCAAGCAAGAAATCTATTAATAGGAAGTCATAATTCAAGTAACAAAGATCCTAACAAAGCTCTGCCATTGGATGCTGAAAGGAAGCTTTAACCAGTACCTAGGCTTTCGTATGACCCTGATGTGCCCAAGATACGCAATTACCACATGACGTTAGTTAACTGTCTTGGAAAAACAAAAAGGTAGCTCCTGAGACAGGACAGTTTTGAGAGATGAGCAACCATCCCTTTCTCTAGATGCTCCACGCCCAAAGCCAAAAAGAGCCTTGATCCCAATGGTTGGGTTGCTCCAGACCAGCCATCCAATGCCCACTCCGTCCACATCTTCCATAAACCACAATCTCCAGAAGACATTGGGTCCTCAGGCAAATATGGGCGGTGGGTGGGAGGAAGAATCTCTCTCCATCATAGCCTCCCTCACAGTAAGTCTGTGTGCTCAGTCATTAATAAAAGAGCTTTTATTAGATCACTTCATCTGATATAGACTCTGAAGGCTCTAGCTTTCTTATTTATGAAGATGCAATCTGTGTCAAGAAGCCTGCCTGCAGTTTCATGAAGTTTGAAATTTTGCCTCCATTCTTTAATTCAATGTGGAAGAGTAAGTTTTGACATATAAAAAAGGCTTCAAAACTGTAACTCTACCTCTGCCTCAAAGGCTACACTCCAAAGGAATTAAACAATGTGAATTTAAATGAAAATTTGTGGGGAAAAAATAGACCCTTTGGACTTATTTCTCACTACTTCCAACAAAATACTCGTCATTTTTGACACTTAAGCAAGCTTTCTTCAAGTGTGCTTATTTTTTTTGCCATAGAAGCGGGGAAATACAACAATCTAAATGAAAGGCCAAATTTAAACTCGTGAGACCGAAGCCACACAAAATAGTAAGTACTTCTAATGACTGGTACAAGAGAACCACAAAATGCAGAGAGATTTAAAGACAGTAAATGGGCTGACCCAAATTACGGCAAATCTTAGTCCTTTGCTAAAATTGGTAAAGCTCTTGCTAGGCTTTTTTACTTGAGCTACTTGCCTATGCTCAGACAGCTGGGGATGGATCACGTAACAGCCACATTTTCTAACAGCTTCTGCAGCTTAAGACTTCAATATTGCACCTAATAGGGGTCAATCCACAAGCGACACATTTCAACACAAAGAGGGCACCACACTCTAAGTTAACAGAAAACTACCTTTCCCCTCTTTTTAAAAGAAAGTTTCAGCTAAATAATCACAGTGATCATCATCCATCTGCACAATTTTGAAATATCAAACAGATACTTGAATAGAAAAAGCTGCAACATGAGAACACGGTCACAGGAACACCCAAATTTGAAGCCTTGGTGGACCTCAGCTCAGAAATCTTGTCTTTTCTCAAGCAAATTGAAAAAATGAGATCAAATATTTAACAACAGGCCCCGCGCTGGAAATTAAAAAAAAAAGTCATTGGACATGTCATTTGTAGCAAAGATGGAGTAAAGAAAAAGTCAAAATTGAGCACAGGCCTCTTTTCACATGTTTTCAATTAGAGACTGAGGAAGAGCAGAATTTGAATGCTTAAGGATCTACGCACTTACTTAAAAAAACCCCATGTGACTAACATATGATATGGCTATACTATAGAAAAAACGGGGAACCACGTAAACAGTTCCTGGAACACTATCTGAACACACAACACAGGCAAACAAAAATGCATGCAAAAATCCCCCTCTCCCTTTTAGCGACTTCAGATCAGGACAGATAAAAAGAACATCCTCAACAATTCACCTCTACTAATACCAAAACTGAAACACATACCTAGACTGTCTAAAATTACTGACTGCAATTGCCTAAGTGTGGCAATTAAGTTGGGGAATTTCAGCATTATGTCTCATTAAGATGTGCTGACTACTGAACTAAACCTGATAGTGGAGTAAGTGCAAATGATCATGACTAATTTCATTCAATGTGCAAACCAAACAGTCTCCTTTAGTAAAAGCTGATGCTGATAGTCTAATACGGTCAGTTTTCAAAATCTGAAAATAATCATGAATTGAAAAGAATGAAAACAAAGGTATAAATACATTTTTATCTATGAAAGAAGATATATATAATATATATTTTTTTTCCAACCTCTTACAATTCTGCAGTTATGAAAGACGTTTTACATTGTTAAAAGGATATCCTGTTTAAGAACTGAGATTAAAAAAAAAAGCCTAGAGTTCTTCTGTGACCCCTCCTTGCCACGTTTCTTTTAAGAGGAAAAAAATATATAGCAAGAAACACAACTCAAGAAATGCATACTGAAGGTATCAAAAGTAGCACAGTCCTTACAATTAAGAACTACAAAAGGTTATTAAAATGTGTCTGAGCACATGAAGTACTACTAAAAGTACAAAATGAGACAGAACAGTAAGCTTATGTGTCAAAAAAACTGTTTAATGTACTTTTATGCTATGGCATTATTTCACACAGACAACTATTTTCTGTTCTGCTATCAACTCGGGTAGTAAAAATAATAGTAATAAAAATTACTGGAGGTAAGCTGAAGAAGTTCTGGAGAATTTTATGTGCCACTAATCTGAAAACATAAATGAGATGTCCTTGATAGCATTGCCATGTAAGAGACAAAGGACTCCCAAAACCCCATATAGAACAGCAACAGATTATGGAGGAGTAATTAATACTTGACAAAAGAGTTTTAACAGGAAGACAGGCATGATCATACCAACTATCTTTCGGTATATTTTTCGTTTATTCTCAGCTTCTAGTTTAGGTCTACACATGTACGAAAGCCCACGTAGCCCACATGGCATTAACAACTGGCTCACTGACAGATCACAGGAGTAACTTCAAAGGAAGGGTCATCAGATAACATGAAGGCTTCAAGCCGGTCCCAGACGTTTGTTTCTGCCTCAGCAGGACTCTGTTTCCTTATGAGTCACTTGGAAAAAAAAATAAAGGAATTAATTATAGACAAATATTTGAGGACGATACAACGTGGCAGAATGGTTAACAGCATATGAGATTCTCTGCTCTGTGCAGGAGAAATAAATAAATAAGTCAGGTTGTATGATGATGGTTCCTTTCTGGACTTAAAGATTGCTTGACTCTGACCACACTACAGCAAGCATTTTTAGATGTCAGTTCTTAAAATATTTTAAAGTTTATATAGTTCTAAAGTCTTACTAAACACTTCCTTATTGAAATACAGTAATAATGACCTGTATATCTTAAAAAAAAAAAAGTGAGTAACCAGCTCTTTACTGTTATCTGTCTTGATTAACTAGTAATTTTGAACTATTTTATCTACAGACTTTTACCTCGACTCTTCCAAATCCCCCCTCCAACCCACGCTGTTTCATCATCTCCTGGTGCCTGGTGGCACAATGCTGACAGGTTTGGGTTTTGTTCTCCTTCAAGGGCTGCATTTGACAACTTTTAACGAATTTGACAACTTTTAACCAGCATTTGCTTCTTGGTGCCCTGCAGTTTATCTGAGATGCTAATCTCTAATACAACTGCAGTTGCACTACAGCACCTTGCCTTACAAAACACAGGCAAACAGGAAACCTCAAGACTACTTTAGCGGCAACGAATTTCTGCAGAGCTCCAATACCGCACAAAAATTAAGCTTATTTTCTCTCCTAAGTGGTTTAAGACTCTTTTTTAAAGAGACATAGAGCATCAAGGCACACAAAAATACCCAGAAAATGTCGTCTTACTAAAGAGTCAATACAACTGCTCATCACTCAACAACAACAAAAAGGCCTTTAAGCTTATATAATAATATATAAAAAGATGATTGAAGAAACTTTTCCATCTAATTTTTCATGAAGTATGTGGCATGAATTATTGTATCCAGATGAAATACTCAGGCATACTTAAATGATCTTTTAATATGTAAACTCATCATTTAGGGAAAAGAATCAAGTGAAGTTTCCCAAAGCAAGATCCGCATATATTTTGTGTGCGGTCCACAGTTTTAATGATGATGACCATCTTTGACAGATCTAGCTCATCTCTAGGCTTTTTCCAGCTCTGTAGGCCCCATTCAAGCATGAAGGTGTTACCACAATGCTTACTAGGCAGTAGAAGCAAGTAATAATTGTAGTTGGTGCAGCTTTTCCCCTCGACAAGTACCCCGTTAGCCTACGGTCAACATCAGATTAAGGGGGGGTGGGGGGGGTGGGGTGGGAAATCTTGTCCCTCTTCAAGTTACACCAAGAATAGTACTTCTCATAACTGCAGTAGCATATTTGGAAATAAAACCTCCAAATTCTCAGTGCCTGCCATAAAACGGAAGCCCCTGCAGTCAGTGAAGGGATACACACTGCAGAGCTGCCTGTCACGATCCCGCTAAACGTGTGGCCAAGAGGGAATAGCAAGCGTGAGTAGCACTTTGCAAGAGAAGCAGAGCAGGCCACAAGACTAACACCATGGGCACCTTACCGTCAAGGCTGCCCCGGCAGGCAGGCTGAAGCAGCTTGTTAAGTTGAGGGACATACATACAGAACACTGAAGCTGTCAAGAGGAGGACACTCTGCTTTTACAAGAGCGCATCTCTGGAAACAATGAATTATAGAATCATAGAATGGCTAGGGTTGGAAGGGACCTGTAGAGGTCATCTAGTCCAACCCCCCTGCACACGCAGGGTCCCCTAGAGCATGTGGCACAGGGTGATGTCCAGGCGGGTTTTGAAGATCTCCAGAGAAGGAGACTCCACCACCTCTCTGGCAGCCTGTTCCAGTGCTCTGTCACCCTCACTGTTAAGAAATTCTTCCTCAAGTTCCTGTGGAACTTTTGGTGCCTCAATTTGTGGCCATTTCCCCTAGTTCTATCACTGGCCACCACTGAGAAGAGGCCAGCCCCCTCCTCCTCACTCCCTTTCTTGAGATATTTATATTCATTAACCAGGTCCCCTCTCAGTCTTCTCCAGGCTGAAGAGGCCCAGTTCTCTCAGTCTTTGCTCATAGGGCAGATGTTCCAGGCCCCTAATCATCTTTGTGGCCCTGCGCTGGACTCTCTCTAGCAGCTCCACGTCCCTCCTGCGCTGGGGAGCCCAGAACTGCACACAGTACTCGAGGTGCGGTCTCACCAGGGCTGAGGAGAGGGGCAGAATCACCTCCCTCGACCTGCTGGAGACGCTCTGCTTAATGCACCCCAAGATCCCATTGGCCTTCTTGGCCACGAGGGCACACTGCTGCCTCATGGTCAACTTGTCGTCCACCATGACGCCCAGGTCCCTCTCTGCGGGGCTGCTCTCCAGGAGGTCTGGGGGAGGTCTGTAGGCATGTCTGGGGTTATTCCTCCCCAGGTGCAGGACCCTACACTTGCCCTTGTTGAACTTCATGAGGTTACTCGCCGCCCAGCTGTCCAGTCTGTCCAGGTCCCTCTGGATGGCAGCGCAGCCCTCAGGGCTGTCAGCTATTCCTCCCAGCTTGGTATCATCAGCAAACTTGCTGAGGGAGCACTCCATCCCTTCATCCAGGAAGACAAGAATAAAATTGTATTTTAAAAGTAGCAAATTAAAAATATTATTTTAGCCTGCTACCTCTCTTGTGTTTGAAGGAAAAAAAAACCTCTCAAGATGCTAAAAGATAGACCTCAAGTTAAAGTTCTACACTTAAATGAATTCATGCAGTAATACTCTCTTTTTTTATATGGTGTCCACTGTGTTTAATGCTGTGACCTTCACATGAGCTAAACTTCCCAATTTCAGAATAAGCTTCCCAATTTTCATTTCATTAGTAACACTGCTATGACAAAATCTCCTATCTGGGGCATGTCAAGTTACAAATACTTAATCAATATGACACTCTTTAAAAACACATGATATTAAGTAACATCTTTCCTATTCATGTGATAGGCACTCAGCTGTCTTGGTAAGCTAAGTTTTTAAAAACCTTTTGATGTCTTACTTAAAAAGAAAAGGCTATTTCTATACCCTTCCCGGAACAGCAAGCTTATTGCGAAGTAGACTGTGCTCATTTTTAGCTTCTGACAGATCATTCAAATTTAAAAATGCATTTCAAAGGACAAAAGTTGGTATTGTTCAGAAAAAAGCTCTCATCAAATTAATGCACATTAGAGTTCAATGATACTAGTTAGGAACCATATAACTTACCCATGCTGAAAAGAAAACCTATAATAGAGATATGTAAAAATGTTCTATAGAGGTCTTAGCTAAGCTGGAACATAGTATGAGCACCAGTGCACAGGGCTGATTATAAAACCTGTCTTGAGCCTTTCATGTAAGAGATTATTAGCAAGCAATTGTCTAAAGCCAACCTTGAGGGATTTCAGAAGAAAAGGAGAAAAGATATTTCAGCTTCCCTCCCCCCTTTTTTTAGCCTTAATAAACTTATTTTTATTTCAGCTGGAAAGCAGGTCAAAGATGAAAAGACAGCACTGGTAATTTTCTAGAGACCAGACAAAAACTGCTGAGCAAGAGGGAATTTTTGTAGTTAAACAATTTTCTTACGGCTCTATCCAACCTAGACAGTATTTTTGGAAGAAGATGTTTCTCCCCACACTTCTTAATTAAGAACTATGCAAAATTATATCCTTCCAGACCCATTTAACATACACTTATCAGAGAATGCAGAGAATATGAATTAAGCTGCCTCTGGTTTTAGTCTGCTGTAAAGAGGGTAAAGAAACAAGGTCTGAGTATCAAGTCGTTCCCACTGTGGATCCCTAGCGACAGGGCAGTTTCCCCTGATGGCTTTGCCCACCCTGGGAGACCCGGGTGTCCTCTCGTGTGGCACCTCCTCGGGCCCCGGGCTCCTACAGCTGCTGGGGCCCTGCCATGCTTGGCGAAGGGAGCTCTTGACGCCTCCTCTGTCTCCTCCTCTCAGCCCCTGCCGAGAGCCTCCACAGAAAGAGCGGCTGCCCATGGCCTCGTCTTGGGGGCTTCCTCCAACAGAGGCTTCTCACTTCAGAGGCACTGCTGTCAAGATCCAGCGTTTCTCACGTTCCAGACAGCAACAGTAAATTCGAGACGACGAGTCTCCAGACTCCAGCTGCCAACAAGCTGAGACAATGCAATACGGAGGAGGCATCTCTGCTTTATGTTCTTCGGCCAAGAGGTAAACAAAACACGACATCAAGCCCTGCTTCACATCTAGGTAAATACAGCAAGAAAAGCAGAAGAGACCATCAAGTCACCTCTTCCTGAATTCTTTTTAAAGCAGCTCTAGGAAAACCACACAGCTAACACGCAGTGCAACTGCTCTAAAAAAATTCCTGAAGGAAAGAGCTCATGTCCCTTCTAAAACAGCTGCAGTGCCTTTTTTTTTCCCCCATAGGTGTCTCTACCAACTCGGAGGTAAGGATGAGCTCCATGTGCTGGTGTTTCTTTGGGCTGTTATCTCTCCATCCCTATCAGGGAACAACACCTCGATCTACCTACAAAAATCAGGACTGCAGAGAAGAAAAAAGTCCAGCTCAACACATACCAAGAGTGTAGATGAGAAAATTACACATCATTTTACACCTACTAACCTCTCCACAGTCTCTTAAATGAAAGGGCAAAAGGCAAACACACAAAACCATTGAAAAAGCAGACACTGTTGAGAAAAAGTTTAGACAATGTTATCTACATGATGCACTGGAAAAACATATTGCTTGGAGGAAGAGGCCTGAGCCTACTGCTGTTCATTCCCTAAAGGTGCCATCTTTATCCTAGCTTCTGATAAATTTTCTTTTCACCTTTAAATTAAAACATTCAAAAACTCATACTCGAAATAGTGAATTCTATGAAATCTTATAAAGGGAAGATCCTTTAACTTCTTTAAAGCCTTAACAAGTGCGGCTTTTTAAACCGTGTTTGGATGATGTGCTTCCATTCTTTCTCTCCCTCCCCATGTCAAACACTGCGTCCTGTAAGAGCTGTACTTCATTAGAGGTACTAGCACATTTATATATTGCATACACCAAGCACAGTCCTCAAACCTAGGTACAACCTTGATCTTATACAGAAGGACGTTTCACTGCTAATCCCTTGAAACACTGCTACCTACTTTTCCAGGGATTTCACTTTAAACTGTCTATAAAATGCTGAAAATAAAATTGAACTGATGACCTTCTGTTCCCCACAGAATTTTGCTTTTTCTATTATTTTTAACTAGAAAGAGGATGATATGTTTGACTGTTCAGATCAAAAAACGTTTATTTCCAGCAACCTAAGCTATTTCTTTTTAAGAAAAAAGTAGTGTATTTTTAGCCAACTTTAATTTTATAGTCTTAAACAACTTATCAGTCACTTTACAAAACTCGATCCGATCCACTCGCAAAAGCAGAAAATTGTGAAAGATATGCATATTAAAATAACTTTTAACTTTGTAATTCACAGAGGACTAAGTATTTTATAGGACAAATTCAGGCCCTTAATTCCTAGCTCTGAGAGCTTTGCAATTCACTGTCATATCAAATACTGAAAAAATTCTTATACTTCTCCATTTGTAACTGAGTGCCTTGCAACAGAATTTTTATCTAATATGACCTACTTTTTAAATCGTAAGGCAAAATTTCAGAGATTTATAGAATTCATCATTACCTACTAAAAACCTATTTCTAATATCGAGCCAGAAAGCCACTTTCTAGCAGCAGCCTCTTTGAACATTAAGTTAAAAGTAATTACCAGATATAAGATACCATCATTCTTGATTCCACATTTAGATATATAATCAAAAAGGCAGCTTAAAAGAGAGCTGTAGATTCCAATAAGAAGCATCTAAAACCGTTGTGATGGTTCTTCATCCTCTAGTTTTTTTTCCAGTGCTGCTGAAAATTTGCAGTTACATTGCATTGATTTGTGTATAAATCAGTTCATCTTCCCGAGGAAAATCTTAGCAGAAGTTTGAATTCTGAGACAGCTACTCAGAAAACTTTAAATTTTGGTCTTTTCATTTCCTGACAGGATGTACATCAAAAGAAAATACTTAATTTAAATGAAGGGATATTCTTGGATCTTGTACAAGATGAAACTGAATAGTACAGGTTCACAAATCACATAGTTGTCACATTAGTGACTGCTGTACTATGTTGCACAACTTGAAAAGCATGAGTCCAGGCAAGAAAGGGAGCTCCAAGTCTCTCACTAAAGCTACTGTTCTCCTTCCATCTAACAAGTCTTTGGAGACAGACTGGAATCCCCTCTTCTCACTCTCAAAGCACAAACACACATGACACTCTAACCCTCCCCTTTTTCAGATAGGAGAAGTTTCAAAACAACCTGTCCTAAGTCCCTTGGAAATCCTTTAAATTCAAAGTCAAAACTGTGCTTTGGTCTGCAATGTCAGTGGCATTCATTTGTTTTTTTAAAATAATTTCTTAAATATCTTCCTCCAGTTCAAATTAGTTCCTCTTCAACAAAATGGTACTTGTTAGTGCTCTGCAACCTGATTTTAGTGGCAAATCTCTCTCAATTCCTCAGTAGGAGGAGCTGCAGAGGAGGAGGGAAGACAACAAACAAACAATAAGAAACACGGTTCCCAGGACAGGGTAAGGAATGAGGGGAAATTATTAAAACATTTTTGCAAGACATGCTCAATGGCATGCAAATAAGACACTCTCTACTACAAATTCTTATCGTGAAGGTCAGGTGTCAGCTGCTCTAACACTGAAACTCAGAGAGTTGTTCCACCACCATTACCCCAACACTGGTTTTCCATCACACCAGGGTGCTGCTAAAGAAAGCAAGCCTCTGCAAGAGCACTTGCACCGGATAAAAACTAGGATCATCTGACTTTTTCCACAGAAACTAACCAAAAAAAAAAGGTAAAAAGCAAAGTCTAAATTTTCTGTTAGCAAAATACTCAGAGACCAACACTTCCTGGGGATGCTGCTCTCATATCCTCTCTTATTCTCACTCCTATCTGTGAGCAAAATTGAATCTTTCCAGACTCCTGTTCTGTCCCTCTGCAACAATTTTATCTTCTTCTAGAAATTTTCTCTGCAGCCCAGTTTTCTGAGTAAAATCTCACTGCAATAATCAAATGGATTCAAAACTGAACATCTGGCTTTTGATGCTACATTACATATCCTTTCATCTAGAAATGTTAGGTACTCTCCCACTGATGGGATGTTCGATCCTCACACACTTACGAACATGTTTTCTTCCTACCAGATAACAATAAAATGTATCTACAAATGTGAAAGAAATAATAGTCGCCAAATAATTTCCAAACACTGAGCCACACTTTTGCGTACCGGAATCAAAATTAAAGAAAAATACATTTAAAACCATATGTGGAAGTTTAGTTTTTAATATGTTTAAAACCATATGATTTAAAACCAATGTGGAAGTTTAGCTACTCAGTTCTTCTTCTGTCCTTATAAACACATTCAAAAACCTGTAGGAGCACTGACAGTTTCAATAAGAGTGGCTGTATCATCACTGCTTCATTAAGTTTAGTTGAGAGCCAGACAAAATAAAGAGTTTGGCAGTTTCCAACAGTACTTTAGTACTTTAACCTACATTCAGGAGCTACAGCACTCTCAGCTCTGTGAAAAGTGGCCCTTTTACCACCTAAATCAGATTGCACAGACAGGAGCTAGAAGGAACCAGCAGTGCTATCAGTTCTCTAGAAGGCCTCAAGGAGAAGTCTTTCAAGGAACACGTACAGGAACACCGTAAGGCGGTAAGAAGTGAATGAGAAGAGGGGCAAGTTACAGTCCCACAGCTCAGTGACAACTGGAAGCAGATTCAGTAATTACATTAAGGTGGTGTGCAAGGTGGACACACTCATCTCCCTCCCTCTGGACCTCAGAGACAACTTGCAAGAGGAAGAAAACACCTTATCCTCTCCTGGATGGCAAAATTTGCATGGCCACTTGCTGCTCTACTGCCAGTTACAAGAGAGAAGCCTCAGGACTTCCCTAAGCTCCAGGACTCCTCTGAGGTTGGAGCACCTTACAGCAGCGGTGCATCCTGCACAGCTGAAGGGCAAGGTGGCATGAAGAAACACCAATTTTCTTTATTCCAATGACGGTAAATCCAAAATCTGAAGAACATAACTGTCAAAAACTTGCTTACAAGCTGTTTTTGGACCTAATTTTGCACATATCTATAGGTAAGTTTCGTAGTTCTAGTTTAACTGTTCAAGTAAAACTAAGGTTGTCACACCTTTACAGAGATAAATGTTTCGGCCTATGAAGCACCCTGACCCTTGCCATCGTGAAATGCTACTTTTGCTAGAAAGGAGTGGGTCATTCCAGCCCCATGGAGATCCAGGAGCCACTGAGGAACCTCCAGAGAGAACTAAAAGAAGAAATCCAGTACTTACTCTGACTGTTTAATCTTCAAAGACAACTTCAGAGAGAGCAAAGGTAAGGAGAAGTCTAACCCTCAGCTCAACTGCAGTTTTTTGACTGGTATGTGATAACTTGGGAATTAACATATGACACAACCCAATATACCAGGGAATGCTTTAAGCACACACAGACAAAGCTTTGATTGTGGTAACTATCTCTCAAACTTAGGCTTTTTGGAAAATGTCAATCTCCCAAACCACATGCTGCTTAAGGCAAAGGATCTCTCTGACCCGCTGAGAGGCATCAATAAAGTTATTGGTGCTACTCAGTTAAAAAAAAAAAAAAAAAGAGGAAAAAAAAAAAAGCACAGTGCACTACAGGTAAATTTTATATGCCAGTGGAAAGAGGTGGAGCAAATGGATCACAGGGGTGAGAAGTGGTGAAGTGCAAGGACTAGAAGTTTAAGTAGAAAATACAGTGCAAGTAGCAGTAACGGAATAAGATACCTAAAGAAAGGACTGAGCATTTAGGAGCTGTGAACCCAAAAGCAGGAGAAGGATCACCTAAATGAGAAAAGGGAAGTAAAGGGTGACAGAACAGGTAGACAGTGTGCTGCACAGAGTCTCTACTATGGGGAACAACAGCGAGGAGGACATCTGGAAAGGCTTTCACAGTAAGGGAAGATGGGATGCGAGCTGCAAGGAAACTCTGCAGGGAATCCCAGGGAGGGCATCAGCTTAAACCCAGAAGACTGCAAGGAACTTAGGATGTTATAAATTGAGATCAAATTTAAAGCAAGGAAAACAAAAAGATTTTTAAAAATATTTCTACCTGTATGCACAGTATTCTATGCTTTTTATTGGTGTTGCCTTACAAAAAATTGAGCAATAGGACAAGTTCATTTTCTCAGGTCCTCTACAGTCAGTAGAATTCAAGCTTTGCTACCACACAGTAAACAGTAACTGCAAGCCCAGATTAATTGTCCAAGTTACTGGAAACATAATTCCACAGCAAATATATCATACTGTAAGTACTTTCTCTTCTGTGAAGTCATCGCTACCAAAGTTAGCCAGAATGCCTCTTCAGCCGGCAAAATGTCATGCAGCAGGTAGGAAATGAGACAAACTGCATGTAGGAGCTCTTCCTGTTCTCAAAAACGAAGCCTTTCAGCAGGCAGAAATGCTGTTTTTAAAATATCATTCAACACTAATCACGTGAATGTTATGTTATATGGCACACATCGACAACACTACTGGAAGTACAGAACTTTATAGCTTTAACTGCATTTAAAGTTCCCTCAGAGCCTGGAATGCAGAGCTGCTTTCTGGAGGAGGACCCTGCCTTGTGGGTGGCTCACAGCAGCACCCCACAGCTTTAGAAAGCTCTCTCTCCTCGGTGCAGGCCTTCACATGCAATTACTATTTCATATGCAATTCATATTTCATACGCAATACTCACCTCACTACCAAGCGCTTTCAGCGACACGGGATATGCCTCCTTTAATGTAACTTGTGCTATCTCAAAGAGTTTCTAAAGATCCTAACTCTATGTTGTACCAGCAGCTCCACAAAGCAAAGTCCACAGCCAAATCTTGTAATAAACTGATTTAATGTAGAAATATGCTTACCTAGTAAGAAAAGAAATGGGGATTCGATATCCAGTTCTGACAGTGCTGTTCTATTTAACCCTGGTCAAGACACTTTGAGTATTTTGATGGCCACATGCTTAGCCTTAGGTCTATTTCTAGCTGTGTTCGTGAGCCAAGTAACATGCCGGATGCTTTTCAGAGAACAAAGTTGGTTTTGGGTAAGAAAAACTGACACACACAGCATGAGAAGACCAAGTTCATACTGGCTATTAAACCACAAACCAACTTCCACCAGGAAAAATGGGATCATCTTTTTGTTTTTGCTGAACTGAATTTTTAGGTGCTGAGTAAAGTCGTACAGGGTTCCCTCTCCTACAGGAATTCATGTGGATTGCAACCATGAAACATACCACACAGGCCACTTTGTGGGCCATACAAGATGCAGTTAATTTTGACAAACCAAAGTTGCATCTGAGGCTATCACAATGGCTGGAAAAATTTACAGACAAGTGACTCAATTATTTAGAAATTATTAATAAATTGCATTTTCAAATAATTACAATGATTACAAATAGGAAAAGCATAAAAATGTAGTTAAAATTTAAAAAGACAGTGTCTCTAAGATGACTTAACATATTGCAGAACTCGTTTTTCCTTGAATTAACACAGGCTTCGGGGAGAGGAGGGAAAAGGGTAGGATTCTTCTCTCCTGTCCACAGTTGCAATTCAGAAAACATGATACAACTGGCCCAAGGCATAAAGGGCAGCATTCTGTAAATATGATCATTATACTCTATAAATATATTTTAAAGTAAAGCTAAAAGCTGCATTCTAAAGCTTAACATAAACACTTCAGGCACTTGGGATAACTGACATAATTACAGGATTTTTTTTAATTTTTTTTCACCTTTGGAAAAAAGGATCTCGGACAAGTACTCAGTACACACCTTTCCTTCTCAAACACTTCAATAACCAAAGGTTCCATGAAACTCACTTGTATGAAACATTGCAAATAATTAACATTTCCCTTAGGTTTAACACCTCAAAAACCCAACAACAACTGCAAACATGTCAAGCCACAGAAAAACACGAAGAAATATCAGTTCTGATAGTTCCACCAAGTTAAATTAAAAACAAACAAAGCCAAACACGGTATCAAATCCTGAGAGGACATGGGCAGCTGGGTGCCTGGTCCTGCATGGTGGCAGCCCCTCGTGCACCAGGCCCTTCTCCACACGCTGCAGCACCGCAGGCAGCGTCCGACTTCTGCCCTCAGTTGGCAACCCTGGCCCGTGCTGAAAGGCTGCCAGAACTCTCCTTGGCGCCCTCTTTTAAGTGCAAATCCCACCAAACAGTCTCCCTTCTGCACACACACCTATCGATCGGTGACCTAAATACTACAAGTGCCATAAAGCTGTAAGAAAGGTTCTCAAAACCTTTGCTACACTACTAGTCTCCCAAAATAACTTAACACGTGCCACTAAGCTACAAAAAAAAAAGTCTGCTTAATGCGCACATTGCAATCGCTTTATGGAATAGTTTATGGGGAAAATAAAAGCTGAGGTTTTTTTTCTTCTTTAGCTCAAAGATAACATAAGTTCAAAAAGTACAGAATATGACTACCTGCAATATCACACTTTAAAACTGTTTAAATGCCGCTAGGATAGTGTTGCAGCAACTGTAATATTGAGACAACCGTGAGAACATTAGATTTGGTCTGCAATTTCTTACTAATTTGTTAGCAGAAATGAGATAAAGATTTTGTATATTTGCTAATAAACAAAAAAAAATGGATGCATCCATTTGGAGAGGCAGAGCAGGACAGGTAGGAGGGGGCAGAAAAAAGCCAGCTTTAACAACTAGATAAGGAGGTTTTGCAGATCTCAATAACCACACACCCCTTGGGAGCTCAAAGAACTCCGATACTCAACATAACAGTATGAGGAAGTATTGTTCTCTACAGCTTAGTAAAGTTTAAAGAACATATTTTTATACAGTTTGTGAATATTTACTCTGTGACCAAGTGTATTTCCCTTCCAAAGGGCAAGACGTTTAGTACGTCTGATCCAAGCAAAGCATTTCAAGCACTGGCTGTAATAAGGCCGCACCTATGTGATAATTCCCTTCTTGGAAGGAGACCAGAAAGTTTCATATTTTGCAGAATCAGATCTTCACCAAGTAGATTATACTTCATCAGAAACATGCGTCATGGTATACACATGAGCCCAGAGGTCAGAAAAGATGCTAAATGCATGAATAATAAAATTCAATTTCATTTTGTTACTGAAATGGAGTTAATTTTAAAAGAACTCTGGGCTCTCATACTGAAAGGAAAAAAAAAAAAAAAAAGAGACCTGAGATTCCAAATACAAAGGCTATTCCTTTCATCATCTCGGGGAATTATAATGTATTTTTGCCTTTTGGGAAAGCATACAGAACAATATTTTCTTTTCTTCTTAAAACCTTGTTTCAAAGGATAGAAAATTGCTACATAAGCCAAATGTCAGAATACTCTAATTTGCTGAAATACTCTAACTCCACAGACTCCAGGTTTCAACTGGTTATGGTTATAAACAAGTATTTAAATGTAATGGGAAAAATATCGATTGATTTGAAAAAGTGCTGAGAAAAGTCATTGTAACATCTTAAATTTGCTATTCTAGTATTTTAGAATTTCCTGCTCTAGTGTGAGGGAAACTAAGTCATTGGCAAAAACATATGTAGATGTTTAAACTTAAAGACTGGACTACATTAGCTATTATTTTTAATTCTAACTGGTTCACCTGCATATTATTAAAATATTTAACCATCTGATAATACTTCACTGAAAAGGCTTTTAACAGAACTCACAGCAAAATGAAGATACGAGTACTTTATACATTGCTTTCCACCGGAAGGCTCCAAGCTGTCAATAATTCACCATGTAACTTTCATCTGAGGAAGGTATATTTTTTTTTATTTTATTTTATAAACCAAGAACTTGAGTAAGAAATAAAAAATTTGCCTGGTAAAGTCATGAAGAAAACTAAGTTCTCAGTTCCCTGTTCTGGGCTGCAGGGAGTAGCATATGCATTCAGTGTTCTGCTTTCTTCTTTTTTTAATATGATCATAATGAGGCTTCATTTTATTGAAACAAAGTCTCTGCCAAACCATAGGGACTGGCTGCAGTTACCAGACACAGACAACAGGGTATGTGGATTAACAAAGAAGGAGATAGCTAGACTCTATCACAAAAGGTAATGAGTGGAAAACATCGGCTTTATTAGGCTACTTCTGGTCTTCACAGCCAGCCAAGAAAGATATGTTAAATGTCCTGAATTTACACCAAATGCAATACTAAATGTACTCTTGAGGAGAAAAAGATAAAAAAAAAAAAAAAAAAAAAAAAAAAAGAAAGTCCAGGCAGGTATACAAAACTTCTTTGCTTTCAATATCTTATAAGCTATTACTTAGTTTCTGGAAAATCAATGAGCAATATTGAGCTTGCTACCCAACAGGCTACGAGTGACCGCTGTTCCTCCATGCCCTCCCTAGCACCAAATCTTCCCTACAGAGCCTCTGGGGAAAATTAAGTCCCAAACCAAAACAGCAGGTAACAAGAGGTAGCAGCCCCAAACAGCTGCAACAATATCCAGTGCTTAATTCATAACCCAACCCTATTCAGTTATTTAAAAACAAGACATCAAGTTGATTTGTCTCAGATCACTGAAGGAAAAAAGAATGCTTTTTAATAATCTATCCAGCAGTTTAAAAATAATGACAAGCATTGCACCACATGAAAGGATAACCGAAACAACACGTCCAGGTAGCTCCTTATCTTCATCTACAAGAGTAGGGCCCAAATCCCTTACCTTTGGCACGCTGGTAAACGGAGTCAGGCAGGGACAGGCAGGACTCTCTGACCGCGGTGCGAACACGAGGACCTGCAACAAACAAACAGCACGTAGTTGAGCTTCAGCGCTCCACTGGGAAGGTGATCTTTATCTAGATAATTCAGGTTTCACAATGTCAAGCACTCCAAGGACGCTCTGCGAGGAAGGCAAAATCGCTTTGATTGGATCCACCTATTTGGAGTAAACAGAATCCTTCTTTGTATCAAACTCTTCTTGATGAATACAGACAAAACAGAGCAGGATTATTCCTTTATTTAGTGAGGAGGAAGAGCAGTTTAAAAAGCGCAGGCATCACCAGATAATGGAGAAGTCAGTGCAGAGTGAGCCCTGGAGGAGGCCACGTTGCAGGGCTGAAGGACACCGGCAGGAGGGGCCTTCAGCAGCTGCCCCTACCATGGGCGCATGCAGGAGCTGATCCCACAGGAGGCTCTCCCTCTCCCACATACATAGACACACACACACACACACATATTCTACATTAGAGGATAGATCAAGTTCGATGGCAAACGGACAGGATACTTGGATAAATGAAGCAACATTAAAACCCTGGGGGAGGGCAGATTGGCTTCTCTATGGCTCAGTGTTTTGTAGCGCATGTTTCTCTTCTGGCAACAATGCGAGGAAATCTTGAATAACATGAGAAAACATAGCTGGGGAGCATGAAAGTCCAAATTCCATCTAAACTAGTAAGATAAAACAAAAAAAGATTTCTATTTATTTCAGTAAAAGAATTTTAATTTCATTTTGCACAGTAAGAAAGGTTTCATTTTCACAGATCAATTAACATTCATTAAAAATAACTCAGAAGATTAAAGCTGACAGTGCAAAGAGTCACAGGAAAAAAAATACACACTAAAAATTCATCCCTGCCAACAGTTTGAGAGTGGAATTGAAATAAAACCACAAAAGAACAGACACAGACGTGCAAACGCAGCCTGGCTTCCACTTCCTCGGGGCGCCACTCTGCAGCGTTTTCACTTGTCTCCCATCACCTTGCTACGAAGTCACCGGAGGAGGTTTTTCTGCTGCCAGCCGCGCTGGGAATCCTCCCCTGCAGGACAGCCCTGCACTTCCACTTCCTCTCCCAACAGCCAAAGTCCTCCCAGGCCACCCTATGACTAGAAAAGTGACTTAAACTCAAGACGGAAACTCAGGACCTAAGAGAATTAGGTTAAATCCGTTCACTGACGGATTCAATTCTAGAAGCTCAAAAATCCTTCGCATGCTGCGGTAAATGGAAGCATTGGTTAAGGTCCGAGACCATCTTCCACTGAGTCAAGGGTTTTGCACTATGGTTTTTTTTATTATAATTATAGTTTAAACAGGAAACAGAACTCTAGAAGGTTGCATTTCATAATAAATACGTGACAGGGCAAGAAAACCCCAAGTACTAGAATTATATGTTATCTGTGCCTACTAGCAGGACCATTCAGAGTTATGTGCATTCGTAATATCTCAGTTTTAACACTAACACATTTATGACTGCAATAGTGACAGTCAATACATGCAAGATGCAAAGTTCCTTCCAAACAAACCATCAGATCCTCTAATATTGTAATATTATGAAATTCAGAACCCAGGAACAGGAGAAGATAATGAGGAATGTGAAACACAGAGCACAGGAGTCAGACCAGGTCTGAACACCTAGGAAAGGGTGATGACGAACGTGCAGGTTAGAAAGACATATTCCTGCTTTTCTAAACTGCAGTCTCGGTTTGCCTCATTTGGTTTTCCAGATCTTCAAGACAAAAAGGACTCCTGAAGTCTCAGAATCCAAAACATCTTTGAATAGTCAAATACTTTAAAAATAGAAATTTGAACTTGCACCTGAACATAAACACTAAGGAAAAAAAATTAACAAACTCTCTATATAATAAGCTGTTTACATGTGTAGGCCTTGTTACAATAATCTTTAAAAATGAAAACTTAAAAATATTAGTGTTTTTGTAATGATAATTGTAATGGTAACATCAGAAGTTATTAACCATCCTTTTTTTCCAACAAGCAGCTCTAAAATGTGGCCCATTTTATTTACCCCCATAGCTGGTAACCCAGACTCAATCTTACAATAAGTGCTGCAATGACAATTCTCTCAGACTCTCTTCCCAATACAAGACTATCTCCAATTTAAATTCTGACATGAAATAGCTAAGATAATCTCTTTGATACTTACTATGCTAATACACAACAACGACCTGCCCATAAACCTATGCTGCACGTATGAGGGTTTTTAATGCAAAGGGTAAGTCACGCGGTGACTCTGATAACCATGATGAAATTCAACAACTGACATATTACTGGTGACCTTCTGGAGAGCAAATGAAAAGCATCACATTAATACAGATCCTTCTGCCGAGATGCTGCTGCTGGCAATCTGCCAGTTCATTACACCATCCAGCTCAACTTCTTCAACATTAAATATTGCCTTCCTTTGTAATTGACTGAAATACACTGGAGCAATTGCAGGTAACCACTCTGGGCTATTAGAGTATTCCATTAAGACTGCTCCATTAGGCAGATATTTCAAATGAAGTTATCTCTAAATATGCTATGTTCAAAATATTTTAACTGCACAGACACTTGGGCATGCACAATCCCGATCCATGAAGCAGCACACTGGCAGCAACCACTCAGAACAGCACGAAACCTCAATTGGGGTACAGGGAAAAGATTAGTTAAGACACTAAAACTTGCTTAATATTTTAAGCCCCTATTTATATATCCTCCTCCTAAAACTAAGAAGATGGTAAAGACAAATATTCCTTAAATCAAGTAGGTCAAGACATTCACTGAATTTTAAGCTTGAAAAGCAAGCACAGAGCGCAAACAGTGAGTAAACAAAAAGCAAAGTTTAATTCAAATGGTATTTAAGGTTTCAAAATAAAAAAAAAAAGGCACATTGCATTACAGTTTGTGCAACATTTTGAGAACAGAAAATGTAAATCTAGTCATACTGCATACTCCACACAATTAACCTTTTCCTCTCTAATACTGTGGTTCCTTCCCAGAAATGAAGGAAATGAAAAGGAGAGGTGGAGGGAAGGAGCAGGAACTGCATTCACTACCTTGCATGCAAAAAAAGATCACTAGATGCTTTAAATGTCGGCAAGATGAAGGTCTGCAAAACAGCTACGAAAATGAGACCAACTCTTGGAGCAAAGACAAAACGCTGTGTTTTAAACAGGACTTATGTGGGGCTCCACTTTGGAGCTATGAGCAAAGACTGTAAGGAGCAGCACTGGAAATTCCTGTCTCTTCTCAGCAGAGCCCAGGTTGAAGGACAGATATTTCCTCTGCACATCTCTGGAGCACAAGGAGTGTAGCGGAGCTCCTGCCCACAGCGTTTGCATCAAAGAGGAAATGGGGAGGTCTTTAGGTATCACTTGTTGAGTAACTTAAAGGGGGTTGAAAGAAAATAATGCAGCCAGAGAAAACATATACTGGGTAACACTTGGTTCATATGCTATCAAGTGACTGCACTGACCTATGTTTTTCTTTGATTCTAGCAAATGTTCTCTGTAGACTCTGGTATCTACGTGATACCTGGTGGTGATCGAAGAGGCAAGAGAGAGACTTTGTATATTTGCTTCCATGGTCATCATACCTCTATATTGCTATCTTTTAATTCAATTACTGTGGACTATAGGTCTTTTGAAGAGGACCACAGCTGCGGTCCTTTTTATAGTACTGTGCACACGTAAATTATTAAAAATGCACACCTCCACTGGCAAAAAGGTATACACAGATGCCTTGTGAAAAGCTAGAAAACCACAATTCAGATAAATGAATAGTGCATCTGTTGCAGCAGTTAAGTCCCTGACAGAGTACAAGAGAAAAAAAGCAGACTCCTTTTTACTGCTCTTAGTTCAGGAGTCATATGTCTAAAACAAGCAAATTAACAACACATTTACACAATTAGAGATTTTCTTTGGACTGCGATGTAACAGAAAAGGGACTGAACAAGGGGCTACAGAAGGATTTCACATCATTATTAGGGTAGGCTAAGGCATGCTCAGCCCACTGGCAATTCCAAGTTAATTGTAGCCCTTATTAGAGCCTCTCTTCTGCTAAATTATGCATTCTGCCTTAGCCAAAGAAAATCTGCCCTATTTCCGTATGTATACATTCAAGAAAGCAGCTGTCTGTGCTATAACAGCACCATCTGAATTTGAAATAGCAGAGAGACTACAGTCTTAGTGCAAAAACACACAGATAAGGCGATATTAAAAGGGATCAGGTCAGTGGTTATGTTGGAAATGGCCAGGCAAAATAAGGGAAAGAGAAGAAATGGACAGGGCAGATCCTGACTGATGCCTTTGAGGAAAACTTTCAGCAATCTCTTGATAACTTTCAACCAGTAAAGGAGAAACTTGATCTGTAATCTTGATAGCGCAAGGCTCGATATTGGCCCCCCTGCTACAAGAGCAGCTGATCTCTGGCAGCTGCAGCCCTGCTCGTGCGGGGCCCGTGGGATCTGCTGCGCTCTCCCTTGCTGCAGGTGTGCCGTGCTGCTGCCAGCACCGCGGCTGCAGCCCAAGGTTTCCTTCTGAGGAGCAAGCAAGCTCTGCCCTACTCTGCTCGAGCTGCGAATGCTTCAAAACAAAAGCACCAGAGAGATAGCAGAAGCTGAGGCCAAAGTCCCTGGGCTTAAAGAAATCCGTAATGTCTCCAGCTGAAAGAGCAGCCAGCTGAAGATATCTCTTTCAGAATTGCCATGAGCAGGAGTAGCGCACACAAAGCTATCTTGCCTACGCAAACTCTGCATTTGCTTTGCAATAATGCATATTCTGATGCTGTAGAATTTAGTTAGTGTAGACATTAAACTGGAGCTCATTAACAAAATTTCTTGTTTTCTCCTCCCCCCAAACAACACAAAAGCCCTTACTTTAAACTGGAATATGCTCAGTTACTACTAGGGTTAAGAGTCCAGTGACACACTGATAAAAATCATCTTCCTGGTGAGGAACAAGCCATCTCTCAGCTATCTGTAAATCAAAGGCTGGGGAAAAAATGCCATTCCAGATTTCAAGTTTCTCCAAATCTCCTTTGCTGAGCCAACTGAAGAAAAGCAACACAGTTCAAGTGTTTCAAGTACACAACGACTGCAACTAGGGGCTTCCGAATAACCTTGACTCTTAGGCAAATTGTAAGACAAATCCTTGAAACTCAGTAGCGTTTTGTGTTTCAAACGCAGCCTTGGAGACGCCCCCAAGCTCCCGATGCAGGCTGCAATCATGGAGTCTTTGTATTTGCACAAGGGCAGTCTCTAAAGTCACCATCTCAAATTTGCAGGGCACAATAAAAACGCTACGTTCCTCAGATCCAGGAAAAGCAACTAATGCTGGAATCACTATTTCCCCACAGAACATAAGACGCTTACGAACACCTGCTTTTCTCTTCCAAAATTATCAAGAACAGTTGAACCACTTTTGGCTTGAATTGCCCCAGAATCTTTGCTTCGGGTTGACAGCAGGAACAGAAAAGTTAACACAGCTCATAGGGTCCAGCTGCAGCCCAAAGCAACTCTGGCTAAAGGCAATGACAGTATTGCTGTTTGCAAGATAACTAAATATTCCAAAACCTCATACTACCCAACCCAAACTCAGCAATAGCAATAGAGCTTTTCAGCACTGAGCTTCTTCCCTTTGAAAGTGCCTTATTTATTTTAGCATACTAAGCCCATGTCAAAGACAAGAGTTAGAAATATTGTAATATCTATAACAATTCTCAAAAACAAGATTGCCTATGGCAGCTGTCAAATTAATGACATCTCCAAACCTATTTAAATACAGTATCTGGGAAGAAATTCAATTATGTCATCTTTGTCTGAATACTCTAAGAGAGACCTACCAGAGTTACAAGTGGAAATTGTTTTTAAGTGCAGATTAGCTACACATGCAGCTCCAAACCTGAAACCAAAAAAGCAAACTAGAATCTAAGAACACATGACATTTATCCGTATGCAAGGGAGGGGGAAAAATCTGCTACTCATCTGGCAAAAGGTCAAAGCAGATCACCTTGTCCAGACCTGTTCCCTCCAGCCAACAGCTTCCAAGCTGACTTTCTAAAAAACAAGGTGTGTTGCCTACAACAATTATAGAACTGAATCCTTCATTACCAGTGTATTTTCTTAAAATTCCTTTTTTTCCTCCCCCCATTAAAATATGATTCTTTAGACTACAGGTGCAAACAATGCATTCAGGTGTTCTTCAAAGCTGTAATTTAAAACTATTTGCAGTAATGATTTGTACCGTGTCACGGATTTTAAGATAGCTCTGTGGCAGACAGTAAAAGTTCTGATATAGCATAGACAGGAAAACCACTAGTAGTAGAATATTGCTATCAACTTCTCAGAAATACAAACAAAAAAGTAGATCTAAAACCTACCTGAAACAAATACTATTTTGTCATAGTCAAATATTAAGCTGCAACAAGAGCAGTTATTGAGGGTTTTTAACCAAAGGGCACAATTTCTTGCCCTTCTTTTCATTCCTCATAGACGGGCCTATAGATGAAACTGCACGTTCCATGAGGGGCCATGATGTGCCTATTCCGCCAAGACTCATGAAGATGAAGAAGTCTTTCTGTGAGCATCCTCATAACGGATATTTAGAAATGACTGAAAATACCAATCTATTTCTGTTAAAATCTGCTAAATACTAGAGTTTTCAGCTAATTCAAAAAGTTCTACAGGAAAATGGACACTATACAACACAATTGTGCATACTGCGCATAAGTTTAATTATCAGCAATTATGATCTTCACCTGTTCAGTACATTTCATCTCAAATCATTCCTAGAAGGAGGTGCAGAGATCCTTTTCAAAGCTGCCAACTTGGGGTATTACCAGCTTTGAGCAAATTCAAACCAGTGACCTACCACATTTTCTGACCTTATAGAAAAGCTTAAGAATGTGAAATTCTAACAAGTTAATTTTAACTTTCTTCAAGTATTTTCTTAAAATGAAAAATCTAGAGTAATTATTTAAAAATAGCTTGCAATTTAACCAAGCAATTAGTGAGCTTCAGAAATATTTTGGCACAGCCTAAAGAACAAATTGTTTCAGCTTTTTTTCCCCTCTTTTTTTAAAAAGAGAACAAGAATATAGTGAAGGAATCAATTTGTTGCCAGTTCTTTATCACACGAGATTTCATTTTTTGCATCTGCTGTCTATAACACACAGATTTGAGAGATAGATATACAAAAAATCCCACAGATCTGCAGGGCACTGAAGAAATTATGTGATTTTTGTTGTTAAGCTCTTCCTTTAGCTCTATGTAAATAAATATCACTATAGAATGCTACGCAGTAGATCTGCAGAACTTTCAAAAGCTTTGAAAAAGTCCCTACTTCAGTGAATTTAATTTATACATGTAGTACAAACATACGAACCATTGTAATTAAAGCAGAGGGATATCAAGGGATACTCTTGAGATGTACACAGGTCAGCCCTCTCTTTTGGAAGTGTAGCAAAAATGCAGCATCATCTCGTGGCAAACTCCTGTTACTTTCAAAGCCTTCCCAAAGGGATGCACAGGAGCCTTGCTGAATAGCTGCTTCCCCATAGCTGACTTGACTAAATCATCTTCCTTTAACAGGCTACAAAGCAAAATGTCACGTTGACATTTGCACACATGACCTGTTGTTAAAACTCAAAAGTCAAGAGGAAAACAAACGGTGCCCATTTTTAAATATATTCCATAGCTCTAGACACTGTTTCTAGGACAGAAAGCTTTGAAGTTTCAAGAGCACGCTTCCACATCCTCAGTTATAATCTTAAAAAAAAATTTAGTAATGATTTTATGAGTTTTTGTCCCTTCTACGCCTACCATCAACAGTCTTTGCAACCATGAGAAATACCTAAGTTCCAGGTTGAGGGAGAGGACAGCAATTTAGGGGGTTAAGCTCGTACGTCATTTCAAGGTTCATGCTCCAATTCTGCAATTAGAATCAAACAAACGTGGGCCAGAGCTTTCCCTGTGCAGAAGAGGCCAGAAAGGCAGTGACATTATTGAGCTTTATCTCTGCTGAAATTGTCAAAATAACAGAATCAAAGGCAAAGGGATTCTTTCCATCCATGCATGCTATTGAAGCAAGTGGTCTTTTCTAGTACATTTCCATGTTGCTTTCTCAAGTTTTTTCAAATGTCTATTTTCCTTTACACCTTTTTTTTTTTTTCCTTTTTTCTTCTTCAGTTTAAGCTCCTCTCACTTACCTTCCTTTCCCACCTAAAACCATGGCCAGGCTTACGAAAACAGAATGTGACAACAGGGAATCTCACAAGAGGCAAAGGGCACAGACCCACCTGAGACAGAGCAGCTCTACAGGTCTTAAGAAACATTAAGCTTCACTTAAAATAACATGAAGATGGCAACTTCATAAGCCAAATGTCTCTGCCTGAAAATGAAGCTAACGATATAACCGTATAGAACAAAGAAAATAAAATACTAAATTTAAAAGGAGTTTTTTCCAGAATTATTTACATGTACAAGAACCTTAAGGAGAAGGAATGAGTTCTCATTCCTGCAGAATGATGGCTATATTTGCTCTCACTCTGTATTACCCTTCAGTTTTGCAACCTATGATGGTAAATACTGATCCTACAAGAGGCATTTATTCTTTTGGATAGTTGCACCTCTTGAGCGGCAGAAATGCACAAGTATCTGATATTCTGCAGAACAGAGAGCCTGTGGCCACGAAATCTCAGAGCAGCAGCCTTGGAAACCCATCGCTGCTTATAAGGCATACACACAATTTTTGTTCCGTACCAGCCTTCTATTTAAGTCTGTAATAACATGCAGACATCCAAAGCCACAAGTATTTTTCCTCTCAATAAATACAGAATAAAGGTTCTTAGTAAAAAGGTCATCAAGAATTTTCAAAGATAGTGCCCGACTACAAACAATTTCAAGTGCTTACGTTACAGCTACTCTACCTCTAAAGAATTAGAATTTAGTGATGATGGCAGGGCTACATTTAAATACTGCAAATTCAAATGCTATACACTTGGAATAACTTAATGGTTTCAGAACTTACTAGTAGTTCGGAAACTAGATTTTAGGTTTGCCACCTAAAAAAACCTGACAGGCTTCCCTTAAAAGAAAAGTACATTTAAAATTACATCGCTGTTCTACATTTGGCAAAATAACAGTGTTTGCAAAAATACTTCTGTTCCTTCATCTATCCTTTCAAAACATATACAGGTAGAAAACCCCCTTTATACTAATACTTTCCTAAGGTAGGAGGACTTCCTGGAAAGTCACTGAAAGAATACAGACACCAGCAGCAGGAAAGCAAGTATTCCAGCCTTAAAAGTTCCAGGCATCTATTACTGACCCAGATTTACGACGCTAAATTCAAGCCAGACTAATAAATATGTATCAGTAAAGTTGGAAGGTATCTTGTATACCTATAGAAAGCCATTATAAACCCACAGAAAAGCAGAATGAGACCACAGGGTCTCCCCAAAAATCAAGCATAAGACTTCTGTAGTTCTCAACAAGGCAGGACTTCCCCCATAACTTCAAAGACTGACTAAGGCTAATTACCACCAAATCATACGAAAGAATTCTTCATTAAAAAAATCACGCAACTACGGCTTCAAAGAAAATGCTTTCGGAGCTAAAACTATCTGTAAATCAATGGACTGCCTGAAGGCAGTATGAGTTTTGCTTCAGGTCTGCGCTGCTTCTGCAAACAGCATCGAAGTGTAAATGAGATTTCGAGTGTGCTGGGGATACACTCTGGTTGCCAGACTGTGCTACCACACATCTTCGTTACTGCCACTACCTGCAACGTCGAGATGAAAGCTTGGCTGGGCTTGCAATTGTAGCTTCATTTTAGTACACAGAGATTTGCGAGGTGGCTTCTCAACGATGCCTTCAAAACAAGTGCTTGACTTAGTCTTTTAATGAGCAACTGGTAAAGACTCCATGATACAGAGCAAGAGCTCTTCTAGGGACTGCAGTGAAGCTGTAAATGAGACAGTAACATGCTGCAAAAATGAGGAAGAAATAGGACAAAACCAGTCAAACTAAGAAGGAAAAAAAAAGATGCAGAAAGGCTTGACACATTAAGTGCAGTACAGACAGAAGAAAAAACTCTGCATACATAGGAGCTATGCAAAGTTTAATTTCTTAAACAAGCTGATGATAAACTGCCAATAAAATAGAAATTCACTCAGTGCCACCGTCACTTCGGCAAATAAGGTTTGCTGGTAATAGCCTAAGTGTCTACATCAGTTTTGATTCACTGACGTTTCACATCTGGTAAATTTAAGTATATTTATCAACAATAAGGAAAACTCAAACTACCTATCTATCTACGCTGAATATTACATCAAAAGAGCTCAGGTTTTAGGTAAGTCCTTGTACTCAACAACTTAAAAAAACAGTCCTTAAAGTTATAACAGAAAATACTAACGAAGTCAAGCCAACCTTCCAGGCCAAGCAGCACTGTGAGGATTGCTGTCCTTTCCAATCAGTGACACAGGATCAAAGGATTCATCATATACAAATTCGAGAAGTGCCTGATGGTCTCTTCATTTTGTTATTTTCAAAGACTTTACATTTTCCCTCAGAAATTTCAAAATTTTTCTTTAAAAAGTCAGCATAGACAGCAGTTCTAAAAATAAATAATAAATAAAAAATGAGAAGAGTTTTCAAAGAGATCTTACTAACAAATCCACAGTAGATTAGTGTTTCTTAAAAATCAGATTTCTGCACTGATGGAAATTTGAGGAATGCCTTATTCTTACTCAGACACTAACCATGTATCAAAGGGTCTGTGTGCAAAAGGTTCTGCCAGAAGCTCTAATGCATTTTTAACAATTTCTTTATTCCAACAGAAAAATCCAGATTGCATTTCAGAAATGCAAAATGATCAATCACAAATAACATCATGCTGAATGCACGCTGAATCCTATCTATCGCTTCTGAAACAAAGAACTGCCATGTTTATTGCTTTTTATGATACATTATGGCAGTACCTCAAAAATACCTGATCTAAATTGTAAATATGTAGGGTACAGATATGAACTGAGAACCTTCAAGAGAGTTTGTTTTAATAATTAAAAGATCCTACACGTAAAGAAGTCCAGGGTCCAGACTACCTGTTTTAACAGCACGGAGGGGTGAGAGGTTCAGGGGAAGAAAACTGTCACCAAATCCCCCTGGTGCAGGTCTCAAAAAGCGACTCCTGGCTACAGTGCAGCAAACAACCACCACACATTCCTACTTGCTGACACTGACCAGAAGTCCCATCCTCATCAGAGCAACTTATTAATTAACCCTGGCTTAATGAATTGTTGCTTTCCAGGAGGAAGGAAAACATTTTTCCCATCAGAAGAAACACTGTAAACCATAAGGACAGCAACATTATGGTAACCACATACACATGTGAAGCTCTTCTTTTACAATGGTGAACACCCTCCCTTACCAGTCGCACTTTTGCTGTAGCTGGGAGCATGAAACACTCTCCTTTTAGGTAAGAAACAGCAGTAACTGGCATACACCAAGCTGGACTGAAACAAGGAGAAGAGCACTCACACTAGCACATTGAGTAAACATCAGTCTAACAAGAGCCTTTGGATTACTGGATTTCCTACAGAGTGTAAAGGTCTTGTGTTCAAATGGGTTATGAAACAATACTGTAAAAAAAAAAAAAAAAAGAGAGAGATAAAAACACTGATTTTTTTTTCCCCAAGGTTTGTGAGATCTAATACAGCAACACAATTTCCCCAACAAGCAGCCTCTTATTGATACAGGCAGACAGAATTGATTTTAATTCTACCAGCTAAACATGTTGTGTGACAAAATATTAATCACTCAAGTTGCATGTCATAAGAGATTTTTTTTTTTCCCCCCTCTTGGTATAAAAACAAGTTCTCAAAATTCATTGTCTTTGATTCTGAAGAAAATTCCTAAAGTTTGTGTAAACGTAAAGAACTGATCTTAATAATAAACTCTTATTAGATTGTCTTTCATAAGAAAGGTTATTTTTCTAACAAGAAATATATAACATAAGTCCCCAAAGTATCTTTTCTCTCTATTTAAAATAACTCTTCCATAGCTCTGAGGATAAAAATAACCCTGGTACAAATGTCTCCAGTAATACTTCTTGAGTGGATTTCTTAAGCTTTTGTTGGTTAGTAAAAGCTGAAGCAGCACAATCAATATAGAACTTTTTAAGGAGAAATATCATCACCTATAAAAAGAATAGTTCAAAAATATGTAAGAATTAAGTCATTAAAGCCTGTGAGAGAGAGGTTTAATCATAAAAATAGTTGAAGATGGAGGATTGAAAACGTAAGAGCTACTAGCAGCAAAAGGAAGCACAGAGCCCAACAGTTCAGTATTTATTAGCATCTCCAACAATAACCATTCGGGCACATAAACTGATAGTCCCAGTGAAACCAGTTTGTATTCTGCGACATAAATTACATCCACACCTTGCTGCAGTAGGATGAGAGTTCAGAAATAAGCATAAGATCCCTCTAGCAAAAACTTACTTCAAAGCCTCCGCTCCCCCCCACCCCAATCTGCCTTCAGAGCTCGGAGATAGATAAAATTGAGAATGTGGTTTTCATTCATTTCTTCCAGGCACTCTAAAATTCACACATGCACCTCAGAGTGGCTTGAAATCTGGTGTACCATATGGCAGAGCATTTGTCATTTCCACAAATATGTTGAATATGGGTTCCAGAGATACAAATCCCAATTAGAAAAAAAAAATTAAAAAAAATAAATCCAACAGATTCTATTCAAACACCACCAACTTCATAGTTTATACCATACACAATTGGAGAGCTTGGGCTTTGATCAGGCTTCAAAGATCTTTTTATTTGTCCCTCAAAATAAATCCAACGCATTAGCTTGGGGAGGCTCATTTCCCTACTATTTTGCAATTGTATAGTTAGTTATTTACACTTGACTTAAATGAGTGAAGGAAAAATAGTACTTAAAAAAAAATAGAATGCTATGCGTGTGTAGCACAGCACAAAGTAAGCTGCAGTAATGTTGGAGGAACAGGATCAAGAGATTTACTGCTGTTTCTTCACTTGGTTCACATTAAAATAGTTACTTCTTCCCATTCCTGCATGTGCAGTTCACTGGTGCACGTTATAAAGTAAAGATACAAAAAAATACTAGAGAACAATTAGCATACATATTTTTTAAACATAAAAAAGAAATGAGGCTCTCCTGCTGGCTGAAGCCATCACGCTGTCTCCAAATTCAGCAAATTAGGGTGAGCTTTCAAAAAAAATTGGCTGAACTGAGCAAAACATTTTGCTGTTGCCAAAATGAGCAAGTCCTGGGTCGCACACAGAAAGGAACTACTTTATATTTCCGCTATAGTTTCTATTTTGCAGGGTTCTATTTTCCATTATTTGCAATTCGGGATGAAATGATCCCTCCACTTACAGATTGGCAAGCAGCAACCAAATGGCACTGCATGGCTGAAACAAGTTCCTTACTAGCTTTCTTCCTTGGAACCACAGATCACAGTATTGTCTGACACAGCGGAAGATAAAGAGAAGCACAGATTTATCAAAACTTTCTGCTGGCCAGTTTCACCTTCCCCTCCTTTTACCTTATGTTGCCTCCTGAAACTAAATTCTCATCTTAGTAAGTATCTTTTACCTCCACGATGAAAATTAGCTGTTTGGGGAAACTTTGGGGCGGTACTCAGTTTTGGCAAACTTTCTTTGGAAAAGAAAAAAAGGAAGTTTTAAAATCAGAATATCTATACTTTTTTTTTCTCTCTACCAAAACGCATAGGTGATTGGTAAAACTGGAAAAACCTACAGGTGATTGTCACCAACTCAGAAAATACTGCAAGGTTCCTATGCACATGGGAAAAAAAAGAGAGGAGGAAGACACTACCAAGTAAAAGAATTTCTACCGTCACTCAGGGAAAATACTGACCATCACCCAGTTCAACCTATGGCAGAAGTAACGGAGAGAGAGAAAAGTTCAACATACATAGTACATCATTCCACTGCACTGATCAGTCATACTCATCCCAAAGTGGGGCCTATCCAGCTGTGGTGGCTGATGAGCATGGCAGTGTCCAGGGACAAGGTCGCTGTGTGTCTACCCATATATCTCCTGATGACGCCAGGGAACCTGCTTCCTTTCTGTGCTGCCACCAGAGGCAGGGGAGTTAGGATAAGCCAGTGTTTTCTTCCCCCAGGCATAACGTGCACGAGCTGCCAGCTGCTCACATTGCCATCTAGGGAAGCTGTTCCTAGACAAGGAAGAATGCATGGGTTGAGATGAAGAGACAATGTAGAAACTAAAGCAAGAAAGTCTGCTGTGACAGAAGTCGTGAAGAATCTGGTCACGTCTGCTAAGCTGGCTGACGTGCAGACCTCTTCCTTACCCTCAAGTAACTGGCCTTTTGGCTACAGTGAGCGCGTGGTTGAGATGAAAAGCTGCTTTTGCAGGCTACAGCAGAATCTTACTGTGCCCAACAGACAATTAAAGAATAACAAATTTATTGAGGATTTAAAGATTCCTTGCGAGGAGGAATAAATACCCTAAAAAAGCCGTGTATTACCAAACTTTCTATGTGTTTTGTAGGTTGCATGGAAACCACCTGCTGATGCTGCCAGAACAGTTCAGGAAGAACCCAAGGCTGTCTCTAACAGGTACAGGCCTGCTGCAGAGAAAGGAAAACCCCCACTTTGAGAACAGGAAACACAAGCAAGTATCAAGGAATTTCTAGATCAGAAGAAATTTCTTCTTTAATTATTGTTGCAGAAAACTGACAGGCCATCAGTTTGCAACGGAACATCTCTCCTACTCTCCCAGCTGGAACTAAAGAAGAGGGGGAGGGCAAATGATATTGTTACAAGCACCCTATCTTCTTCCTGCTGCCCAGACTACACTGCCAAAGACACAGGCTCGAGCTGCTCACGTCAGAACATTCATGCACTAGAGCTAAATGTTCCAACCACCCTTCAAACTAATCTTGCTAAGAACCAACTAGAAATCGGTGCTGCTTGTTGCTACCAACGCTCCATAAAGCAACCACTTAAAGCAGCAATCCCAAGGAAAGCTAGAGGAAAAAGAGTTTTACTTTTGACAGAAGTATTAATATCTAATGGAGACATTAACACAGTGCCCTCATCTAGCATGCACATTACTGTCTATTACAAGAGGGTTTTAATCTGGAGGAATTATCCAGGATAGCAATTCTCACCTTTTCAGTACTTAAAGGTTTAACAGACAGAAGAAGGATTCTTTACTATACATACTCTTCTTTTAAGCATGGTTTTCTTCCTCGAGGATGTGATTTTCTTGCTGAGGTCCCAAATCCAAGTTTAAGGAAAGGTAATGAGATATATTCATACATAGGTGGCTTGAGTATCACACTCAGCTGTTTGGAAGAGTTGACCTGGGGCTTTGAACTGAGGCCGAGTAATGAGCCAGAGCTGGGCTCATGAGGAGAATATATTCTTCGGGATTCTATCACTTAATTGTTAACAGTACTTTAGCAGAAGCAAATCCACAAGATTCATGATGGAAAAGAAGGGATAAACACGATGAAGGTAAGAGCTTATTTCCTGTACTCGAGTTAGCAAACTATTACAACTTCAAGATTCACCTCGGGAAAGCTCTTTTCCTTCCTTTTCCTCCCTCTACCTCAACACATTTAGCCTTTAAGCTAGTAAGTGTTCTATATATTTTTTTAAACTCTCACTGTGCATTTTGTATTTAAAGATATTCTTGCATTCCAAGACAATTTTTATTTTGCTTTGATTTTTTTTCCCTTGGAGCTTTTCCAGATAAAGCTCTAAATTGAAGTTCAGCAGAAAAACAATCAGAGCACTACATTTCAATAACCGAAGCATAGAAAATGTGGCCTTCAGTGTATTAAACTCATTGCTGGAAGCTACATATGAAAATATATTACGCACCTCAGAAAACGCTCCATTGTTATAATTTGGTCATTTCACACACCAGTGATCAATCTCAGCTGGGCACATTCTCCAAGTCCACACATAATGATAAAAAATTAGACACAGCAGAGAAAAATTAAAGCCCTTCCTTCATGAACAAGTTTATTCACATTGTGATTTTCATACAAAGATCACTTTTCTGCTCTTGGTATGAAGCTAAACTAGCTGAAGATAGGTAAGTTCTTCATTAGAAGAGTCAATGACTCAGGAACCTGCATTAGCTCCACTTCCCACCAAAAGCAGTCGGAAAAGCACCAATAATCAACTTTAATAACAATAATAATAATCCCTAAGCAGTATGCCCAAGTAAAATATGCACATTTGGTGCTCGAGTGTAAATCATATATCCCTTTTTCACTCTCCTAGGAGGCACTTAAACCCAGGGTTCCTATCCTCAAGCTCACTTTGTTAGCTATCCTTAGAAATAGAAGTTTCAGATCAGTGTTGCATGTGTAAGTCCCAGAATCAGCAATTTTCACCAAGTTTGTTAAAACACATGTACAAGCTAAAAACCTCAGGCTACACTTGAGTACTAAAGAACAAAGACTTGTAATATCAACAATGTTCAAGAAAGAAAAATTACTAAAAATAGAACATCCAGTTATTGGAAGATATAAAAACTTAAATAAAATTTTTATCATTCCTCCAGCTCATATCCAAAGCTGGACCTCACAAATTTTTTGTTACGGCAAGTTCTCCCTCCCATCGTACGAGAACAAATAGAAGATGTTGCACAGGAGGGAACGTATGGCGTTATTTTTATCATTTTAGTCCAAAGCCAGTTCACATTGGTAAATCCTACCCCAGCGTGGGCAGTGACATAAGCAAATTCAGATGTAATAAATTAGGTTGCAAGCATGTATGTAGGTTGGTAAAAAAGTGACAGAATGATATGCAACAGGATAGTCTGCGAGGCACCATGTGCTCGCTCTCAGCCTAACCAGGTGAAACGAGCAGATAGCCGGATTTCTACAATTAGTGCTGTGCTACTAGATGCTTAGAGTCATGAGCTAGCAACCCATAGTAAAAATACCTCCCGCCAAACGCTATGCACAGGTGTTAGTTTAAAGGAATGTCTCTCTCAACATGAAGGATTCATGAGGAAGGGGCTCTACAGTAACCTCACTGGCAGATTCTTGCACGAGGGCTCCACAACACTCAGCAGGACAGCAGGCGGCCACCCCACAGCACCCGCACTGCCCGGGAAGGGCCTCTCCAGCAAGGCACACGACGATACAGCACCCAGCAGCACCGGCCTTGTGCAAGAAGATCCTGGGGCCTGGGAAGGGGGGCTGAATCAGGCGTTTGGGAAGAGGGATTAAAGTAAGGGGTTGTGGTATTTAAGGAGAGAGAGGTGGGGGGAGAAAACAAAGGACAATATATTCTCATTGCACTCTCAGCAGCTGCAGAAACGTATGGCGTTTACAAAGGACTGGTGCAAAACACAGCACTCGACTTTCTGTAAATTCTCCATGTTTTGAAACAATAACACTGGAAAGATTAAAAAAGCAATGCAAAACATTTACCACTTTTCTCAATGTGAATTTTTTTTTTATTTAGATGAAAGCATTTATTGACTGAAACACGTGGGAATCGACCTTCCAGATGAGCTCACTCGAATTGAGTGCTAGAACACATTAATGGAAGGAGAGTTTAGAACAATTATACAGAAAGGCTGAATATGAGGGTCCAAAAGCAGGGCTTAAGCTGTCCTTACTTCAACAGCCTCATCTACTGTATTTTAACACTTTTAATTTGAATGTTCAAGTTGAATCTCGCCCATTGCACTCCCAAAATGAACACTGTTGTTCCACACAAAACACTGGTTTTGTTTTCTCTTTTCTTTTTTAAGTTGAATATATTTTAATTGCCAAAGTACATTTATACCAGGAATGGATTGCATACAATTCAAAAAATAACAACTTGTGATCAAGGCTAATCTCCACCTCAAATATGCACAAAATACTGAAAAAATAAAAAAGGAAGAAGGAAAACACTAGACAAGCCATAAAGTTAAAGGTTTTCTAACACCAACATCAGGTATTTACAAAATTCATAAAATTAAGTAGATGAAATGGTACTTCCCTGGGAAAGCCTAAATGTGCATCAACACAATTAGCAAAACTATGAATTAGACTGGAACCAGACACAAGTATTACATGTACAGGTATTACTTACTGCCTTGGTGGGGTTTTTTGTTTGTTTTGAGGTTTTTTGTTTATTTATTTATTTTAAAATCAACTAGATTACGGCATCTTACTAACAGTGACATCAATTTAAATGCCCAACTGTCTGAAGTCTTTTTTTTTTTTTTTTCTGTAGCCAGGCATGGCTCCTGGCAAAGCGCAGGCAGCTCTTGGTTGCCCCTGTGGCACCAGGAAGCCGGTCCAAAGCCAGGTCCCAGCACCACCGTCAGTGATGGGGTACAGAGGGCAGCAGGTCTGAGCTGCCAGCCCAACCCCTCACATTTCCAGAGCTCGGGAAAACACTGCAAAACTCCTCTGTGCTGTAAGGAAGGTGCCTGAAACGCAAAACCCAATTTTTCTTTGCCCACGAGCCTGGCACGAGGGCTGGGGGTGACAGACAATGGGGGATGTAGTCGAAGCTCTCTGGCACCGCAGCACTGCCCCGAGCGGCTACACGCACCTGCTTTGTGGCTAGAGAGCACAGACTACCCTGCTGACAGACGTGATTACTCATCCTCAGCAGTTCCTTCATCACACACGTGCAGTTTATATATCGAAAAAGCATTTTTTAAACTGCCAATTGCATCTGGAATCAGAAATGCCACGTTGTTCTAATCGATAGCAAGAACGGCTTAACAATTTTAAGGTAGTTGAGAATTATCTTGCTGATTTATTGAAGACAGTATGTCTTCTCCTACTGGTACTGGCATCTCAAAAATGTGCTTGTTGTGAGAACAGCAGCAGATATAGAAAACCACAGATTATTTTTACAAAAGTTTAGTGAAAACAAGAGGAATAATATTATCAAAATTAACCTGCAGCACTTTCATATTCCCACCTTACATACTCAGCAACAGCTTATTATTTTAAAATGTTTAAGCTGACTGGACACACACATATAGAAATAGAAACCATTTTAATGGATGGATGCACTTGCCACAACACACCAAATTCTCCCCGTTTTTTTCTCTTACGGAAACAGCTTGGTAATATGTTGTAATAAATGCTCTAGCTGAACTACCACAGTAGTTGTCTTTCGCCTAACACAACACCCCCTCGCTAACTCACCTGCCTTCACAACTCCTTCACATCACCATCGCTGAAGAAACACAGTTTGGAAATTATACTGCCTACTTTGCATTACAACCTGCTGAATGCCAAGCTATTTCTAATGCTGCACATACTCACAATTGTATGTAATTTCTGCACAAGTATTGAGGCAATGTTCACTAATCCAGATACCATAATTTGCAGTTACAGTATCTGTATTTATCCATGAGTAGGTCACTTACATTATCACAAAAGAATCCAAATGCCCAAACATGTAATCACTAGAAATATCTATGCAAAAAAGAAAATCAAAGCACAGAGCTGGTAAATCAAATGGATAACCTGAAAATAAATTTACTGTGGGAAATTCAAACTCTAGTCACACTATTAACCAGGGAATTACAGTGCAAATAGGGGGGGAAGACATTTTTAAAAGTCATTATTTCACCAATCTGTGTTAATCCTCTTATCTTCAAACTCCGATTCCTCCAAAATAGACATTATATTTTAAGGAAGTTTATTGCACTGTAAATTTTTTTTCTGCTTTCATCAAGTCACATTATAATATGTTAAATTCTAGATTTCTATTAGTTTAAAATGTCAAACACCAAACTAAACTACTCTTTGTTTTCAGGTAGTATACCAGTCCATTCAGTCTTTAATATCACAGTGTTATCATCCATGAAACAGTGTTTAACTACTAGCAGTCCCACTGTTTTTATGGCATTGCTTACAGTTAACTCAGTATGCAATGCGTAGGTGCAAGGTTTGCCCATAAAAATAAGCTGGCTATATGACACTGCAGCCCAAAGTTCATTGCATAATATATCAAATATATCTTTAAAAGATAAGTGATGAAAAAAACTAATTGATCTGCAATGTAATTTTGGGGCTTGTCTTGGAAAAAACAACACTCTCATGGGCTCAGTTTTGTGCATCGTAAACAAAAGGGTTCATTTCAGTCAGACTAGCAGTACCCTTCAGCTCACGCTTACCTCTTCTCGGGACCACAGTAACAAAAAGAACACAAGGATACATAACTAGGCAAGAACACTCCAGTGCAGCTGTAAAACTACCAGGATACTGTATCTTCCTGAAATTCCAGATGGACAAAAGGAACAGTTGAACAGAATAAACGCCCAGGATCTCAGCTCAGCAATAATGGAGAGGATTCTAAAGGAATACACCCAACAGCATTACAAAATGTTCCTAATGGAAAGGACACATAAAGCCTCAACAATAACATTACGCAGACTTTAATAGATTTCTGTCATCGGAGTTCTGTAACATTTCTGTTCATTATGATTCCCTGTGCATCCCTTCAGAGAGCCTCAGTGCTCATAAAAATGATGTGTCATATTTTGATACTTGTGCTAAATACAAGCTTTATTGTTGCCCATTTTTAAACCCAATACAATCTACACAGTCCTTACTGAGATATCTGATTAAATTTCTAATATTCATGAACTAGAATTTTAATATTCAGGACTGGGAATGATTTAAGTCTTTTGATGTAACGGAACATAAGTCATTCAGTGTCAAGAGGAAGGCAGATCCTTTATTACAGCATTAATTATTTGGGATATTAGCATTAATTTCTTTCTCCATTTGAATTAAATGGAATTCAAAACAATGTGAATTTATGAAGAGTCCACAATATAATTATTCCTATATTATCCCTGCAGTACTAGCAGAAAGACTGACTACAAAACTGAAACAGTAAAGGGATACTGATCATCAATTTTTATTTTTATCTCTTTTGGAGACAGAAAAGGTGAAGCCCAGTATGTTTACACTCTAAATCGTTTTAACTCCTTTTGATACAAAAATATATAATCCTTATACCATAAATCTTTTTTTTCTTCAATATGTAACATTTAATTAAAAGAAAACAAATTTTGGCTACAGTATAATGAAGCCCATTTCTTTTACAACTGTGACAAACATTTTTAATTAAAATTATCAAGCCACAAGAACAGCACAAACTTCTACAAAATTTAACATTAAATGTGAAAAAAATGAGATGTATTAACCTATATTACCCAAGACACTATGTCCACAGGAATATTCTTCCAGGAAGTACTATTTAAAGATACAAATAATTTTCTTTTCCAGTAGTTAAATGGTGTTATTTTTAATACACTTATGCCAGAGAAACAGGGACGAAGTACTGCAGAAGAAAATAATGCACAACAAAAAAAAAAAGAAATCATCCTCCACAAATACTGGTTTTGTATGTTGTCCGAATGCAGAGTTACCACAGAAGGGGAGATGCTGTAACTCAACATAATATTCCCACACAAAACACACAGAATTAGTATTTACAGGTTTTTATCTGACTTTACAGGACTTCTGGGGTTTGGTTAAACCAAAAACAGCTGTCTAACTGAAACTGCGACTTTATTAATAAACAACAGCCCAGGCTAAAAATACAACAAACAAACAAAGCATCTGTGCCACTGTCCCTTTTCCCAGTACATCTCCAGGTGTCAGCTCCCTTCCCGCTTCCCAGTGGACTTTATGGAGGGGTGGTCATATTCTTATTGACTGAGAAAATCGAGACCAAACAGAATTAGTAAATATCCACCTCTGGATTAAAATGCATTCAACATTTTCCTCTTCCGCATTTTGTTCAATTTGTTGCTAAAAACATTGAAAGCACCTGAAAAACTTTATCCAGTCACTTTAGAGACCTGTGTAAGTATATTTTTCTCTTCTGTTAAACTGCAGGGAAAGGAACATGGGATTTGCCATTAGGACAGCTACGCAAACTCAGTCCAGGAACATACCATGCAGCAGCCACACAGACTCACAGAATGTTCGATGTCGGAAGGGACCTCTAGAGGTCATCTAGTCCAATCCCTTGCTCCAGCAGGGACCTCTAGAGCACGGGGCACAGAGTGGCATCCAGGCGGGTTTGGAAGATCTCCAGAGAAGGAGACTCCCCAGTCTCTCTGGGCAGCCTGTTCCAGGGCTCTGTCACCCTCACAGGAAAGTTCTTCCTCACATGGACATGGAACTACCAGGGTTTCAGTTTGTACCCACTACCGCTGTCCTATCACTGGACACCACCGAGAAGAGTTTGGCTCCCTCCGCCCTGCACTCTCCCTTTAAGTATTTATACATATTGATCAGATCACCTCTCATCCTTCTCTTCTCCAGGCTAAACAGGCCCATCTCACTCAGTCTTTGCTCATACGATAGGTGCTCCAGTCCCTTAACCATCTTTGTCGCTCTATGCTGGACCCTCTCTAGAAGCTCCATGTTCCTCTTATCCTGGGGAGACCAGAACTGCACCCAATACTCCAGGTGTGGCCTCACCAGAGATGAGGAGAGGGGAAGGTTCCCCTCCCTCGACCTACTGACAACACTCCTCCTGATGCAGGTCATGGGCCGCCTTGGCCACGAGGGCACATTGCTGCCTTATGGTTAACTTGTCAACCAAGACTGTCAAGTCCATCTCCGTGGAGCTGCTTTCCAGCAGGTCAGTCCCTAATCTATACTGATGTCCGGGGTTATTCCTCCCCACGTGCAGCACCCTGCACTTGTCCTGTTGAACCTCATGAGGTTCCTCTCTGCTCAACTCTCCAACCTGTCCAGGCCCCTCTGGATGGCAGCACAGTCCTCTGGAGTGTCAGCCACTCCACCCAGTTTGATATCTTCCGCAAACTTGCTCAGGGTGCACTCTGTGCCCTCATCCAAGTCATTGATGAACAAGTTGAACAGCACTGGGCCCAGCATTGAGCCCTGGAGGACACCACTGGCCACAGGCCTCCAACTAGACTTGGATCAGTTTATCACGACCCTCTGGGCTCTGCTGTCCAGCCAGTCCTCGATCCATCTCACTGTCCTCACATGCAGTCCACACTTCCTGCGCTTCCCCATGAAGATGTTACGGGAGACTGTGTCAAAAGCCTTGCTCAAGTCAAGGTAGAAAACATCCACGACTCTCCCATCATCCATCCAGCCAGTCATCCCATCATAGAAGGCTATCAGGTTTGTCAAACACGACTCCCCCTTAATGAATCCATGCTGACTAGTCCTGATCACCTTCTTTTCCTTAATGTGCCTAGAGAGGGTCTCTAGGACAAGCTGCTCCATCACCTTTCCAGGGACGGGGAGGGGGTGTCTGTAGTTTCCCAGGTCCTCTCCCTTGCCCTTTCTGAAGACTGGGAGGGATGCTAGCTCTCTTCCAGTCCTCTAGCACCTCCCCTGCTCTCCATGACAAATGGATGCTCTCCACCTCAAAGATGATGGAGAGCAGCTCAGCAACAACCCCCACCAGTTCCCTCAGTACTCTCGGGTGCACCTTCAGCTCAGCCCACAGATTTGTGGGCATCCAGTTTGCCTAAATAATACTTAACACAATTGTTCTCAACCAGCTTTGGAAAGTCTTCCTCGCTGCTGGTTCCCTCTCTTGCCTCCAGGCTCACTAGTTCTTGGGGCCTTACCAGTAAAGACAGAAACAAAGAAGGCATTTAGTAATTCTGCCTTCTCCACATCCTTCGTCACCAACGCACCCTCCCTGTTCAGCAGCAGACTAACATTTGCCCTAGTCTTCTTCTTGCTGCTGATGTATTTATGGAAGCCCTTCCTGTTGTCTTTGACATCTCTCACTAACTCTAATTCCAAATAAGCCATGGCCTTCCTTGATGCATCCTTGCATTCTCTGATGACCTTCCTATATTGCTCTCACATGGCCTGGCCCTTCTTTCACCTTACGTATGTGCTATTTTTCTCTCTAAGTTTACCCAGTAGCTCCTTGCCCATCCACATAGGTCTCCTGCTCCTCTTGCTCAATTTCTTTCTTGTAGGAATGCACCAATCCTGGGCTTGGAGAAAGTGGTGTTTGCATATTAGCCAGCTCTCCTGAACTCCCTTTCCTTCTAGGACCCTGGCCCAGGAGATTTCTCCAAGGAGCTCCCTAAGGAGCTCAAAGTTGGTTCTCTTTAAGTCCAGGGTTGAACATCTTGCTTTTTGCATCAAAAAGTTCAAAAACATTTTCCTGGTCACCATCCAAAACCGTATTAGGATGTCAAACAAGAAACAAATCCCTGTGGAAGAGCAATAGTCTAGGCTGGCATTGGCAGCCAAGTAAGACATAGAATAGATGTGGAAGAAAAAAAACAGAATATGCTGCTATTCAAAGAACCCCAATACTCTTATGACTTATAACCCTGCTACACTACACTGAGGAGGTTCTTACTACAACAAAAACTAAGAAGTAATTTTGATCAATACTTGGGATTCCTCTCCACGGCTATCAGTGCCAGGGTTTGCCAAATGGGAGTCTTAATTTATTGCTGCTTCTTTAAGTGCTTTATCAGACCAGAATGCCCGTAAAAAAACGCATACAGTACTATCAATTTAATTCTCCACACGTAAAACAAGTTTCAGACTTTATGTTCCTCTTCTGTCCTAAACTGTTGTGAAGGAACTAATCAAACTGTTAAAAATGTATTTACTCCAGCACATTCTTATTTTGCATCACTAACAAGCAATACATTTTCTAAAACCTTTCCACTCTGCAATGAACTATTTTGACTTTGACAGGGTCTAAAACTACATTTTATGATGATATTAAAAAAAAGTATAGTTAAGTTGCAAGAAAAGAGTAAGCTACTAACAGAGCATAGCATCTTGCCCCAGCATAAGGAAGAAAGTACTTGTTTTTGCTAACCCTTCTCTAGTTTCTTTGCCAAAATGGACTGCTGCTCCCTGCTTGCATCAAGCTTAACGAGTGTAAGCTGTAAAAAGAGGCAGCCAAGAAAAGCCTAGAGCAGCCAGGTAAAAGCAGCTCCTCATACTGTAACAGGGTGAAGCACAGTATATCCACCTTACAAATGCAGTCCTCAAGCTCTGTACTCACAAAACTTGGACATCCACCTTCATATTTTTGTGTTTTTGTCCTTATTAAAGGCACCCACAATTCTGAACATTTCCAGAAGTCAAAAATATTAAACAGGTTGGAAGAAAAGGTAAAAATCTGCCTTTCAACTAAAGAAATAATAACCTGGAGGGCTGCTGGTGCCTTTTCTGTGACTGATCTACACCAGCCAAACAGCCTGGGGCAGCACCCAGCCCTAGCCCAGCAAACACTCTGCACTTGAGCAGGAAGGCCAAGTGGCAGCCTCAGAAGAAGGAAATGTCCCAGCTACCACAGGAGTCCAACTTACTACAACGCTACGGAAATGCATGGCCAGGAACTGTGCATTTCTTCCAACACTGTCTTAGGAAAAGATATTTAGATTTCATCTGATCTAAAAAAGGAAGAGGCTGCCTCAGAAGGCTGCTATCTGATTTCATAAACGTATTAAATACACATTGTTTACTATAAAAAAATCAGCTATACTGTACAGAGTATCTCAATACCTACTTCAATGACCACATATGCAGTTTTGTGTACTCTGCACATAATTACTTAGAGGAATTAGAAATGGCTCCTTTCTACAGATTAGATTAAAAATGCCTCTACAATGCACTGTACTTTGCACCTGTACTCCGAGGTAACTGTAACACACAGAAACAGACACTTGTACTCCCAGAAATGCTATCAACATGTTCACCTTCACAGAATAATCAGAATTAGCTACATGTCGCCACATGAATAGTTGTTAATGCAATCAGAACTGAAACAAGCACAACCCACCTACCAAGGTCTTCAAAAAGGAAAGCTTAAAAGTCACAAATTTTGTTTCTACTCTTTCAAATACACTAAATACACTAGCACAGCTGATCTGCCACTGTATTGCATGTTTTCCTGAACATAAGCACTTCTAAAACTTTGCTAACACTGGCTTACTGTGCATGTTTGCAATAATTTAAAATGTAATGGTTTGCTATTCTCTAAACAAGATTTATTTCTCTGTGCCTGAAATTATAACACTTACAATACTCTATTAAACCTTAAAAATATACCTTGCCAAGCCACCTCACTGCACACTGAGTAATTTATGCCAGTTCTAAAATAGGATCTAACTTTGTCAGCAGTGAGAAACGAACTCCTTTGTTGTGCCATATATGCTTAATAGAATATAAAAATATATATGTCGTATTTCAACACACTTCAAATTTATTCATTTCATTAGCATTTATGAAACAATTATGAATCCTTATGATGGGGGGGAAAAATTACCTCAAGAAAAAAATACACACACTTGAAAGAATTACTTCACTCACCACTGAGCAGAGCACAGTTTAATTGGGCAGAACACAGCAGACTCAGTTACAACGAGGAAACTAATGGGTCTAATTGAATCTGCAAGAAAAAACTTAAATGGATTGTAATCACCTTAAAGAGAAATTATCTATGCCAGCATCTGCTTGTCTTTCTTTGCAAACTTGTCAAGAAAAATCCTTTTTCAAAAAGCAGGAGTCAACAAGATCTCATGCAGTATCTCTTTAAGAACACTGAGCAACAACACAGTCACTCAATTAAATAGCGTGGGGCTCATTTAAATCCCTTAGGATGAGGCAGCAATGCTACTTCCCACATTACAAATGCCATCCCAATTTTCTGCGAAGGTCTTCCCATGTGGGAGCTAGTAAGGACTTCCTGGCTCTCCAGGAGAGATCTCACTCCAGGGAAGCCAACATTTTGCAACATTTCTGTGCACCCGGTAAACACAACGCTAACGTGCATTGCCTTCAAGTTTATTATTTCAGCAAAGCAAAAAGCTGCCTTCCTGCAGAGCCCCTCCACTCGCGCCTCCAGAGCGGGAATGATGACCTACTTCAGCCGAGCGGCGCCGCCAGCCAAGTGTGTCCAGCACCTTCCACCGCAGCTCGGACCCAGCTCACCACAGCCTAGCAGCACAGAGGCTTCCCGGGCAGGTACCTGAAAATCCCTTCAAATGCCCTGATTAATTCCCCAGCAGCAGCAGTCCACTCTTTCACAGCGCAGAGGAGTGGGGGAAAAACAAGCAAACAAGAAAAAAACAGCCATGACTCCAAAACAATCAGTCCCTCCAAGCACATGGAAAATATTTTCTAGAACATAAGCTTCAGATTCAAAGTTTCCTTCATTTTGATTTTGAATCTACACAAGCAGAGTGATAGGGCCGTGTCTTCACAAGCCTGGAAGCAGCTTTTACCCCAAGCAGTATGAAAAAGGAGGAGGCTCCAGCCAGTTTTGCCCTACCTCGAGATTGCAACCCACATACAAAGCCAGCTGCACGTCACTTCTTGACTTGCCACAGTTGCTACAGAGGAAAGCCTCGAGCACTGCCAAGGAACAGTATATACTGACAGCAGGAAACAAAAAGCAAAGGACGGAATGGAAGGCGGCTCTGCCGACCTCGTCCCTCTTCTGTGGCAGGCGGTGGATGTTAGGTGACACATCAGATAGCAAATACCTTTCCTTACACTCACAGAGCTACTCAGGAAGCTCTAGAAGAAAACAGCACAAGGGGAAAAAAAAAGACAGCAAGTTCCATTTTCATTGCAGTAGCAAGCCAAGGGCTGGAGTTTTTAACTGAGCAGAGTTTTGGTAGCAAGAACACAATGTAGTGGACCATGCAGACAGTGGCTAGATCCACTATAGTTTTTCAAGATTTTGTACACTACTATACCATAAAAGGAACTGGAAATACCACCTAGTAGAGTTAAAAGGCTAATATAACAGCTAACATTGCAATGAGAGCTCAATTACAGTCCCTATGCATTTTGCGACTTATATTACAATATTTTCTAATTACAATTTTGACTAGTGTAAGTGCTTTCTATCTGTACATTTATTCACAGTTCCCAAAAAGCAAACTTTCAAGCTGACAAAGTCATGAAGACAACACAATCTCTCCTGGGGATAATAAAACTTAAGCTGTTGCTACTTGGGTCAGACAGAAGATTTCAAATTCCAGAGTTTTTTCTTAAAGCAGTATTTCTAAGAAGCAAAGTCATTTGTAAGTTACAATCCTTTAAAACAAAAGCACAATACCATTATCTACAAGGGGCTGCCTGCCTAGGACTCCTAAAAAACAGTTGCAGAACTAGCACTTCTAAAAAGAAGTCCTTAGCAAGCTCCCACCCATGAAGCCCTTTCGAATTCCTCCATATTAAGTCACCAGGCCAAGCTTCCGATGATATAAACCATGCATGGTCGGGCCATGCAGATTTGTTTTTATAAGGGCATTACCATGTTTCATTAAGGAGATGTCCAGTATTAAGCAGCTGTAAGGATCTGCTCCTTAGAAACAAGTACTGGTCCAGAGTAAGTAAAAGAAACAGAATCCAGTTAGCGAGATAATGTTTTAAATCTATGTTGAGCTTTAATTATTCATTCAACTTTTAATAAATATAAAATGAAAAGGCATTTTGGAGTCACACTATTTCTGGTTCACTATACTGCTCCAATACACACATAAGGCCATATGCACTATTAAAGAAAAAAACAGTGGGAGATCTTAGCACACAAACTACAGCACATGGGTACGCTTGACTAGCCGGTCACAAGCCAAACCTGAATTACAGACCCAAGTCCTCGTCTAAACTTTGTCTCAGGCAGGCCTCTATGCCCAACCTGCCAGTGAGGGCTCTCCACTGGCGGGGCCACACTTTTAATTAAAATCGTGGTAAATCCATTTATAAACTCACCTATTTTCCTCCCCAAGCCCCAAGAGTTGGAGGTGCTTGTCGAACAAGCAGTGTAGTTTATCTACGCTGCTCTGCTCCAGCTCAGCTTTGTGTCATTTACCTACGCTGGCATCGATAGCGATCAGTGGCGTATTGTACCGACAGTTGCTTTAATTATCACACAAAAAAAATTTAAAAAAAAAATAAAAAAAGGTGGCTTTAGATTTAGTAAAGCCGAAAGTAATGAAAGGGGAGAGAAAAGCTACGGCAAGCACAAGGGCGCCTACCAGAATATTCCCACCCGCGCGAGGCCGAGCTCCTCGCAGGGCGCCCGCGCGACCCGCTGCCCGGGCCGGCGGCTCTGCCACAGGCGGCACTTCTGCGCCTGCCCCATAGGTCCCGGTTAGAGCCCCAGGGAGGGGAACAAAAAACTTTTTTTTTTTCCCTCCCCCTTAAAGCATACATCTTTCTGACACGCGCCTTGTGGGAATACTTAAAAGATAGACAGAGATAAATAAATGACAGATTTATTAATTAGGAAGGCATTTCCCCTGGATTCGCCCCTGCCCGCCGCCAGCCCAGGGGGGAAGCCAACTTTGTATCTGTTGGCGGCGGCTGCTCCGCGCCAACCTCCGGGCGGCTTTTCCTTCCTTCCTCTCGTTCCTGCGCTCCCGTATCTCGCTCCTCTTCGGCCTCGGGCGCCAGGGCCGCGTCCTCGCCACGACACCCCGCGCGCAGGGGCCCGCCCTGCCCCGGCGCTCCCGCAGGACGGCGGGGGACACAAAGCGCCGGTTGTCGCGCACACACAACACACACACACACAACTCGACGAGGATGAGGAGGAGCCGCTGCCTCCCCGCCGCCGCCCCCCCTCACTGGACGTGGCACCGCAAACCGCCCTCCCTCCTCCCCGCCCCCCACGGCAGGTAAATGCCCCCTCCCCCCCCGCCCCGCCCCGCCAACGGCCGCTCCGTGGCCGTTGCCCCCCCGCCGCCAACGGCCACCACAAGTTTGCGGCGAGTCCCGCGACCGCGCTCACCTGGGCGGGCGGGCGGCCGCGAACGGCGGCGCCGGGGAGGCTCCCAGCCCGGGCGGGCTCCGCTTCTTTGTCTCCGCGGCGGCGGTGCGCGCTCGCTCTCTCGCTCCCCCTTTTTATATTTTTTTATTTTCCCCCTTCCCTCCGCTTCCCTCTTCCTCGGCCGGGCGGATGCGGGCGCGTCCTCCGCGAGGGGCCGCCGGCTCCCGCCACTTCCTCTCGCTCCGCCGCGCCGGACGCGTCCAAGGCCCCAGCCCGCGGCGGCGGCGGCGGCTCCGCTCCTGCCTCCCCTCAGCCTGCAGCGCCCGGCGGCGGCGGCCCGGGCCCCTCCCCCGCCAACCGCCCGCCCCCCCGGCGCAGCCCCCGCCCCCGCCCCCGCCCTGCCCTTCCTGCCGCTGCCGCTGCCGGGAGCTCGCAGGAGGAGCGATCGCCGCTCGCCCCGGGCGCCGGGAAACGCTCACCGTTTCCCGCCCGTGCGCAGCGCCGATAAACGCGGCGTGCCCTGCGGGAGCGACCCTGAGCCCGGGGCGAGCGCGATGGGGACGGGAGGGGCGCAGCCAAGGGCAGCGCGGCCAGGGCCGGGTCCGGGTCTCGAACCGGCGGCTCGGCAGCGACTCCCCTCCTTGACCCCCTTCCCCCCCTACCGGGGCCGCGGCGGCCGCGCGCGCGGGGAACTTTCCGCCCTGGCAGCGGGGCTCCCCCGCCACCCATTGGCTGACGGCAGTGACGTCACGGCGGGCGGGCGCGGGAAGGGCGCAGGGTGGCGCGGAGCTGCGCGCTCTTTCAGCTCCGCGCTTGTTGTTGCGCTCTGTCCGTTGTTACTGTTATTATCACCATCATCATTATTGCTGTTATTATTTTGTCCCCCTCGCGCGGGTGGGGCTTGTCCCCTGCCCGCCCCCGGCAGCCTCTCTTGCCCGGCACTCCTGGCCCGTGAGGGTTTGCTGGTGGCAGAGCCTCTTGCAAACTTGTGCAATGACTTGTTTCCTCTTGAAGAAAAAAATAAAAAAAAAAAAAAAAAGGGAGGGGGAAGGGATTTAGTAAAAATGGTTAAAGAAGACCAAAAAACAGCAGGCTGTGAGAGAGTGCAGCCACTTGTGGGTGATGGTCCTGCCTTGGGTGGCTGCTGGGCACAGGGAGCTGCGCTGGTGCCTCAGCAAGCAGAGCTGCCCCTTCCCATGGGCCATGCTCCCCATGACCGGCTTTAGTGGCACTGAGTCCAGGGAAGGGGGGGAAGTTTGCTCTTGCGGAGAAAATCGGACAATTTAGCAAATAAAGTCAATGCTGCAAAAGGAGGGAGCTTAGAAGATTTAGATTTGCAAACAACTGGATTCAACACACACCCGCACTAAAGAAATGACAGTTGTGCTTTAGCAGCACTGCTTCAGTCTTTCAGGTCATTTTTCCTGGCTTTGGAGGCAATAATATGCAGTGCTACCTTTGCTAAACCCATAACAAATTCAGCAGTACTGAGAGACCACTGTCTTCTTCTTTAACCTAGAGGAAAGTTTAAGAAACACTTCTGAGGTTTACTCTGTTCCCCTTTCAATAGGTGATAACTCTTTGAATAACTCCCTCTTCCCCCTGTTAACCTTTACTTTTTCCTCCCACTGTTAAGCTGGTGGTTTCAGAAGACCCAGTTGCCTTTCGCATGCCTGCTGGATAAATCCAAAAGGAAGACACGGGGCCCTGTTTCCTGCCAGGAAGACTTTGCATGGAAGAGCAAAAAATCCCTTTTCCTCTCAAGTCCTTCCCTGCATATGTTTGACTTCTGTTCAGAGAGGAGCTTGTCTCCCTGAGCACGGAACCGGATGAGACTTTTCTGAGGCCCTGGGAAGGGCTGCTGGGTCCTGCCGCTAGGTGCGGGACACGCGAGGAGGGCACAGACTCGGGGTGCGCGGGGCTGTGGGTGCTCCAGGGCCTGCAGGAACGAGACTCCATGGCCACCGGAACAAAACATCCCGCGGGGAGCGGTGACGGGAAGACGAGTTATCCCGGCTCCGGCTTACGTGTGTAGGAAACTGTTGGCTTCCCGCCTCAGCTCAGCCCCTTCTCGCCCTCCCCTGCCGATCTCTGTGCATGGAAATCTCCAGCCTTGTCGCAGGTTCCCTGCCACGCCACTGTCTCTGAGAGGGTCTCCGAGACTCTCCAGAGGCTTCACAAGCACGAGGCACCCAGCGGTTGGTCTATCTCAGAGTCTTCCTGGTAATCTGGAGGGAAAAAACAAAAGCAAAAAACACACCTCGCTTTAGCAAACTTAACACTAATGGGATTTATGGAAGAAGAATGTTTTAAGGAACATTTAAATGAGCACATTGTCTTGGTGCAAAGGACTAATTAAAGGACCTGCAGCTTGCTATTGTTAAGTACATGTAATTATATTAAGGAGTAGTCCGTGAAAGATGATTGTCCAAACTATGGCTTATGACAAACAAAAGATCCTGCGGAAAGGCTTGTGAGTGGTATTCTGAAAGGTGCTCCATCTGCCTGCCTGCTGAATGAATCCTAACGTTCCACCAGCAAGGAAGACAAGCAGGCTGCTTTGGCTGGTGTTTCAAGAACGTTGAGCCTACTGAAATATTAATGTGCACTTCCTTAAATACCGCAATTAGCTGTTGTCTCTGGAATAACTGTTATTTAAAAGATCTGAGTTAGAATTAAATTCTAAATATGAGAAGATGATAAATTTGAGGGAATCTGCACAGAAGTGGAAGCAGTATGTGATATAGTGGGCACAGTATTTTGGCTAGAGAAAGTAAATATGCAAAGCATATACTTTTGCATATACATAAGAGTGCAGTCCTTAGAAAAAAATATACACAGGAGAGAGCAGCATGACTATTTCTCCCAACCCAAGGCTATAACTGGAGAGTAAAAATACAAGAGGAGATGGTTAGGCAATAGAGAGATCTCTCTTCATCGTTGTTAAGGAAGCAGTGGGCTGCATGTTCCCGCCTCAAATAGATTTACAAGCAAATAACAATCCAAAGGGTGTGTGACGCCCCTACCCCCTGGTTGCATAACGGCTCTCAGTTCAACTTGACACTCATAACTTGAACAAGAGGTTGGATATTTGTGTTTTCCCTTGGCTTTTATTTTGGCTGTGTATCTCTGCCTTTGTTTTTACAACACCTCGTTTTCCGTTTCGTGCGCACCGCTGCCCATGCAAGTGGCTGGTTCCATGGCCAGTCGCTCATGTGAGGCGGTGCCGCGGGTTGCAGTTTCACAGCTACCAGAAACACTGATACGTTTACTCCTCGCTGTGGTTGGCTCTCCTTCCCCATCCGGCACGTATGGTAAACTCAGTTACAGTAAACTTGGTTCACCCTTGTGCTGGTGTAGTTCTGTGCCACGAAGAAGGTGGAGAGCGAAAGGAGCACTTGGTGCTCTGCAGCAAACAAGGTGGGTTTCAATAATCTGGGAAAAAAAATGTTCAAATTAATAATAGCTTTCAGAAAACTTCCCAGCTTGTGATTAAGTTAACTTTAATGTGTTGAAGGCAATGCTAATGTATTTTTCCTTCCTCCCAAAAGACTGTTTCTGAAAGGGTATGCATTCCCACACATCGTACTGGTCCTGCTTAAGGCATACACTTGATTCCCCTGTCAACAAAGTGAAATTACCCCACCACTACAGGAGCAGAACGCGTCCCAAATACTCAGTTAGTTACCGCTGAGTCACTTAAGTGTGTTTGCACACTGATTCCGATTCAGCCTGACGGTTAACACGGCTGCTTTTCTCACTTGCTGCATGACTGCTGCATCTTCAGTGACATTTACAAAGAACTTTGCAGGGAAGAACGTGTCCTTAGAGCTCAAAGTACATCCAAGTTCTCCCATTCAATGGGCCAAAGCTACCCCAAAGGTGCTGTAAAATTGTATGTTAAGTGTATCAGCAGATCACATTTTATTATGATCAATTCTATTGTAATCTCTTTTAGACAGTTGCTAAGATTCAGTGTGTTTCTGCAAGGAAAACAAACCTGTGTTTGGGGCTTTGGAAATGTCAGGGCCCTTGATTCGCTTGCTTATTTGAAAGTAAAAATGTGCTGAGGGATGTCTTTTGAAGTCTATTCAAAGGTTAAAACCGATCTTTTGTGCAGTTTTCAAATTCCGAATGTTGCTGCTGCGTGGCTGGGCTCTGTAGCACGATCTCCATTTCACGTTCGATCCCGACCGGGGCCCGTGGCAGCACAAGCCCCCGCTCAGAGCGAGCAGCGCACGAGAGCGGATCCCACGGCTGGGGGAATTTATGCCGGCCAAACATAATTGCCCACCCTGGACTTTGCTCCGTACTGCAAGTTAATTCTCCTTCTCTCGTGGGGAAAAATACCCAGGGGGAGACAACAGGGGAGAAACAGGGTGGATTGTCACTAGTACAGAGATGGGGTAGGCAACACGGCTGCCAAAGCCATAGACCCCAGGGTGAGTTATGGATCACAAGGACCCAAGGAACCACACAGTGCCCGCTTTGTTTGTAAGGAGTGTTTTTGTTTTCCTTTTTTTCAGCGTATGCATTTTGTTTGCCCATACTGATGGTGTGAGTGACGCTCGTCCTGGTGGGCGCTCATCCAACCTCTCCGGGCCGTTTTCAGCAGGGAGCCACCAGCTGCAATTTGGGCTGCAGCTACGCTGGGAAGGAGACCCCCTTCCAGCCTCTTCCAGTCCGGAGACTGGAGCCCAAGGGCGGGCAGGAAAGGAAGGAGCGAGCAGCAGATCCGTCTTCGTGTTGATCCCAGGGGCCTCGGGCAAATGGAACAGGGGGGCAGCGGCAACCCGTCGGACCAAGAGATTGGAAAGGCAAGTAGCGAGTAAAGGCAACTCGACTGTCGTGTGAAACAGCAGTGGCTTAGGCCGAACTCCCGGCTCAGCTCTGTATTGTGCACCAAGAGCCCTAGTTAGCCACATCCTAAGCAAGGGCTGATCTCAGCCCTAAGAGCTCTCGCCAGTGTCACCGCGTTTCCCAGCTCTGACTGTAGAGGAGGAAATAAATTCTGCTTATTAGCCTTTCCATTGCTTTTATAAAGACTGATGACTAATCATAGCCCCCGCCTTTGACAAATGCATTGCCAGTTAGTGCAGCATTATCACTGTTATACAAGCTATTTGCCATCTCTTAATATGCCAGCTGCACGGCTCACATGGTAATGCCAAAAACTCAACTTTCAGAAGACATTTTCATCCTTCGTGGGCGCTGGAGAAGGTTTGTGTGCCTGATCCCTATGAATCTAGAAACCTGTAAGTAAATTAAAAGTAAGATCATCACGCTTTTAAATTGGTATTTTACATGAGTTATTACTGGTGTCCTGATATTGGATTTTTGAATGCCCAAGGTTGGTAAATCTGAATTAGTTCAGATACTGTAAAGCGGTTATTTGCTGCTATAATGCAGCATAAAGTTCAGCTTCTCGCAGCATTTCCAATATGACTGTTTAATGCAGACTGTTATCTCCCAGAAATCAAGGGTTTAGTGTACAGCTACACAGATCTATCTGTCATGTGCAGCCTACAAGGGCCATAGCCATGCCTACTTTGACTGAATCAGAAAGTATGGAAACATAGTCTGTATTTCATATTTCAATCTGGAACTAAAAAAAATGTAACTATAGTGTGATCACAGAAAGCATGATTTTTACCTACATCTGATCTGCAATAATAGGAGCTAAGGACTTTGGATGTGCAATAGCCCAGATTATCTGCATGTACTTGTGATGAAAAGGTTCAAGAATTTTTGCCTGGTAATTTTTAAAAATTGCTTCTTAGTGTTACAGAGCTTAAAATCTCTACACTCAGTAAATAATATTTCTATATTTTGTAATGAGAAATGCATAAAGAAGACTGGAGGAAGGCAATCTATTAGAAATATAATACCTTTCTTTGAGGGTGTTTTTAGGCAAGTTTTGTTACACAAATAAACATTCAAAATAAATGTTACCAGATTTTACTTTAAAGTCCTAATTTTGATATACAAGATGGTGAACCACTGTTTCCAGTAGATCTGGTATATAATTATAGTAAAGTGCTGTGTACTCTGGTATTTTGCTGTCACTCAGCAAATAACCTCATTCACCACTGTGGAATTAATTGAATCGTACATCAGTACAATCAATTGCTGCTGCAACTAATTAAAATTAGAATTAGCTGAAAGAAAAATAGTTTAAAGATGTAACATTATTGAAAGTGAAATTGTGACTTCATCGGTTAGAAATTAAATTACTAAACTATGTAGAATAGAAAAACTGAATTCAAGATAGAAATACAAAAATCACTGCTCAACTATAAATATTCCATAAAAGAATCTGGAAATACTGAATTCTTAGATCAGACATGGAGAATCCCTCAGCTCTACAAAATGATGAATGTGTGTTCTTAACTGAAATCAAGATAAAGTAAAATTTATTTTTGATATGGTAGTATTCTAAATGGTTTTGTGCAGTTCATTACCTTATGGGAAATACTTTTGATTTGCCACTAAAGAGCTAGAAAAAATGGGTTTGCAAAACCTGGATACAGCTTTCTTGGATTTTTTTTCTTTTTTAGCTTTACACCAATGCATTTCTAAACATCTATGCAACCAGCCATGGTTGAGCATATCTGACCTCACATCTCCTCCACTACCATTCTTTTAGATGATCTCTATTACATGCAGGTATTGCCTGGAGACTAAAGAAATAATTCAGAAATCGGTGTTCCCGGGCTGTGTTCTCCAGCCGTCACTGTCACTGAACTGCTCTGTAGAGGCAGTTTAGTCAGTTAATCTTTGACAGTTTGGAATCCCTGCTTTTTATAGGATTATAGTCATAGTTCACTGGGATGTTGGAGGGCTAATTTGTAGATGTAAAGCATTGAGGTGCTTGGATGAAGGCATTATATACAGGCATTATATTTTAGTTTTATGACCTGCAGCAGCTAAGTCAGTTCTGCTTTAGCTGAAAAATCCAGTGTTCAGCTGAAATATGTCAGGAGCTTCTTCTTAAAAAAAACAAAAAACAAAAAACCAAAAGTGGATCTGTTGAATTTCTGGGTTTTACACTCATTAATGTAATAGTTTTTCCTGTTAGTGTAAATGAACGTGTATTTCTCTGTAGCCTGTGACATCACATGGGCACATGAACCGGAGGAAGGGATCGGTGCCGTCTTGTGAAGAGGAGAAACGGGCAGTGCTGCTCAGAACAAGCTCTGCTACTGGCAAGACACAGACTCTTCTGGACAAACGTTCCACACAGTTCTGCAGATTCCTGATTTGAGCCGTCTGTTTCATGGCCAGACTTCTCTGGAGCGGGAGATTGCGCCTTGCGGCTGCAGATCGGACACGGAGCGGGGACACAGAAGGGGCAGCGCACGGAGAAGCAAACGTCATGGGCCGCTGTGCTGAGGAGCCCTCTGACCTCACGCCCGTGATCGGTTCTGTTCCGGGCTTCAGAAAACCCACGCATTGAGGTGTAAATGGATTTAAGGTGAGCTGTTTCCCAAACTTTTGCATGCCGCGCAAGGCGCCAGTTGCTCTCCTTGGATTTCAAGTTTGTTTCATGAGGCCCCTAGTGAACCGGGCAAATTGTGTAAGCCGCTATTAATTGCAGCTCATTTACATCATATTGATAATGCCAAATCCTCACAGTTCTTCTGCACATCGGGAAAAGATTATTTCCTCTCTCTGCACCTCCCTGCACAACTGATTTTCCCTAATTAATTGCCTTTCTAGCCAGAAACCATAGGAGGATCCGCTAGGAAACAAGACTCGAGGCCCTTGGCCGCCACAGGGGTGGCCAGCGTGCCCGTGGCTGCCCTGGCCCCTCTGCTGCCCCGGGAGCTCCTGGGAACACGCCAGCACAGGAGGATCCTCTGCGTGGGAGGCTGCCTGGGAACACGGCGCCAGGGAGTGGCTGCATTCTCCCCATTCCTGCCCCAAATCTTGCAGGCGCTGGGCCCTGCGCATCCAGAAGTGCCCGCAGAAGGGGAATTCCTGGGTGAACCGCAGCAAGAGGGAATTCTGCCTTCAGAGCTACATGTAGATCCAGCAACAGCAGGAACCCAGCTCTATGCTGGCCCCGGCACTGCTGTTTGCCCAGCGCAGTCTGAGCGGATGCCGCAGCGTGCGGGGTGCAAGAGCACCCTGCTGTAATGGGCGCCTGGCAATGCAGCGCCCTGTTCTTTGGGTGTCTCTAACTCTGCGACTGTTTGCAGAAGAGCTCGTGGCTCGCACTGATTTCATCTGCTCCTGCAGCCTCACTGTGGGTCACACAATATGGCGTGTGTTTTTCCCCTTGCAGCCCTAACTGCCCAAATCGTGTCTCCACTTAGGTTGCTGTACGCTCAGCTTTCCGTAGGTAAAAAGCTTCTTGCTATCCAAGCCATGCAGAAATACTTGAAAATGTTTTTTTCTAAGCAATTCTTTACTAGGAGGCAGGTGAAAATAGCTGTTTTCCCTCCCATTTCCAGTAGTGTCTACTTGAGATCGTGAGTTAGGTGTCTGGCTGTGTCTGGCACTTCTGGGTATCCTTCTGGGTATCTGAAACTTCCCAGTATCTCAGTATTGGCACTCACAAATGGCACTACCAGCCCTTGGAAAAACAGTGTTGTCACAACACTTCACAGAGGAACTGAGAGACCTAATGAATGTTTTTAAAGCACTTGGAGTTCCACAGGGAGAAAGCACTCAGAGAATAGTAATCCTGTTTGAGTTTTGTGTTGTGTTTTTATTATTATTATTATTATTATTATTATTATTTCTTTCCAAGTGCTTCTAGATAATCTAGATCTGCTTTCAGCTAGATTTGGTATTTCTTTTTCTAAGCAGGCTCACGCTATCCTTCTCTGCCTGTGAGTCTTTACAGCAGAGACAGCACGATTGCTGCAGCACCCGCCCGCTCGCTTCTATTTGAGCCCTAGAACTGGGTTCGTCTGTCAGACACCAAATGGAGCCTGAAGTGGGAACCTTCTGAGGTCATTACAGCCGCGTGCCTACCTTGCAGCCCAGAGCTTCACTCGCTGCCTCTGATGTGTGGGGTAAAGTGGATTTAACCCCCTCCTGCCAAAGCTGAGCCCGGAGAGCACAGAGTGCAGCGAAACCCTGGAACCAAACTTGTGGGGCGCACTATTCTGCTGAAGTTGGGAAGTCAGAGGGAGCAGAGCCTTCTCTGAGCAGGGATGCTCCCAAAAGAAGAAATCCGTGCTGGCTTTAAGGACAATACATGCATGTGTACTGGCCAGCCTAAGTAAATGGTACGTTATTTTTTTCCCACAATTTAGCTAGAAGTAGCATAATTACAGACCATTACTTTATCCGAATTGTTACCTTTGCAGTTGTAAACAAGAAAGCCGTGCCAATTTTCCACTCAATGGAAAAATTCTGTGCGCTTTGATAGCAATACACCAGAGACAGCACATAATGGAAATGCTATCATGGTTAGTGCCAGCTCAAAAAGAAAGGAAAATGGTAGAAGAATTAACTCCTGACAGACCTTCCTTTTCTCTTTTTAATGTAGCAACAAATAGAGAAAATTCATACCTGTAACAGGCCCTATGGCTTTTTTTTTCCTGCTATAATTTAAGATTAAACCTATAACAAACTAATCTGACCTTTCAGTTTCGAAAGCACTTCCTGCTTACATCTTTTATTGGAGCTGGTTAAATACTGGAAAAGTGGACTTGAGGGCAAGCCATTGCCATGGACTGAAGACAACATAAAAACATAGGTAGCAAAACAAGGGCTGGCAGAATGAAGGAGCTTAGGATATATATCAGCCCTCAGTTGGAGAAATGCTGCACTGCTTTTCAATATATACATCTCTGAGCCAGATGATGATCTACTCATGTGCCCTCACCCGACCCTCTGAAGGGGTTGATGGGCAGAGGGACCTTTGCAAGCTCTGAAGCTCCTGCTTGATCTCTGCTCCCCTTCAGTTAGCAGAGCTTATGGAAAGCTTATAGAGTAACCTGTGCCATTCAGGGCTGCATCAGAGCCGCTCTTCTTTTCCTGGAGCAGTGCAGGAGAAGAATGTGTTTGACACATGCAGCCTGAGTCCTTTTTAATTCAGATTAATTATTTGCTGACTGGCAACAATTGATTACCTGAAACAAATGTAAACCCCACTCCAGACACTTGTGGTTTCCCTAAGGCTAGCTGCTAGAGTAAATCGAAAATGTTTATCCTCCTGGAGAAGAAGTTTATTCAAAACGAGATGAGAATGAACATTTTCCCCCTGCAGCCACGGTCTTGGCTGTATGCGACTATTTGGACAAATGCCTATACTCAGGAAAGTGCTCAGGAATCTTTTCCCTAATAAAGTTGAACCAATAGTGCCCAATTGATTCCTCAGTCTCTGGATCTTCACTAATACCTTCGCTGCCAGAGGTGTTTTGCCTTCCCCTGAGTGGCTGGAGCAAAGTGGCCGCAGCATGAGCCCCATGCTGAGGGACAGTGTCACTGCAGGAACAGTGTCACTGCTCTGGGGGAGAGCCTGGCAAGAGGGGTGGGAGGAGCAGTACCGCCAGCTTTGGGGTGAGCAGCGGGCTGTGAGTTTGACTCCCCAGGACTAGGGAAAGCAGATCCTTGGAGCGCCCTGCTCTGCCCAGAGCAGCCAGAGCCCCCTCCAGGATCTGGGAGCTCCCACACTGTCCCTGTGGGCCAGGGTGAAGGGAGCCCAACAGGCCCTTGCCAGTTCGGAGATGGGAACCCGCTCTCCGTTTTCATGCACATGTTACCAACGACTGTGCAATGTGAAAGCAAACCACAGGATTCTCTCCTTTCCAGGTGGGAGCCCAATGCTTTAAGCAGTGATAATGCTTTCCATGTCTCTGTAAATCTTGCCTTTAACAGCAGATGAGAGTGCTTGTAGTCAAAGCTGCTGTGCAACCACCTCTCTGCAAGGATTGACCCTCTTTTGGGGAGCCTGCTGTAAGGAAGGCCACTGTACTGGGTCCTCACAGCAAGCTCTGTTATCAGATGATGGTCAGGCCCATATATGACAAGAGCATCAGGGGTGGATCAGAGCACGGGGCAGAGCTCAAGGTGCCAAGGGAACTCTGAGGTCAAACAGGAAGGCATGGATTTGCAGTGCTGAACGCGGGCGGCTTAGCAATGCCTAAGTCTTACGTTCATCACTTAGGCCTTCGGTTGGGTCAAGCCCTGGGCAGCTCATCAAGTTCCAGTCATGCCACCAGGACGTGTAAGCAATGTCACACGCGGTCTCTGCCTCCCTGCTGCCAGCACTGGGTAACTGCAGGAGCACAGGGAGGCATCCTTAGCTACCCAAGAGATTTCTGCAAGGTCAGGCAGATGCTCGTGACTTGGGAATGACCGTGTTTCGTAGACTTGTGTGTTTCCCTGCAGTTCTTGAACATTTGGTTTACTGTGTGAGTATCTATCTGCCTGATTTCATCAGCTTACATTGGTAGTTGTGTTTAGACAAGAAACAATCTGGTACAAGTGGCTTATTTTGCCTATTCTTACGTATTAGAAATAAATCCTTAATGTGCTTTTGTTAGAAGTGGGTTTCATGAACAAAGAAAGGTCCCAGAGTTTCAGCCTCAAGGAGCAATATTTTGTTATTAAAAGGAAAAAAATAAAGACCAGGAAGGGTGATAGATCCCATATTGGAAGATTGTAGGAAGAAGGAAGCTGAGTACGGGATTAACAGCTGAATTTCCCTAACTCCTCACTGCAAATAAATAAATGAATGGAATGTGGTGGACCGTAGTTCTGGCGATGCGAGGAAGCGAGCAACAAGCCCGTGCCCTTGCCTGGCTTGCTGCACTCGCAGTAACTTCACTGACCCCAGAGATCAGAAGGGCCCGGCTTGCCCTGCCCCGCGGGCTGCTGCCTGTCCAGGCAGCTCCCAAAGGCGAGCGCTGCGTCGCTCGCGACTCGGCGGCTGAGCTTCTCCAGCAAAGTGTACGTGTTTGCTGCCCCTCTTAGGTGTTCTGTCCGGTGTTTGTTTCTCAGAAGTGGATGTGCTCTTGTCCATGTGTTTTCATAGGGCAAAAAAATTTAATAAAACTTGCATTTGTCTGCTGGTTGTTAAGTGAACAGTGTAATCAGCATGTCCAGTAAATGAAAATATTCGTAAGGGTTGTTCACAATAGGACAAATGAAGAGGAAATAGCATGTGTACAAGAAGCAATTTACTTTGCCACATTTGCAGGGGTTTTGTCTCCTACTACTAAATGATGCAGCGCTGCCTTTTAGAATATAAATGACTAATCAAATATGATTAGTGATTACTGTGTTCTTTTTCATTGAGTTTGAGGAAATAAAATGTATCTGCTGTAAAACAGAACCATAAACTACAGATACATCTTCCGCAGCTTGGGCAGATGAAGAGTGAAGGCATCCCTACCTTAAGCATATAGATCTTAGAAGTGTGTATCACTTATTCATACACAAGGAATGTTTGCTTCAGGTGTGAATGTTTGCTAGCTTGTCTATTGCATTGATGAACCAGGGATAAAATGTTAAATCCCTTCATTAAAATAAGCATCTACACTGGGAAAATTATGTCCACAGTAAAAGGCAGAGCACATCAGCTGGGGTAAACTGCCAGTACCCTGCTGCAGAACTACAAAACTGAGAACATGAGCCTGTGCATGTGGTTTATGTTGCCTGGAAAACTTGAAATTACAAGCCCACTCAATTCAATTCTCTTTTCCTCATGTTTTCCTTAAAAAAATCATGTATAGCTATAGCAGCATGTGAACAGTAATAATATAATTAGTAATGTAACATGAGCTAATTATCATTTCTGAACAACTGTCCCCGCACACGAAAGCCCTCTTGGAAGGCGAACTAGATCAGCAGGCAAAATCCTCTGCGTGTGCATTGAGGCTGGAGCGCTGGGGCTGGCCGTGCCGCTGGGGAGCTGTAATCCAAATCCCCCGCGCACGTGACGGGGCCGGCTCCAGGGTGCTCTGCAGCTCCCTGCGGGTTGCTCCATCCCAGCACATGGGAAAAAGGCAAGCGAGAGGCTGCCGGGCTGGTTTGCAGCTGGACTGGCTGCAAGCTGGTTTCTCCAGGCGCGGAGCCCTGGTGCCTAGGCTGGTGCCTGCACCTTGCTCCGCAGCAGGATGTGCTGCCGGGACCCACGTCACAGAGAAATGGGGGTGCCACAGGAGCTGAACACCCCCAAGGAGGAGGTAAAGCCTCCGGAGCAGCAGGAGGACTCGTGCACAGGGCCAGGCAGGGCACGGCCTGCTGCCTGTGAGATGCTTCCTACAGGGAGGGCCGTTCTGCAGAAGTGGGCCCGGTGCCTGCTCCCATGACCTGCCCGTGACTGCCCCTCACCCTCACACTGATGAAGGCTCTGGCTAGAGGGACAGACTTGGACCTTGCTGCAGTGGCAAGGACCTCCTCCCACCCTTCCTGAAATGCAGCGGACCCGTGACTTCCCACAGAGCTTTGAAAACAGTTTTCTGTGCCTGGATGCTGGGCAGACCTATGTGTCCCTTTCCTCAGGACATGTTGCACCCAAGACATTGCGGCTCCTCGACAGCCCTCACCACCATGGGTGAACTCAGGGTGGCTGCTTAGACAGCCCCGGGGCACCTTGCCTAGACCTTGCTCTCTGCCTCGGGTTGACTGGCCATGATTAACACGAAACCAGGCCCAAACCAGCAGTGAAGCTTCACGGAGCCGGACTGGAGAGGGGCATGGCGAGAAGCCCCCGCGAAACCTGAGGGACCCGCAGTTTAGTCTAAGCCGCTCGAGCCAAACCACAATATTGTGAGAGGGACGGTGAGCACTCCTTGTCCATCGAGCACTCCCGTCCGCACAGCCAGCAAAACAAACTAAACCAACTGCAGCGCACAGGCAGCTCTAAGGGACAAACATTCCTGCTTCGAAGAATTCCCCAAGCCTGCCCATAAATTCAATCCATTTTCTCTTGTTTGCTGTGGGCTCCTAGAGAAAGGGTAGGGCTCAGGGGATGGTAGGACAACTGAGGAAATGAGATAAAAAAAACTGCAGAAATCGAATTTCCTCACCGAATAAGTCTTCCTCGAGCTGCGTAAACTTTCCTTACTTAAACAAATACTCTGAGGCACACAAGGGTTTGCATTTTCAGCTTTAAAGGTAACCTTTGCCTCCGTGGTGACCGGCCAAGAACCTCAGACAAAAGAAAGATGTACATGTTGTATAACATCTTGAGGTAAACTAAGGCTAGTAGCGACAAAACCCTGCCAAACCTCCTGAAAATAATGGAGTCTTTAAAATAAAATGAAGTAAAATAAAATAGTAAAACAAAGCAAAACCTCTGGCTGCAAATGAATGTAAATAAGGAAAGCAAAGAACTAAACATGAACGTTGCTGTTGGTGGCTTTTCCACAGCCGCCTCTGTCTCTTCCACTGTCACTGCATAATCAGCTCTGTCCAGACATGCTACATATAAGCAGAAAGCAAAACTATTAGGAAAGTGTTCCTGATTCATAGAACACCTAAATATCAATTTAAATACCAACTGCATTTGCACTAATGTGAAAAATTTAATATATACAGTTCCACTCACTGCTACAATATCCCATGAGGCAGCTCTATTTTATATACAACTACATTTAAGACAGAAAAGAATGAGCATACAGCAATTAGGAGCTTTGATCAAAAAGTAATTCATTATCAGAGTGGAAATTCAACAGAGCATTCTTGATTTCGCTGCTCCCATCCACCATCTCCACACAAAAAAAAGGTATTTTTACATTCATAAAATGAGAGTACTTTGCCTTGAGTGCTTTTGACAGCTCAAAAGTCCCAAAAAGCAAACAAAACAAAACAAAAATACAGCCCTTAGTTTCTTTCCTTACTTATATAAGAATCAGAAAATCTATTCCTTAACCACTGGCCCCACATATGTATTATACAGCAGCTTAGGGACTAATAGTATCATTTCTTGACAAGTAGAGATGAATAAAGTCTTACCTTCTTGTTCTACCAGAGCCAGCCTTTGGAGATTTGGTTTTCAATCTCACTTTTCTCTTTATTAAATGAACAGCTCAAATCAGATAGATTGCCTTGAAAAGAATTAATTTACTTTTTCTCCATGAGACTCTTTTATAAAAATCTGCTTTCCATCCTTGAAAGAAAAAAAAAATCCAAATAAAAGCAAACCAGAAATAGCAAAGTCTGAGCTGTGATTTATTCAGACCAATATCTTCCATGGGTTTGAACAGCAACAATCTGGCAATAAGGCAACACAGATCACAGAATCAGTTCTTCAGTCAAACCATAATATGTAGAATTTATATCTAAATTAGTTCCTTTAATTCAAAGATAAGACAATGAATCATTACTTGTTTACACGTTTTGCCTTACTATGCTTACTGCACTTTAACCCGCACTTTACTCCACCAGTCCTTGTGATTTCATTAGAAACATTCTTCTCATCAGTAACTGGACTTGAATATATTCTTGTACTATTTATATTGTTTAATTAGGAGTGTCAATAAAAGAAAAGGTATCTTAAAGTAAATACACTCAGAAGAAAAAGAGCATAAAATCTATCATCCGTATGGATTTTTCCTTACACTTATCTTGCATTCTTAAGTGGCCTCCAGTTCTGCATCCCTGGAGTTAATCACCATTAACAGAATTTGGCTACCCACCTCACTTTTATTGTTAAAAATAAAATCTTTGATAATAAATTAAGACCACCATAAACTGAATCACAGAACTGAGATTATTATTACTACCCTCAATAATGAAAAAGTTATATACCGTACTGGAACAAATCCCACAGCCTTTTAAGTTTCCTGCATGAATAATCTGTTATGGCCCCTATTTTAAATTTTTACTAACGCTATATTCCCACCTTGAGAGCCTGGAGAGTTTGACAGGGAGATTTAATTTAATTTGCTGCAGCCTAAAGATCTTTGCAAGACCAGGAATAAAAAGAATTCTAGTATAAACGGCAGAGAGGAGAGAGCAACAGGCCCGTTAGGTGTTGCCTCTGCAAATGCTGCAGTAGTTGATGATACATAAAGCGGATAAAGCCCTCTCCACGCTGCTCCCTCTCTTGCCATCAGTACATCATCTCCTCCTTCGTGGTTCAATACAAAATTTACTGTAAAACATTGTCATTGAAATTGTGAGAAATATAGTGGAGAAAAAAGGTAAAATATATTCTTGGTTCAGTGACTTCAAAATTAAAACTGAATTAAACTGCTTCATTTACAGAAGAGAGATTACAGAGATTTATATGATTGCTGCATGCATATTTCTGCAGGTTTTTTTATTAAGAAAAATGGTTATGCTGGAACAGGTGAATTCTACAATTAGGACAGATTTATGATACAACATCGCTCACATATGAAAGTAGTTGCACTGGGGAAAAAGAAAAAAAGACATTTATAATAAGGCTTTTCCTTTATTATAAACATTGGAGAATATACCTAAAAAAGTATTTGTGCCATCTACTTAAATTCCTTCCACTTCACATGAAGAGAGACCAAAACAATGGGCAAATGACTTAAAAAAAAAAAAAAGAAGAATAAAAGGAATATTTGAATAATGTCATTCTTTTGAATGGTCTCTGAAGTCTTTTCCCATTTTAGTGAAAAATGTAATATCCAGTTGTGGCAGTCTATAGATGAGAATTGTATAGAAAGAGATTTAAATCAGGAGGTGATTCCGATAATTTCCAACTTTCCCTGCTTCAGAGAACAGTCTTCCAGCATGGTCAGGAAACATAGGAGTTGTAAAAAATATACAATTTTTAAAGAGTTTATGTAATTGTTGGAGTATTTCCTATTATGCCTGAACTAGAATATCACTTTTGAAAGAACAGAACATCAAGCGAGGGAAAGAGCCCAGCCCTCCTGCAAGATTTCTATCCTTGTAAGATCTGCGGAGAACAGAACCCTTTGCCAGTGCTGAAATGCAGATGTGATGGAACGGGATTGGAAGAGAAGCATTATTTTAAACAGAGCGATCCCTGGAGAGACGTGATTCCGCAGGCTGCAGTGTTCTGGCATGCATGCGTGGGGACACACGTGAGCAGACCTCAAAAGCTGTTCTTGGGGATGGCACCTGTAAAAGAGACCGAGTGCCCGATGTGCACCCGCAATTGCTGGGCAGTGATACCAGGCCATTTCCCGGAGCGAGTGGCAGAGGCTCCACATGACACCAGCAGCACCAGAAGGGAGGAAAGCGACAGTCCCAGCCCCCCAAACTGCCCATCCCCTGCACCTCGTGGGCCTGCCGAAAAACTAAGGTCACGTCCTCAAATGCCACCCAGCATTAAAAGTGCAATTTGGATAATATTATTTCCAAATGAACGCCGTTAGAATTCATTTTCCCAAAGTACAAGGGCAACAATGCTACAAAAATAAATAAGGAAAGATGAATTGGAATAAAACATATGTTCTGTTGGGTGGAAACACTGAGTTGTTGCCATGGCTGAAGGGAGCTAATTTATTTACTTATACATTCTTTGTAATCTCCTTTTCTCCCACGTGACTGGCAGTGACTCACGGTTTGTTTACTGAGGAAAAAAGCATGTTTTCTGAGACCCGTGCATGGGTCTTCCCCGGCCAGGCCGCTTTCCTCCCGCGCTCCAGGCACTGCCGTGGGCAGTACCCATGTGGACACCTCTTCTCTGCCTCTCCCACCGGGAGATGCAGCATGGGGTTGTTTGGCTTTTCCCGCTGGCTTTCCCAGCCTGACTGGTTTTGGGGCTCTGTGGGCAGAGAAACTCCCTTGTGACGCTGCCAAGGGAGCTGCGGGGCCAAGAGTTCAGGGCAGCAGAGGTGAGCTCAGCTGCGGCGGGGCGGCCTCCCGCCTCCCTCGGCCGTGTGGGCGGCTTCTTCGGATCAGCACGGCTGGGCCACGTGACGCGTCCCTTGTTGATCAGCACCAGCAGCAGCTCGAGCAAGCATCTGCGTGGGCCTCAGCCTGACAGGTGCCCCATTGGCACCAATATGCGTTGCCAGCAAACCCAAGCAAAGTCCAGGAAAATAGATAGGTTCTAGGTAGCAGATTCCTACAAGATACTCCAGCTTTGCAGGCTGTTTCCTCAGTGAAACAGAACAGAGGGGCAAGGAAGTGGAAGCAACATTGACACTGGCCTGTATTTCTGGGCTTGCTGTGTACCAGCTCAGACAGCACTACTGAGAAATGCAAAGGGGAACGTGTCATGTGTAAGCTCATCGTTACTCCATTTTTGTCATTGTTACCCCTTGTGCCGCTTGTTATTCAAAGATACTTGTGGGAAATGGCTCTAGCAGCAGTTGTTAACTGGCCATGTGCATTATCTGAAGAACAGGAGGACACAACTGCACGCCTTTCCCCAAGCCATGGGCCTCTCTGCCATCTGAGATAACAGCCACAGGCATTTAACACAGTGGGGTTATACCAGTTTAGGCCTCTAGTTATTAAAAAGGAAGAAATCGCTAACAGATAAACATGTGAGATCATCCACCTTCCCATTAATTAAAAGGGAATAATAAATACCTTAAGCAGATACGGAATACCAGCCTCACAGTAGGATTGGCTACAACCGGGAAGCTTTTAATGCCAGAAGGTAGCATTAGTCAGCTGGGAAATCCTGATAGATCTCTCAAATAGCAAGACTAAGCTACCTGTCGGCAGCTCGAAAATAAATGATGTTCTTTGGTCTAAGTCAACGCACGCACTTGAGTTTACAAAATCTGTTCATGGCTTAGCCTTAGATTTGCCTTTGACAGCCTGCTTAATGGTCCTGTAACTCAGTTTCTGTAATTACAACATCACAGACAAGCAGAAAGCCCTGGACTCAGGGAAAAAAAGAAAAAGAAGGAAAGTTGAATGTGTAGGCCTCATTCTAGAAATATGGCACTGAAAACTTCTTAGGCACCAGAAAGAGATCTAAGTTTGGCCAGTGAAAGCTTCCACAGACCTGAGCACTTGCCCAGAGTCACCAGCGCCTTATCAGGATAGCTCCAAACCAGTAACCCAGGGCTTAGCTTTGGGCTGGGACTGTGATAAGAGGGGAAGGAAAGATGGAGATCCATACTTATCTTGCTGAAAATCCATCACTAAACAAAAAGGGAGTTAAAGAACATGAGTGAAGATTGAGCCCATTGTGCTGGGATGAGGATCTGTTCAGAGGAGACCTTGCTGCATGCTCTCAGGCTGCTGATGCGCCATGTGTCTGGGAATTAAAAATATGGATTGTACCGTGTCAGAGAGCCCCAAGGCACCGGGATCACACTGGAGCCTGTGGGATGAATTGAACCCTAGTAATGACAGCTGCGAAGCACCTAAATCTTCCAGTGACTGCTCCCCATCGTGCCTAAAAGTGAAATATAGCAGGCCTGCGTGTCGCGATGTCCAAGAACTACTGATCTAGCTCTCTGAGTGCTTGTATCACCACTAATATTTGCTAGGCTGAAGCCCAGACTCCAGCAGTGACCTGGTTGCTGTTTTTGTTTTCAGGAAGTGCATTGAGGACATTCTTCAAACCTAAAAGCCTCAAAGAACTGTAATTGAAAAGACCTTATGCATATTCATCTTCAAATCTTTGCTTACATGAAGAGTCAAATGGCCATATAATTTGTCTATCTCCGTCCTAAAATACTGCAGGGCAATTGTTCAGCTTGTGAAATATTTAGATGTACACACCCACACATGGCCCAGTTTTTAAAACTAGGTTTTTACAACTAGTTTGTGCAACTTCTGTGATTGAATGTTCAGCTAGTAATTGAACAGGCAAATGCCTGGCCAAATAGATACTAAGCTCACTGCTTCCTCATTTTTATTATTAAAATGAGAAAAATTAAAGCCTTCTATCACAGAAGGACCACTGGTAGCCAATAGTACATACTGCGGTGCTTTTTAAAAGGCACAGCACAAAAAAATTCCAGCTACCCCACCACTAAATACATTAGGCCTAAAATAAGCAGTTCTAAAAATATAGACACTGAAGCTGCAAGTGGGAACTATTCATAGTGGATGGTCACATTCCTGACCCCAGTCTATGCTGGTTATAAGATAACGTCTGGAATTCCCAAGCTGGTTTACAAGTATTGCATTGCATGGTAAAGTCACTTGAAAATAAAGTTATGTCTAGTGCAAAGAGGGAGTCCTAAACATTATTTATTCATTAATGCAAAAAAAAAAAAAAAAAAAAAAAAAGTAATTATCACATTCCTTGGGTATTTGTAAGAGTTTTACCAGATACCTTACATAACTCCCAGGCCTACCTCAGATAAGTTTTAAACTGGCATTAAAGGCACAGAAGAAAATTATGTCATAAGCAAGGTGCATACACAGCCTGTACAAAACCATATGTGATCGGTGTGCCAGGCAGTGTTGTGACTCCTGTTAGCTACAGCACGAACACTAAATTGCTCTAATACAGCTATTACCTAGGAGCAGGGCTCTCCTTACAATGCCCCATTGTTCCCGCTGTACTTAAGAAGACTGCCTTTCCAAATTCCTCTCTGCAGTTTTGCAGATGTCATCGGCATGGAATTTCTGCTCTAATGTTCACCTTAATCTCCTTAAATTGAGTTCCTTCCAGTTGCAGAAGGTGCATCTCTCGGAAGGAATCCTCTCCCGCTCCACAGCATTTTGTTGATCCCCCTCCCCTCGGGGGAAGCAGTAGTGGAGCACTTGGTTAGTGCCCAGACTGCCCTCCGCTTGCCCCCTGCAAAATCCAGGCTCACTCGTGCTGGGCAGGGTAGAAGAAGGTTGTGTATGAAACGGTTCGAAGGAGCAGGAGCCAACGTGCCAGATTTGCACTATGTCCCTTGGTGTCTGGGACTGTTCACCGTGAACTCCCAAGCCCCAGGGGCCTTCCTAGGACCTTCACCAGGTTGTGGCAGTGACCAGGGACAACCCTGGTTGCTGAGTGCTGTGATGGGAGCGTCTACTAGAGCCCCAATATGCCCATAGAGATCCTCCGTCCAGATTCAAGCTGTGGTTCGTGGCCTCGGAAAGGCAGGTCCTGACCCTGCTTTCTAGGAGAAAACCAGACCCAAGCAACCCTCTGCCCTTGTGCTTGCCTTGTCCCTCGCTTTCGCTACAGCAAAGCACAAACCAGAGCTAATCTCTTCATCATTTCCCCTTAGGTGCAATAAGGCCCTGCCAGCGTACCCCGTTTCTCACAATCCTCGGGCAAGAGGAGCTATTTGCTTTCCCGGGCAAACAAAGGATGGCTTTAAGGGATGAGGCGTCTCCAGAGCTGTGCGGGTTTTGTTTTAAATATGGCTGCACAACAAACCCCATCATTGCCACAGAGGCTAACGACCGGCCGCCTGACTCATTTCCTGCCGCCGCGGAGCCGCCGGCCCCGGCACCGGCCTGCTTGGCCGCCTCAGGAAGCAGCCGCCTCAGGGAGCTGCCACCACGGGGCCAGGGCTTCCCCGGCCCCGCGGCGCTCCCCACGTGCTGTGGAGCACGAGCGTCTCTCCGGGAGAAAGAGCTTTGGAACCACTGGAAAATGGCTGCGTTTCTTCCATGCACACATGCAGAGACCTGACTTGCTCCCTCTAAGCCTTGGGAAAAATTAACGTCTCTGCAACAGTGAGAGGCTGAGAGGGGGAACCTTCTTCTAGCCTGAGCTACCACCTTTGTACAAGCACGGATTCAGCTGTCGCGATGAGCTCTCCTGCAGTCTGCAGAGCATGACGGGGAACACGGGTCGGGGGCAGAAGATGGGATCTCTGCATGCCCACGGCCCAGACAGCCCCGTGGGCGAGAAACAGACCCTCTCAGCGTGCTAATCCCCGACCTATTTTAGACATCTGCTTTGGAGCGAGAGGAGTCACGCGCTGGTGCCTGCCTCTACATCAGCTGCGGAGGGAATGGCTCGCTCCAGTGTAAACCTCCCTAAAAGAGATGTCTGAAGTTAGATAGGGGTAATACAGCCATGTGAGAGGAGGCCTCCCTGAATGTGCCTCAGCCCAGCTGCTAGGCTTACACTGCCTGCTGGCCCCTTTGCAAGATGCCTGAATTTCTTTTTCTAAAGCCATAATTGCTCCTCACTCAGTCATCTTCAAGCTAATGATGTCCTTTAAAGGTGGTTTCACAGTTTTGCCAGACACTGAGACCAGAGACATCATACACAAATGATCTGAATCAGTCCTGCTTCTTCCCTTAAAATGCATGGTTCGTCTTTCATTCAGTTCATCGTGTCCCAGGGGCATTTGAGGTGCCCTGGGAGACCTGATGTCTACACAGGCCTGGCAGATTTGATAGAGGCCCCGTGTCCTGCTGAACCAGGGCCAGGACTCCTAGGAGCTCTTGTGTCAGCCGAATGTAGATGTCCATGGGCTCTATCCGACTTCACCTTTATCTGTGATTTTTTTAGATGTCAATAACGACGCCGAAGTATTTCCCCACTGGCTACAGTGGGAACTTAACATCCAGCTTATGTGCAGAGACTGACATCAGTCCTGATCTGGAGCTAACTCTCACCTTCAGCTCTCTCCTCCCTCACTTAAACAGAGGTATCAGGTGTGTTTGAGATGCCCAAGGCCTGTCCTGTCCTGCCCAGCCCTCAGCCTTGGGTCTCCCACAGTTTCTGTGATATATCTGTCATTCCCCAGTGCACATCTCAGCTCCCCTGGGGCCATCAGGCCACGTCTGTGTGTGAGCAACTGGGCCAAGCCCAAATTGCTGCTGATTATAATGGTCATTTGATACCCTAGCCATGTGTAGACACCTCCCTATTTATAGGAGTCCTAAATCAGCCAGCTGAATCTTCCCCTGCATTCTTTCTCCCATCTTAATGCCCATTATCAGAGGCATAAGAAATAATATGTAATTCAATAATAACTCCTTCAATATTATGGATGAATTTAGTCAGGGTAACTAATTTAACAAATATTTTCTTAGGCGCTTTCTTCTTTCCTTTTTTTTCTTTTTTCCTTTTTTTGTCGATGGCTAAATTGTTGCTAATACTTCTTAAGTGCCAGCATTTCCATCTTAATTTTTCTTGTTATAAAACGAAGTTTCGAAATACTTCAGTAACTTTCCTGTTTCAAAACAATTTATTTCACTTCCCTGTTTGGAAAGGGATCTGCTTCCTCTTTGGTTCAGTAGCCCGTTATCCGATGCCCTTCTGGCTGCCTTGAGCTCGTTCTGCTGCTTGGAGCTTTTCCTGTGGACTCTAACTGGGTGTGACAAGCAGCCTTTCTGAAGCCGCGCTAGCTCTTCCCTCATTCCGTTTTCTCTCTCAGGAGCGCTGCAGACAGATAGGCTGCAAGGGTGGTTTCTTTCAGGATTTTCTCATAAACCCACAGTTATATGTTTGTTCAAGCACACCCTTTTTCTTGCATCCTACTCACTAGTTTGTTTAACACCTGCCAAATTTTGTTCTTCGCCTCTTACCTACTTTACTGTGCATCTAATTCAAATCTTCCTCTTTTCTGTGGCTGTTCATGCTTTTGCTTTTGCTCACTTGAACTCATTCACTGGGGGTACAAGCATCAAACTTTCCTAATGCCGAAATATCTAATTCTTCCCTTGCTGACCCAAAAAACTCTGAGTTTTCTGTATTCCAGTTGGGCCATACCAAAACCAAAAGAAAACCAAAACAAACAAACAAACAAACAAACAAACAAACAAACAACAAAACCAGAAATTGCAGAGCAACCTTCCTGCTTACAGCTATCGCATTCTATTTAGAAAAAGCACGTGGGATGTCAAGGAAATGTTGGAATGAGTTAGTTTTCGGTTGTGTTTGAGTCCTCTGAGCATGTGTCTATTTGGACATGTGTTTCCAGTGCATTCAAGAGATAAAGGGAAAGAGAAAGAGAGCAATAGAAAAAGAAAAAGAGAAAGAAGGAAGGAA